>ML677326.1:25964747-26118788 GCA_007922305.1 Dermatemys mawii
GTGTTATGTCTGTGAATAAAATTAAATTAGACACACCAGGGGTATATGTGATAAGAGGTGTTAATATTCATTGCCAGGAGGTGGAGAAAATGGACACAAATTAGAAACCCAACTAAAATTGTCAAGATGCATTTCTGAAAACTGGAAGATTTTTCAAACTGTGCTTCTGTATTTTTCACAGTGATTGGATGTGACAAAGAAATCATCTGGCAGGAAATGAAATTGCTGCTAATTGTGGGTGGCTGGGAAGTCCAACAAATAAATATTTGTGACCTGTTCACTGACCAGGTAAGCAATACAGAATCTCTCATGAGGGGAAAGTGAAGTCTGACTGCACACAACAAAATTTAAATATGAAGCACAATCCAAAAAACTTAAGGTGTGGGGAAGAGTTCAAGTAAATGTTACCAGAACATTATGAGAGCAAGGCAGTATAGATGTCTGAGCTCTTGTATGCAGCCATTTAAAAATGTTTTTATTTCATATTTATTGATTATTTTCTAAACAACTTCTACACTAGAGCTAAAGTAACACCCCACCATTATCTAAGTACAGATCTTATAGAGACAAATCTTAAGTCCAAGTACACCTGGCTGGCATAGGGAGATTCCATGGGGAAGGAACGGAGCCAGTCTCTTCCCCAAGTCAATAGCATGCCAAGGATATAACTATTGTAAACGAGCCCTTCTCCGCTCGGTGCACAAATGAGTCAGGATCCCACTTTTATAAGCACCAGTGTCCCTTTATTTCCCTCATGCAAGCCCCCACCTTCATTATATACATCAGATAGCCCACTGACTTGGCTGCCTTGGGGGACAGCTAGCTAGCCAGGAGCAACAACACTTGATTCCTCCCTGTTCTCCTTCCCCCCTGTGACTTCCTTCCTGCCAGCTTTATGCTCTGGTCTGGAAGGCTCCCAGGTGGTTTGCCTTAAGCCCCACTCTCCTCAGGGCCACACCCTGCCAGCCAATTAACTCCCCCAGCTGGGAGCTGAGCTAGCAGAGCCTCTGCTGCCCATGCTAACAGAGGCTGGCTCAGCACTTTCTCACCAGCACCCTGTTACACTATGCTAGATCCACTTCACCTGCAGCCGCTGCAGCAAGGGTTTGACCAGGAATTCCATGTATGCCTGGATCCACCAACCCAGTCCCCAGTGGCTCTTAGCAGAAGCATGCAGGGAGTGTCCAGGAGGATGGGTACCACAGCAAAAGTTGCAGACTTCCAGCATTAATCCCTACATCCTGCACATCCTCTGCATGGGGGAACTGTATTGGTTCTAGGGCAACCAGGACTTTCTGCCCATGGAAGAGAGAGCTAGACTTTGCCCTCTAGTAACTGTAAGCCTCTACAGAATAGTCTGTTTGTTCTGTATTGAATTGAACCCATTTGTGCCTTTATTATTTAGGCTTTACTCTATAAGGCAGGGACTTGTTATCTAATGTTCCAAATCACAGCACTGTATAAATAATGTCTCCAAGGATAATAAAGGAATTTGTATAGGTGCTTGGAAATACTTTTCCCACTGGGCCAAGCAATACAAATACTTTCCCTCTCTTACTTCAGGCATAAGCCAACCTATAACTTACAGGGGTTAAGACAGAAGTTTCCCTGTGGATAGCTTATTCCATCATTGCCTATTGTGAAGTTTCTTATACCATCCTCTGAAACAGCTGGTTAGGGCTGTCCAGTAGAGCCTGTGTGGGACTTTTTAAAATTCCACCTGCTCCCGCTCTTATGGCAGCAGGTCCTGTGTTGGGCTCTACTGACCACTTTTGGAGGCAGGCTATTAGACCAGATAGAGCACTGGCTGCAGGTGGACTTAGCCATGGGCATAACTAAAATATGCAATGATTAGGCTATGATTACTGGACTGTCTCAGAGGCAAAATGAAAGTGGAACCAGGTAGACAGATTAAAATTGCTTGTGGGAAATTTACATAAAACTAATAACAGAGTGTGTGGACTCCTAAGAATAGGAACCAAAATAGCAGAATCAGGACTGAACACAGCTTCTGGTGAGATCACCAAGAGAGAAAGCAGCATAACTCCAGATCTCCTGACTGCCCCAACAGTGGAATCAGATGAAATACACAATCTAATATTAAGACTCTGCTAGAGTCTCTGGTCCCATTTAGAGACTTTCTTGTGGACTGCATATGCTGACTCTGTGTGTATATAAGGGCCACAAAGCTAGCAAATCTTGACCTCAGAAAATAGTCATGGCAAGGGATCAGAAGTATTTCTCCTTTTAGAGTCAGAGAGAGATCCAAATAGAAGATCTGTAAACAGAGAGAGCCCACAGAGCATGGACACAAAAACTCTGCCAAGGGATCTCTTGTAGTTCAGTGTTTGGACTTTCAAATTAGGCAGGAAATGTTATCAAAAACATGGCATAAAGGGACTACTAAAATAAATAGAGATGAGTATGCTTTGATCTTGATTACTGAAGCACAAAGAATAAGATGAAACTTCAATGAAATAAATAAATAAATAAAACAAAAAACCTACCTGCCTCCTTGCCTTCTCATTGGCACAGCTGTGACTGATACTGATATGTATTCCTGCTCTCATGGATAGGGAGTCCTTCAGCCAGTTCAGTTGCTGAAATTTGCAGATTATTTTCCTGTGAGTAAAACAAAAGGCTTGCTCTAAAAAATGGCAGGTTAGGGAATGGATGCTGGGAACACAGCAACCTGCCAGATGAATGTCTTTTACAGGAAACAAAGAACAGCCCTAAATACCATGGATTTGGAACGTATCAATGGAGCTCGAGTGGTGCAACTAATAACTGTTGAGACTATGACTTCAGAACATATGACCATGGTAGCTGAATGGCTGTGAAAATACAGTCTATATTCCTGTCTTTATTCCCCAGTAGCCTGCTCTCATTTTCTGGTGAGAGTCTTATCTAGTTATCTTAAGCCCTTATCTTGCAAACAAACTTCCTACTGGGCCTAATACTTACTACTAATTGGATTGCACCTAATTGGATGTGTTTGCCTGATCAGTCTAATAGATTGTAAGTTCTAGAGGAAAGGAAACATATCTTTCTCTTTGTTTGTAAAGGGCTTTGTAATTTATAGCACTATATAAAGTTTGTATATTTGTATTAACAACCATAAATTATAGTATGGATTGAATGTCATGGAATTAACTTTTCTCACCTAATCTCTTCTGGGACTCTATTTTTAAGGAGGTTTTATTTTTAAAAGGCAAAGTACACATACATTGTACCTTAGAGGCAAATCTAAAAGCTCTTTACAAAACCTGATCTCGGGCCCAGCTCTAGCTACTTTGTTCTGCTTCCAAAGCAAAGCTGTCCCAAAAGGGTAGCTGCAGCTTCCCCCCATTAAAGGGGAATCCTTGGATAGCACACAGCTGCAATGGCCAGCTCCACAGCCTCTCCACATATGGGGCACATCAGGATCAGGGCTTCAGAAGGCAGGAGGGGGTCAGACAGAGCATATCCACTCCTGATTCTCAGTTGGCACAGCTGTCCCTACAGGATGCTGCAGCCTCTAGAGTCAACCCCATTCTCTTAAGCTGTGCTGAGTGCTTAGCTCAGTTGAGCATCACACCACTTAATGATGCTTTACAATACCTGTGTGAGGGACAATAGGTATTATTACACCTGTTTTACAGATTGGAAAGTGGGGAGACAGATTAAGGCCCAGATCCGCAAGGGTATTTAGGCATCCAAACCCCAATTTTAGGCTTCACTATGATCTACACAACTCCTGCTCAGGTACTGCCTAGTCCCGTAGGTGCCTAAGATAAATTTCCAGGATACAAGTTCTCCAAGAGCATCAGTTTCTCTCTCTCAGCACATATAACACTGCTGCCTCACTCTAGGCATCTGGACACCATCCCACACCTAAGCCAAAATGCACTCTCTGAACCAGGGGAAGATAGAAATTTACCCACTATTCTTCTGTGCAGGGCACATCTTATAAACCAGGGATAGGCAACCTTTGGCATGGGTGCCAAAGGCGGCATGCAAGCTGATTTTCAGTGGCACTCACACTGCCCACGTCCTGGTCACCAGTCTAGTGGGCTCTCCATTTTAATTTAATTTTAAATGAAGCTTCTTAAATATTTTAAAAACCTTATTTACTTTACATATAACAATAGTTTAGTTATATATTATAGGCTTATAGAAAGAGACCTTCTAAAAATGTTAAAATGTATTACTGGCACATGAAACCTTAAATTAGAGTGAATAAATGAAGACTCGGCACACCACTTCTGAAAGGTTGCCGACCCCTGTTATAAACATTTAGGCCAGTGGGTAGAACACTCATCCAGGATATGGAAGACCCGAGTTCCATATCTCTGCCTGAAGTGGAGAAAGGATTTTAACAGGGCTCTCCTATACCTCTCAAGAGAATGGATATTCTGATGTGGGTCTCTCTCTCTCCTGGTGAAGCTGTTCCACTTTGGTAAATAATTAAATAGTCATTGGAGTAGGGAGATTGGACCCTGGGTCTCCCACCTGGATGTCCTAACTATTGGGCTATAGAGTCATTCTCTGCCTCTGGCCCAATGACACTCTGGAGTGAGGGAGCCCCACATCAGAATATCCAATAGCTCAGTGGTTGGAGCACTCACTTCTGAGGGGGAGACCCCAGTTCAAATTCTTTCTTTCCTATGAGACAGAAGGGAGATGTGAACCTGGATGTCCCATATCCAGAAAGCGCACTAACCACTGGCCTGAGAGTTATAAGGGGGCATCAGCACTTCATCCTCCTCCCCTCATATTGTGTGCAGCAAGGCAAGTGCCTAACTCATTCTCACAAGAAATGACTTAGGCACCTCCCTTCTGCCCGGACTTTGGCTTCTAATTCAGTGAGAGGGGCAGGGTTTAGGACACACCCCTCTTGCCAGCATCTTCCATTGGCTAACTTAGGCAGCTCCCTACCTATCATGCTGGCATTTGTGGATCCCATTCTGAGGCACCTCTCTCTCCCTATTCATCATATAGGGAGCCTACACATCTAACTCAGGCTTTCTGGATCCCATTGCTGTTCTAGTGATTTCCTAGGCATCTAAAAGTTAAGCATCACAACACACCATGTTGCAATGCCTAGGTCCTCTTTAGGATCCAGGCATAAGTGACTTTTGCAAAGTCATCTATTAAGTCGAGAAAGCCAGGAGACCAAACTTTTATGCCCATTTTCTAGCTACTACGTAACAATGTGTCTCTGGCCAATTGCCCCTGAACTGAGTGGATGTGGTCAACTGTCAAATAACCTGAGTGGAAACCAGCTTGTTCTCTGCTTTCATACATTTCAAGATCCTTCTTAATCTGATTGGGTATGATGTGGGTGAAGACCTTATACACTCACGAGAGGAGTGTGATTGGATGGTAGTTGCTCAATTCTTCTGGGTTGCCTTTCTTCATCAATAGTATTGTTTTTGAACATGCTTGCTATTGATGTAGGTGGTGAACCGTAGCAACAACGCTTTGAAGAGAGTGTCTTTCCCTGCCTTGAGATATTACAGCCAAATATCATCCACTCCTGGGCTCTTTCCTCTCTTTATGTTTTGAACTGCATATTCGATTTCTTCCCACATAACATCAGGAACTTCTTCCATAGCTTGCTGCCTTGATGATGTACATGGGACACTGATATGCGAGGAGTAGAAATCATTGGAGAATTTTGTATATATTTCATTCATCCTTGTGGTCCTTTCCAATGTCCTTTCACCACTTTCATCTTTCAGAGCTGGCGGGATAATCTGTTTCAGCCTAACATCTCTTCCTTCCTTCCTTCCTTCAGACTCATTCTTTTCAGCCACCTCTCTCAATTTCTTTTTTCTTAAGTCTTTGTTGTTTTCTTTTTCACACAAATTTATTTGCACAGTGTTCTGTATTCTGCACCCATTTTTCCTTCTAATATGATGTGTGCCCTCCTCGCCATCAGATTCACATTTTCTTAGCTGAGTCTCTCCTTGTGTGTGTGTTTACTGTAAAAGAATGTAGCAGCAGTGATCTCTAGTACTATTGTATTTGAATTATGAGGCAGATTCTCAGTATTCTGAAAGACTGGGCAATAAGTAGGTCTGATGATAAAGTTGAATTTAAGAGAAAGTTTAAAAAACATTAAGTTTTCATGATTTTTCCTCATTTATTGATTGGAAAAAACAAATGTGTGATGGCTGCTGCTGAATCAATGACTTCTAAGCATTATCACTGATGTTAGTATGACAAATAAGAAATATAAGATGGATCATAGTCAAGGGCTTAGCTTAAATTTGATTCCACCGGTACTTCATTGCCTACAATTGAGGTGATGTACATTTTTATATGCTGTGGAAAAACATTTATATCCTATTTTTCTGCCATCAGCAGAATCTAGCAACAACAAATATTAACAAAATAATCAGGTTCAGTAGTACCTTTACCCTTTCTGCTAAAAATGTATATCTTATTTCCAGTCGGAATTTGTCTATATTCAACTTCCAGCCGTTGGTTCTTGCTATATCTCTGTTTGTGCGATTAAAGAGCCCATTATCATATACTTGTTACCCATGTAGGATCTATTGGCCAGTTACAAAATGATGTTATATTGAAGTTAAAAGTGGAATTAAAGTAGCTAAAAATGGATTTGTATGAGTGTGTAGTTACTTACTAACAGTGCAATGACTATGCTAATGAGATATGTAATATTTGAGTGGGACCAGCTATGTTACTGACTGTTAAGCCTCTGAGCATGCCTAGTGTAAATGAGTTGATTTCAGAAGGTTGAGCATTACCAGTCTAAGTTGATTGCTCATGCAGATAATAAAAGTGCTGTGCCTTCTCTCCAATGATTAGGTCTCTTATGCGCTTAATAAACACTACCCCAGTGATATTTTGCTGGTAATTTCTCTTATCCAACTGATGTCACTATTCATCCCATACTATTACTTATTAGCCTGACAGTACATACTGGCAGTTTAGTGTTTGTGAATGACTATGGAAAACTTGCTTGCAGGCCATATATCTCCTGCTTTACAACCCTCATGGTTACATACTCAAAGAGATCTATAAGATTTGGTAAATATCATCTTCCCTACCAGTAGCACAAGCTATATGTAGCTCTTCAGGAACTCATACTGTGGTGTATTCAGACTTAGAAGAGCTCTGTCACCCTACAGCTACATTGTTATCTAGTCTCTGACAAATACAAAGTGATAATCCAGCTCTCTCTGTCTCATGCTGACAAAGTGGCTCTTCAGGATGGGGAATGGCTGAGTTCAGATTCTCTTTAAGCAATCTGTACCTGCACAATTATTCCCCTCTAAATCAGAGCCTGGAATCTTTCCCGATACAAAGGTTAGACTTACAAATCTGTCCTTTCTTCTTTTGTCCTTTGGTTCCTTCCTCATTATGGGAGTCACATTCCCTACATCTCTGGTTGGCAGTGAGGAATTAAAGTGTTCTTATCCTTTTAATTTGTCTCCAGTCACTTTAAGAATTTTAAATGGTATGACTTACAGTTGTGGAACATTCTCTGTTTTCAGTTGCTTAAATTATCAAAATGATGAACAAGTCTCATAATTTACTAAAATGTGTGTATTTTTGTAAAACAAGACAAAAAAGAATCAGAATCAAAACTTTAATTTTATTAAGCGATGATATTATTGACATGTTCATAAACTAAGTTCTAAACCAGTATCTTTACTTCTTATTGAAATGTGTTGTTTAGAGGATTTCAACCAAAGCAAAACCGGGGAATATTTATTTCTAATTCTACTAAACTCCTCCGATCAACCTGCATTGGCATTTCCATGTGAATTTGTTTTCCTTTACATTTGTTAATTCATCAAGTGCTTCATCTCCCCTAACAGGCATGATGACTGTCAGCTAGTGGCTGTGCAATGCATTTTGGAACAACTGCAACTGACAGACTGTAGCTTGAAGATGTTACTGTTCTGTCCACATTTGAAAGATATTGAAGGACAATGTGTAAGATAATTTTTACTATAATTATTTTTTCTGAAAAATCAAACTAAATATACTGAGTACAAGTAGAGAATAAAATATCTAGGGCCAGTTCTTCAGCTGATACAAATTGATGTAACTCCATTAGTCAATAAAGGGACTATTTTGATTATACCACCAGTAGATCTTTCCCCTTCGGTACATGAATGTGTCTAGGAGACACGGAAAGATTTAAAGGAAATATACTGGGATTTTAAACTATTTACTGTTGATCTGTTTTGCCTGTGTAGAATGTAAGCTCTTTGGGGCAGGGACCATCTGGCATTGTGTTTGTACAGTGCCTACTGCAATGCAGCCCCAATCAAAGACTGAGACTTCTAGGTGCTACTATAATAAATAATAATTTGGTGCTAGCTTTGCACAATTTGACTCTCCTCTAAGGGGCAGCTTCTGATCTTCTCATTCTGCAAGCAGTACTATTGAACTCATTGGAGTAAGGAGGTATTCAATGTTAAGAAGGGGAGTAACAATATATCTCTCTGTACAGAGGGAGGGAGAGAGAGAAGAAATGAAGAAAAACAGTCATGATAAATTTTGCCTCAATCTGCTTTTGTACATTATGCATAAAGCCAATTTATGCTCTTTTTAAAAAAAATACTAAAACTTGGAACTGCTCTTATGTTGGCTAGAAATTGTAGAAAATTTGATTCAATATAATAAAATACTTCAGACATTTATAGTGGGAAGTCATGTCTCATTTTTCTAGAGTCATTACAAATCACAGAACGGAACTTAGATTGGCCCTAAGCACGTAATGTTTTAAGAAAAGTTTACTTAGATGGTAAAACTTAAAAGGCGCCTGAGGATTCATACAACGTGGCTGTGCACAAGTTTAAGGGCAAGGGGTCTCCAAATAGCTGTTGGACAATTCTGATTGTCAAACAGAACTCTGCAAACATATATTAAAATCTCTGCAAATACAAAGAAAACCATTAGCTCATCCTCAGCCACTATAGAACTGGTATTTAGATCTCTACTTGAAGATCACTGGAAACCTTCAGCAAGAGCACATAATCTGTGCACTGTGCTCCACGAAGGCTCCCGGGTGCATTTGCATTTCCATGTATAGGTCATTGTTTTTAAAACCCTTGAATGCTCCTGAGCTTGGTATCTTAGAGACTGCTTTTCGTCCTGTAATAGAATATTTCTATTCTCTGTACACAGAGAGTACTCCTAAGGACAAACTATTGAGCACTTTCAAGATTTGGCATCCCTCCTCTCTGGGGTTAGCTCCCTCTTGGAGTACCCCAGAGTATGAATTTGCCCCCCACCCCTGTACGAAACAAGGAGAGGCAAATCAACAAGTGTTGCCAAGATGTAAGAAAGAGACAGGCACCGGAGATGGATATGGTCCACCAAGGGTAGGGCTATGCACTGTTCATGGGGTTTAATCCAGTGTTCATTTGTCATTGCTCTCCATTCCTGATTCACTAGCAGGTTGCTGTGTAGCACTATGCCATCTCTGCGTCTCTTTCCTTTTCCAGGTGCATTTTTTCCTCATTTTCTCTACCAGATGCATTATATAATGCCTAAGAGGTTGTGGAAATACATTTTTTGTACTTTCTTCTAATTTAGAGAGAGTATAAAGTATCTCTCAGTCTCTTCTTCCTCATATTGGTTGCAAGTTCTCTCCACATGAAGCTTTTGCACCTGCTAGTTTCTGCTTCTAATGTAAGGTCATCGCTTCTGCATGCAGTGAGAATCTGCCTTAGTTCTGTGCATTTCTCCGTAGTGAGCTAGTTGTTAGTGTGATGTTTAATGCAAAGATCTGTAGTGACCCAGCTGTTTCTGTTTTTAATTTGTTCTTCCTTGTGTCTTGGCTGTTGGTGTTTCATGTCTGGGTCTACAATCTACATGGCTTTTGCTGAGCAGTTGGGAGGGTAATAACAGGAATGGACTTCTTGTTTAAATGTGGTGAACGGGGTTGTCTAGATTCTTATGAATGCACCAATAGATGACAGACAGGTGATATAAATAAATAAAAGAGGGTGACAACCTCAACCTTCATGTGCATTCTACATTATTTAAAACCTTCCCGAAGAGATACAAAACAGGACATAGAAAAAAGGATGAAGGAAACTGTAACCTGCTCCATCCTATGCAAATTATAGATTTCTAGATTCCAAGGCCAAAAGGGACCATTCTGATTATTTAGTTTAACGTCCTTCATAACACAGGCTATGGAACTTCCCCCAAAATATTTCCAAGAGCATATATTTTAGAAAATATCAAATTTTGATTTAAAAATTGTAATGGAGAAACCACCATGACCCTTTGGTAAGATGTTCCAATGGCTAATTACTCTCACTATTAAAAAAAATATGCCATATTTCCAGTATCTACAACTTTCAGCCATTGAATTGTGTTATACCTTTCTCTTCTAAATTGAAAACTCCTACCCATGTAGATACTTATATATTGTAATCAAGTCATCCCTTTCTCTTTCTTAAGCTACATAGATTGAGCTCTATAACTCCTGTTTTCTAATCCTTTAATCATTCTTATGGCTCTTCTCTAAACCTTCTCCAATTTATCAATATCCTTCTTGAATTGTGGACACCAGAACTGGACACAGTATTCTAGGAGTGGTCACACCACTAAAAAAATACAGTTGTAAAATAGCCTTTCTACTCCTGCTACTGATTCCCCTGTTTATGCATCCAAAGATTGTATTAGTCCTTTTCGCCTCAGCATCACATTCGGAGCTCATAGTCAGCTGATTGGTCACCATGTCCCGTTAAATCTTTTTCAGAATCTCTGCTTTCCTGGATAGAGTCTCTTATCATGTAAATATGGCCTACTTTCTCTGTTCATTTACATTTAGCCACACTAAAACACCGTTTGTTTACTTGCAACCAGCTTATCCCCTCTATCAAATTCCTTTTTATAAGTGACCCATTTTCATTATTTATTACTTCCACAATTTTTGTGTCATCTGCAAACTTTATCAGTGATTATTTTATGTTTCTTTCCAGTTGATTAATAAAAATGTTAAATAGCGGAGGGCCAAGAATGATCCCTGAGGGACCGTGCAAGAAACACACCCATTCAATGATTATTCCATTTTTACAATTACCTTTTAAGACCTAGCAGTAAACTGGCATTCAATCCATACAATATATGTTGTATTAATTTGTTGTCTTTCTAGTTTTTTTAATCAAAATGTCATGTGGTACTATGCCAAGGGCTTTACAGGAGTTTAAGACTATTACATCAACACTATTACCTTTATCAACTAAACCTGTAATCTCATTAAAAAAAATCAAGTGAGTTTGACAGAATCTATTTTCCATAAAACTATGTTGAATTGCATTAATTGTATTATCCTCCTTTAATTAATTATTAATTGAGTCCCATATCAGCTGCTTCATTATCTTGCCTCGGATCAATGTCAGACTGACTGGCCTATAATTATCTATGTCATCCTGTTTACCCTTTTAAAATATTTGCATAATATTAGTTTTCTTCTAGTCTTTTGGAACTTCCCTGGTTACTGAAAATCAACATTAATGGTCCATTGAGCTCCTTTGTCAGGTCTTTTAAAACTCTTAGATGCAAGTTATCCTGACCTGCTGATTTAAAAATGTCTGTCTTCAGTAGTTGCTATTTAACAGCCTCCTGAGCTACTAGTGGAATGGAACAAGTGTCATTTAATAAGACTACATCATCTTTTTTCCCAAATATAAACCAGACATGTTTATTGAAAATTCTGTCTTTTCTGCATTAATATTCCTACCATTTCCATGTACTAGAAAATGGTTACTAACCTTCTGTAACTGTTGTGCTGGAGATTTGTTGTGCATGTCCATTTCACTCTAGGTGTGTGCAGGCCCCAAGAACAGTCATCAATTTTTCTTCCCTCAGTGTTACCCACTGGGGCAGCCCACGTGCCCTTTGGTGCTGTGTGCTTATAGCACCAGTATAAAGTGCCCCAACAGGTACCACTGAGGGAAAATTTTCCAGTGACTGTGCTTGGGGCATGCACAGACCTAGAATGGATTGCAAATATGCTATCACTTGAAAAAGAATGGACTGATATTATTAGGATTGTTATTGTTTCTAATATTCTTTAAAAACTACTACTTCTTCCTTAGTTGTGGTTCTCTGGCTCCTGAAATGGATAAAATGTGGTCTGCCCTGGCAAAACCATATATCGAATGTCTGTAATGGTAATACTACTCCAGATATCCACAATCCCTGCCCCTAACAGAAGTCATTTTCTTGACTGTTCCATAGAGGCTTGGGAAGGTCAAATATAAATCTTGTAAGCTCTTAAAAACTATGTGACACATTTAGTTCCAGCATGCTGACATTTCATCTTACAGAGGAAATTGCTTTTTAAAAGAACTCCTATCCTTACTACAACAGCTCTCAGATTTTTAGCATGAATTGCACTTGCCTGTGTTCCATTTTGCCACAACAGGTCACCTGAGAAAAACTGACAGCATAGATTTCTGAAACACTTTGAGGCAGAAAGTGGGTTTGCTTCCATCAGTCATCAAAATAATTAGGAAGAGGAGGTGGCCAGGATTATTGCTTTCTGTCCACCGGTATGGAAAACAAACCTCTTTAAAAGATTGAGGATGATACGGTCTCCCACAGTATTCTTGCCAGCAAGTTAAAGAATTATGGGCTGGATGAATGGACCATAAGGCGGATAGAAATCTGGATGGATTGTCGGGCTCAGCGGATAGTGATCAAAGGCTCCATGTCTAGTTGGCAGCCAGTATCAAGCGAAGTGCCCCAAGGGTCGGTCCTGGGGCCAGTTTTGTTCAATATCTTTATGAATGATCTGGAGGATGGCGTAGACTGCACCCTCAGCAAGTTTGCAGATGACACTAAACTGGGAAGAGTGATAGATACGCTGGAGGGTAGGGATAGGATACAGAGGGACCTAAACAAATTAGAGGACTGGGCCAAAAGAAATGTGATGAGGTTCACAAAGACAAGTGCAGAGTCCTGCATTTAGGATGAAAGAATCCCATGCACTGCTACAGACTAGGGACCGAATGGCTAGGCAACAGTTCTGCAGAAAAGGACCTAGGGATTACAGTGGATGAGAAGCTGGACATGAATCAACAGTGTGCCCTTGTTTCCAAGTAGGGGCATTGCCAGCAGATCGAGGGACGTGATCGTTCCCCTCTATTTCACATTGGTAAGGCCTCATCTGGAGTACTGTGTCCGGTTTTGGGGCGCACACTACAAGAAAGATGTGGAAAAATTGGAAAGAGTCCAGAGGAGGGCAACAAAAATGATTAGGGGACTGGAGCACATGACTTATGAGGAGAGGCTGAGGGAACTGGGATTGTTTAGTCTACAGTAGAGAAGACTGAGGGGGATTTGATAGCTGCTTTCAACTACCTGAAAAGGGATTCCAAAGAGGATGGATCTAGATTGTTCTCACTGGTACCAGATGACAGAACAAGGAGCAATGGTGTCAAGTTGCAGTGCGGGGAGGTTTAGGTTGCATATTAGGAAAACCTTTTTCACTATGAAGGTGGTGAAGCACTGGAATGGGTCACCTAGGGAGGTAGTGGAATCTCCTTCCTTAGAGGTTTTTAAGGTCAGGCTTGACAAAGCCCTGGCTGGGATGATTAAGTTGGGGTTGGTCCTGCTTTGAGCAGGGGGTTGGACTAGATGACCTCCTGAGGTCCCTTCCAACCCTGATTTTCTGTGATTCTATGATTCACAGGAAGCTTGAAGAACAGCTTGAATTTGGAAGCTTGGAACAGACACAAACTCAAGCGAACTTCATAGCTAGGATTGTAGCAAGAGTTCTGTTATAAAACTTTTTTTACCATCCCTTTCAAGTGTATTTTGCAGTTCAGAGTCAGTTTGGTTAATGTCCTTCCTTACCATTTGGAGCTAGGATTTAAGCTGTTACTGCTACTGCTGCTGCTGCTCCTCCACCATTCTGGGACTGCTGAGAGAGCCCATATCTTGTGAAATGTCTTTGGGTATGTCTACATTGCAACTAAAAACCTGCAATGGCCTGTGTCATCTGACTTGGACTCCCAGGGGTCAGGCTAAGGGTCTGTTTAATTGTGGTGTAGACTTTTGGGCTCCAAATAAATCAGTTTCTATGCAGATTTAATTTAATTAAGCTTAATCTTGAATGCTCTCTGGGTTCACATGTATGTCAATGGAGATATGCTCCTTTCAGGTGGAGGAAAACCATTGATTGTCCCCTACAGAGTCTTCCCTCCCTAAGCACATATAGGTGGTTGGGATGAGGGGCACAAAATGCTTATGAGCCTTCCCCAAACAGTATTGCTACACGAGATTAAATTGGAAGCCTCATACCAAGGGTAGCCATGTTTTTAATATTTTTGGACTCTCTTCCCCTTCTCGGTGTTGATGAGTCTTTCCTCAAATACAGTGGCCTTTAAGTCCACGTGAAGTGCTAACACATTGAATCCAAAGCATTCATCTCTATGGGAGGACCCATAGGAGCTATGCTACTGAGGCATGTGCTAGATCAGCTCAAACCTAGCTGTCCTTTCTGTACCCCTTCCTCCAAGCAGTGCTGTCTGCTTGTGGTGCTCTGCTAGCTGCTCGAGCCCTCTCCCCTCCATCAACCTCACATGTGTAACAAATGACTAGAGTATCTTTTAAAATGTACTTGGCCTTATAGAAAAATAATGTGTTTACTTGAGTTTCCTCATAGCCTAGGCAATAGTGAGAGATACTATGACAGAAGGATAAATTATGATGCACATACAAATAAGTAGGCTTCTGAAGAATACACAGCTCAAAATAAAACTTACAGCCCAGACAAACCTGGTAATGGACTATAGTTCTGCTTGGTTGCATTTTCTCCCTTTGTTGTAACACACATATACAAAAAATTGGAATTCTTTCCCTGTGTATATGTCTAGAAAGTCTAGCACAAGCTGTGCTGCACGTGACGATTTGAGTGTGGGACTGGTTCAGATAAGCATGCAGAATCAGTATGATAATTCAAAGTCTAGTCAAATATTTATGTGTGTACAATTGTGCTGTAAATTTTGCAAGAATAGGTTGTCTGGTCAGCAGCAGAAGTGAAAACACACTCATCCAGACATCTGAAGAGAAGAATTGGTTTGATTTTGGTACAAAGTTTGGCACAGTTTTAGTGCATAGGGAATTATGTTTTATCTAAACCAGTTGCCAGATGATGCCATCCCTTGCTAAACATGGAAGTATCAACCCTTGCTAAAACATGTTCCTATTACAGCAGAACTTGTTATAGGACAGCCTAACTGGGCATATCATATACATTCCCAATTTAGAGGCTACTGCCAGTGCACACTGGAATCTAGAACCTCCAGTTACACAAAAATATTCTTAAAAATATGCCTGAAGAAATTAATGAGTGAAGAATGCCCAAGTGCATGGCATATTTTTAGCTCTTTGGGGTGGAGAATGTCTTTATGAATTTCTACAGTACCTAGCCCAATGGAAAATGCCATAAATATTGGCAGCACTATCCGCCATAGCAAAGATTAATGTTAACATTTTATCTTTCACGTTCAATAATGCATTTCAGATAAAACTGTTATGTATGAGCCACTTGTCCTATGGCACACATCTCCCAAGGCTATCACATAATTGATATAGTTCATCAGGTTCATTGCTTACATCAAATGAATTGGCACAATTCTCTCACTTCTTCCTGTCAAATACAAAATGTGTCCAAGAAATGTATGACTTAGTGTAATTATATTAATGGCAAAATATGCACTAAAATTATTTTTGAAGTCTTGGTAGTTTTGAAGGCACTATAGCATCAGCAAAACTCTACTAGATTTTAATGATGAAAGCATTCATCAATAACTTTTTGGCTATGATAAATATACTTAATTTTTATGGCCTGTACTTTGTCTGTCCTTGGTCAGCTTCAAGGACTTCTGGCGTTGAGGGATCCCTCACGATTCTGTAGAAAAATCTCCACATGCCAACCCTAAATTCACACACACACACTTATTTATGGTAAAGACAAATTTTGCTTCAAAAAGTTGCTACTGGGAAGAGGAATATATGGACAGTGATTTTATTAACTACAGGTGCTTCTATAAACCTCAGCACAACTAGAATGGGGAAAGAGGCTCAGAAGCAATGTCAGGTCTTTGCAGACCCAAATTTAAGTGTCAATAGTGATGGAAAAGAGCAGTCAAAGGGAGCTGCTTCTGAGCCGGGGGAGAAGAGATGGGATCAGAAACCAAAGGGAAGAGGCCCTGGCTGATATAAGGCTCTCAGATACTATGATGATTATGAGAGACACCTAAGCATGTAGATAGAGAAGAGAAAGTATAGTTCTGCTAGACCAGGGGTGGTTAAACTACAGCCCTGGGGCCACATCCAGCCCTCAAGCTCCAGACAGGAAGCATGCAGCTCCCAGAAGCAGCGGCATATCCCTCCTCTGGCTCCTGCGCGTAGGGGCAGCCAGGGGGTTCTGCCACTGCCTCTACCCCATGTGCTGCCCCCTCCACAGCTCCCATTGGCCAGGAACTGTGGCCAATGGGGGTTGCAGGGGCGGCACCTGTGGATGGGACAGTATGCCTCCATGTAAGAGTCAGAGTGGGGACATGCTGCTGATCTGGGAGCTGGTTGAGGTAAGTGCTGCTCAAAGGTTGCACCCTAGCCCCGTCCTGTAGTCCAACCCTCTGCCCCAGCCTTGATTCCCCTCTAACCCTCTAAACCTTTAGTCCCAGCCCAGAGCACCCTCCTGACCTCCTAGACCCTCATCCCCAGGTCCACTCCAGACCCCACACCCCCAGCCAGAGCCCTCACACCTCAAACCCCAACCCCAGTCCGGAGCCTCCTCCAGCCCCCTAAACTCATTTCTGGCCCCACCTCAGACCCCGCTACCCCATCCGGAGCCCTCACCCCCTCCCACATCCCAACTCCCAATTTCCTGAGCATTCATGGCCCGCCATATAATTTCCATACCCAGATGTGGCCCTCCAACTCAAAAGTTTGCCCACCCCGGGATAGACTGATGTAACCCAAACCGAGCAGAGATTCTTTTCAGTTTTGGATTGCCATGTGCAATGCTTTTTTTCCTCTCTGAAGGAAACAATAATGTAATAAAAGGAAGATATTTTTAAATGCTTGAAGGACCATTCCAATCGGAACCTGCATATCTGTTTTAACATGGCTTGATTGTTTCCATGTTCCAGCAAGAGCTGCACTACTTGGAAAGAGCTATAGGAGTGGTTCAGAAACACCAGCTGATAGCCTTTCCTTTCTCCTGCGGAAAGGGAGTAGCAAGTGCACTGGAACATGGGCAAAGGAGGTGAGCTGTTAAGAAAGAAGGGGTGAGAATTTGCATCTAAAAAATCCTGTCTCAGCAAAAGTGACTCTCTAGCATGGAACCAGCTGCAATGCCATGCACTGGACAAAGTAAGGGAAAGGGGTTGAAGTACAAAGGAAGCACAGTGCCAGGGACAATCTCTTTCAGGAGCCCTGTTCGATAAAGCAGAAAACTAGAGAACAGCTCCAAATCACTGTAATGTCCTAAATTAAAACTCTGCAGTCTCTCAACATAGCCCCTCTCCATGTTTTTTGAACAGTTAGTGGGGGGCATGTTCAATATTCCGATCTGAATGGCGCAGCTCAAGTTCATCTCTACAGTGAATGAATAAACCCAGCATTTAAAGTGTGGTTTTATTTTAAACATTGACTCTGAAAAATGGCTTCATAAGCATCCCATAGTTGTGTCTCAGTGAATTCCAGATCAGAGCAAGCTCTGCAGACTCAACCTAGGACCTAAGAGTCAAGCTGTGACCTTTTCTTCTCACTTACCTTCAGCAATAGATATTCTGCAGGCCAAATTCTGTCCTTGGTGATACCTGGGCTTTTAGTTGGCTTGCATATATGTGGGTGAAACTTAGTTAGGGTGACCAGATGTCCCAATTTTATAAGGACAGTCCCGATTTTGGGATCTTTTTCTTATATAGGATCCTATTACTCCCCACCCCCTGTCCCAGTTTTTCACACTTGATGTCTGGTCACCCTAAACTTAGTAAACAATTGTGTTGATAATGCACAAGACAATCCAGTTCTCTTTCTCTTAGTTGTATTGGTTCTTCAGGCCTGACTGGATTCAAAAGCACAGTAAAAATGACTCCGCATACACAGAGGGAACTGATCTGTTGGGTAAAAAGGTGCCATTTTTATCCAGGCACTTTCAAAATAAAGCTGAATATTAAGGAATATGGACAAAGCCATCCAGAAAGGAGCGACTTTGCACTACTAACAGGAATCCAGTGGAAGCCTTTCAGAATGGATGCTTTCTAGGGAACTTTAAGGGTGCTCACATGACACAGAACAACAAAAAAGTGAAACAGTGCTTGAATATTTATTTTACATGTAATTTTTTAGACTATTTGCTTTGCATTATAAAAGCAGTTGCTATACAGTTCGGGAAAAGATACCGGCTAGTAACAGACTAGGAATTACCATATGGATATGTTATTTGTGTGGGAACATAATAAATCTGTTAATCAGCTTTTAGATGCAGTTAGTAGCTAGTAGTGGATACGTAAGCAAATGTGCTCTGCCAATTTATGGGAATTTGGAATCCACTCCAGTAAAAATATTAGAAAGGTGAAATGCAGGACGGGAGAAAACATATTACAAGAAAAAAAACACGCTGGAACCATGACGTTTGGGTAATTTCATGTTTTTTCTTCTTTTTTTAAATTAAAGGTGAGCTAAATACCACTATAATTGATTTTGCTGTTGCTTTTGCTATCCCTGCCTATCTAGGTACTTTACCATGAATGATTAATATTATTATTACAATAGTGCTTAGAGGCTTCAGTCAGATATTGGGGTCCCATTGTGCTAAGATCAGAGAAGAATGTAGATCAGAGAAGAGTGATGATGATGATTATAAATGCTGATGATTCATGTCCCAAAATCCTTATAAAGCCCTGGAGCAGGAGCAGCCACCACAGCACCAAGGATTGTGCCAGGGAACAGCTAGAAGAGGTGATCAAGCCAGAGCCGGGAACATCTCACCCCAGCAAGAGAGACATGAACCAGCAGGACTCCATTCCCTGCCTGGATCCAGCTCCTCCTCTCCTGCCCCCTGCCCCTCCACTGAGTCTTTGCAGCTTCCTCTCATTCCCCATTCACACCACCCAGGCTGCTCCCCTTCCTATCCCTCACATCTCAACTATACCCTATGCTCCAGGCCTTGCTTCCCATACAAAGCATCCTGACTTCCCCCTGAGCCCCATGCTTTGTACAGTGCTTAGTACATTTAGGTTTGAGTGTGCATCTCTGTGCCCCATTCAAAGACAGCTTCCACCACCCCGGGACAGATAGAGTATGGCCTTGTTCCAAAGGCCATTGATGTCAGTGGAAAGGTTGAGTTACCTTCAGTGGGCCTTGGATGAAGCCCCAAATGGCTTGCCTAAGGATAAATACGGGAAATCTGTGGCAGTCCCACAAATTGAAGCCAGATCTCCCGGGTCCCAGTCTAATGTCTTAAACTATAAGATCTCCTTCCACTCTGGACAATGTAAAGCCATTGCCACCAGAAATGTAGATGACTTTCTGCCCTGGGGATATATCATTGACAACTTTGTAAAAAATTTCTCACTTAATCAAAACCTAGTAGTCACTTGTGTCCTTGTTAATAAAGGTCAAAACTTTTTCAAGTTCCCTCCATCACTGTTTCATGCATTCATGGTGAATTAATTATTGAATGGCTGTAGCTTGGTACACATATTTCATGCTGTACAAGCGATATGTGACTTTTTAAATTTGGGGAATATTTTTGAACTAAGAGGTGGACTCTGCATCAGCAATTGGAGCAGTACAAAGGAACTTTGCAAGCTGCATAGACCTACCCACTTTGTTGGATGCATCCTGCATCCGATGAAGTGGGTATTAGCCCACCAAAGCTTCTGCTCTAATATTTTAGTTAGTCTTTAAGGTGCCACAGGACTCTGTTACTTCTGCAATTCCAGACTAACATGGCTACCCCTCTGATTCTATACATACACAAATGAGTTACGGTCTTAGGTTTCAAAAAGTAGTAGAAGCTGATGTAATGTGCAAGTTGTATATGACTTTCAGGGCTAACCCAAACTGCAGCTTAGGTATTCCATGCTTATGCTTAGAAATACTACTCTGGACTGTGAGAGTTACTGAGCATACTCAGTAGCTATTTTGAAGCCATGTAGACACAAACCATTTCACCATCTGAAGGCTGAGCCAATTGGAGCTCAGTGAGGAGAAAGCAATAAATAGGAGAAGCTGCAGATAACTGGGGGAACTCAGCGACTGAATCATGCAGGGATCATGTGAGGTCTGTATCTCAAATGCTGTGCCAATCCCTTATCCTACTGGGAGCTGGAGATGGAAACTGGAAGTTATTGCTGATTGTGAGAGTTTAAGACTTGTTGAAGAGATGCAGGAAAGGTGGGAGGAGACTGTAGAACTGCCAACCCACTCTAGTTGTAAGACACACACACACACTAGTTGTAAGACACACACACACTTTGAATTGCACACATTTCAAGATAGGCTGAGGAATAACCGCATCAGAAAATAGAAGGTAAGTTTATTTATGTGCATGTATACAAGCTTTACATATTCTAAATATTTTGTAAAAGCAGTAAGTGTGGAAATTTGAGTGAGAAATACCAGAGAGCTATCACAGAATAGTAGTTTGAGAAATATTCACAACTCAAATATTGTTTGTGGATGTGTTTTTCTTATTAAATGTTGTTTTTAAAGAAATTGTGTGTCACTCTTTTTCTCTCAGATGTGTAACTCTGTATAATGTTACATCTGTGTCCTGAAAACATGAGCTCTGGCCCGTGCTTCAGCAAAAGAGTAGGCTGATGTGAAGAAAAGGGAAAGGAATCACACAGAATGTTCTATTAGCCCCTTTCCTGTTACACTTGCATCCCTTCATTCTTCCCTAATGAGCTCCCTGTGCCCCACCCTTGTATCCCCCTCTATTTCAGGGACATAATGAAACCTCTTCTCCCTTTCTCTCTATTGCCAGGGGCTCTGTGTGCCCCTCCATTTCCCTCTCACACCACACCATGGTCCTCCATTCTCTCACCTGCTGCGGGGGGGGGGGGGAATCTCTGTGACCCTCATTACCACCCCTGAAAGGGAGTCTTGTGTGCCTTCAGTCCTCCCATTCTTTCTTTCTCTTTCAAGAGGTCATCATTCTAAACTCAGTTGGGATATGGGGAGAGAAGAGATGGGGTGTCTTATGTTGAAATGTGCTAATTTCTACCATCAAGCAGCTCTTGGATCTACCAAAGCTTTGGCTGTGCTAATCAGAGGACAGGGAGACCATATGTCTCCCATTTCTCCCTTTTGGTTTTTGCAATTTACATCAAAAATCAGTAGGGTTCTGCCCACTGATATCTAGAGCATTCCCTGACCTTTTGGAAAGTCATTGCTTTATACCCAAACAGCACAATGCCATCAAACTGACTAACAGCCTCAAAATCCCAGAAAACTGTGTCTCAATGAGGGGATACAACTTCTCATCTTTCCTTGTGTTCCACCTTAATAGCAGAGAATATTTTTTACAAGTCAGTAGGTCACAGTACAAGATTGCATTCACTGATGCAGATTTTGAAACAGACAATTAAATACAATAATTGGCTACTTGAATGCTGAAGAACAAGCTATAGAATGTGGCATGCAAGTGATTAATATGATCCAGCATTTAGCTACGGCTGTGATGGGACCTGTGGAAGCACTTTAGATATAGCTAGTGTGACAAAGTTTGAGTCTGTATTTGTGGGTCCTGCGCTTCCTGGCAGATTTAGGGGCTTCAGAAACTCATCCAGGCCCCAGAGTGACCTCCCTTTCTCAGTAACTAATTAGGGGAGACAGAAAGCGGGGAGCCCAGGCCCGCCCTCTACTCCAGACTCCAGCCCAGGGACCCTAACAGTATCAGCTAAGATGGCTGACCTTTTAGGCACAAAACACAATACAATTCCCTGGGCTACTTCCCCACAGCAGTCCCTGCTTCTTCAAACTCCACTTCACCCTTACCTCAGGGCCTCCTTCCTTCTGGATGATATGTTGTCCAACACTCAGTCTCACCAACAGCATAACTTCCTTCCACAGCTCCTGACACCCACAGCCCACCTGACTAACTGGGAGGTTTTTATCTGGTTTCAGCCAGTGCCTGATTGGCTTCAGGTGTCCCAATCAGGCTAGCTGTTTCTACTCCTTTCTAGAAGCTTCCTGATTGGCCTGGAGTAGCCTTTGTTTGGCTATCCAGGGAACAGGGACCTACACATCCTGAGGCTGATATACCTGCCTTCCAGCACTCTCCTATACCCTTCTGGTCTGACTCCGTCACACTAGACACTAAGTGTGACACTTATTTCATAAGGACATGAAAACAATGAGCTACGTGACCCATAGTGTGGTTAAATGTGGAGGCCACAACTTTAAAAAACCCTTAACCAATGGGAAACCACTCTCCAAACTACCCTCTTCCAGAGTGGATTTTAATTGGGCACCAATGGCCCAGATTCTACAAGCCTAAGGATGGGTATGAGGGCAATGCTTCCTCTATGTCTTCAAGGGACCCTGACTGTGTGACACTCCCCTGGGGTGCTCAGAACGGTAAGCAACCATGTTACCCCTGTGCCTCAGCAAGAGAGCTTTGCTGGAACTTCACTTGTGAGAGTCAGTTCCCTGTCAGGTTGTCCGCCTCACCAGCCAACTCATTGAGACTCTGCCACTCTTAATCTTTCCTTGTAAGAAACATTCAGTCAATCCCAGTTCCTGAGTTTCCCAGAGACTGCATCCACAAAGTATTTAAAAACATATTACCAGCACACATACACAAACACAACCTATACATACCTTACACCGTGACATTCATGACCTGCAAAGCAACAGTTTTTATATGATACTTACAAGTCTGACACAAGTGTGTTAAGTGAACCCTTTGCCAGTTGACCCTTAAGAGGCATAAAGAGGCTCTTAGGGTCACAGGCTAGCAGGCAGAGTCCCAAACTGCACCATCCCTTTCCTGCCGAAGTAAGGAGAGAAGAGATGCGGACGCCTCAGGCTGCATGAGGCATGGAGACGTAGTCTCTCTGCATGCAGTGCCATGCTCGCCAGGACGCAGCAGCCCATTGGGTTACAGGGACCTCACCACAGCTCCTCTTTAACCCAGAAAAGTTGTGACAATGGAACCTCCCGTGCCCCCCACAAACTAGACCTCAGCAATGTCAGATGGAAAGTAAAACAAAAAACCCTCTCAGCAGTCTCCTGTCACCAAAACCAACCTGGCAATTCACCAAGCGTAATAGCAAACAGAGCCCAAAATGGCTACTCACCATCAGCAAGAGTAAGCAGATGCTACTTCCCCTCTCCCCGCCCCTTGGCAGGTTAGATCCAGTCAGCTGGCTTCTCATGGCCTCACTGGCCAATGGCAGCAGAAGCGAGTGGGCCAAGCTCTGTTACTTGTCTGCCATATCAGAGAGCCCACCCCGGCATGAGAGGGAAGGAATGAGAGAAACAGCACCCTCCACCATACACACACCCTGCAGGGAAGGTGAGCCAGAGTGCATGTTTAGTATTGCCCCAGTCACTCTCCCTTGGCATCTCCTATGTTTGTGTCAGCACTGCCTCTGACCCAGCAAAAACACCCAGTGCTAGTGAAGCGAGCAATTGCGCTTGCCTAAGAAACTAATGTGAGTGCCACCTTGAGGCAGGCCTGTTGCTAAAGGGAGGCATTAAAGGGTGCCCCCAGATCAGTCCCACATCCTCCTCCATACCTAGCAGACAGCTCTGAGGATTTAAAATGGAATCCTTCTGGCTTCCAGGCAACGGGGGCTGCTATAGCTCTGTTCACAGCAGCAGGTAACAGCCTCCTCAGCCTCTCTCCATGACAGCTACCTGCTCCCCCTGCCTCACTGTAAAGCAGAGAAGTGAAACAAAAGGGATCACCCCCTTCGGTTATGGAATGGGCGATCTAGCAATGAGAGGGAGACAGGCCCAGATGGGCTGGGTGAGGTGTGGGGGACACTGGAGGAAGCTGAGGTTCCAGATGAGCTGAAGGACTCTGAGTGCTAGGTGTGTGCTGATGGGCAGCTGGGCACATGGGCAGATAAAGGCGTGGATGGAGAAAGTAGCCTAGAGCTGTGGGGTGGAAGAGGGAGGAGCCAGACCAAAAGGAGACAACTATTTTTTTTTCTTTTATTGGTTTTATAGGAAGCTAGGTTCTAAAACATTACAAAAATAGGCCATCTGGTATAGCTGGTTGAGAGTTACTATCTCAAGAGATGAGATTCTGTCAGACGTGGAGAGGAGGTTGCTAATGGGAACCCAGCATCCCTTTGTAAGGGGAGGAGGCAGCATCTGCTTTGCTTTTATGTTGTTCTACACATAGTTATTGGCTGTTTTTATGTTCTGTGTTTCCATAGCCATCTGATGGGAACTACATAAAGGCACATTTGGGCATATTTTTGCTCCAGCAGAGCATCTTGGCAAGTTCTCCGACTGCAAGAATGCAAATGAACACCAGCTGGGCACTTGCATTTTTTTGGCATAAAACCTTTTGTTTTGAAGTGGTTTACAATTTTCTAACAATGCACGTATTGCAACACTTTCCTGGGAGGAATTACATGCAACCGCAAAATTTCTCACAGCCTTACCTTATTGCAGGGGATGCCAACCTGAGTCTGAGAAGGAGCCAGAATTTAGAAATGTACATTGCCAAAGAGCCACAGTAATATGTCAGCAGCCCCCCTTCTTTCAGCCCCCAGTACCTCCAGCTCACTGCAGCCCTGTCAATCAGCACCTCCACCTCCCTCCCCACGCCTCCCGCCTGCTGCAATCAGCTGTTTTGCAGTGCGCAGGAGGCTCTGGTGTGGAGGGGGCAGGAACGAGGGCATGGCAGACTTGAAGGAAGGGGCAGGGGCCTTGGGGGAATGGGTGGAGTGGTGGCAGGACCTTGGCCAGAGCAGGGGGTTGAGCAGCGAGCACCCCACAGCACACTGGAAAGTTAGTGTCTGTATCTCCAGCCTTGGAGTCAGTGCCTATGCAAAGAACCGCATATTAACCGCTGAAGAGCTGCATGCGGCTCCGGAGCCACAGATTGGCCACTCCTACCTTATTGGTTTGGTTGGATGCAAGCCTGCTTCAAGATACCTACATTAGCCCACTGTAACTTGCCATTTTATATAAATTATTCTCTGTTGTGATTGCACATGCTTGCCACCAGAGAGTCTGAAGATATTTTTCAGTGTGTGTGTGTGTGTGTCTGAATTTACAGGAGAGGATACACGTTTCCTGCAGGTTATTCCAACAGCCAGTGTGTGAGTCTGAATATTTGGTGTCTTTTAACAGTAATCTAGGTCTGGCTGCTGAAATATCACTATGCAGCAGATTACTAAAACGATTCAGTGTTTTGTTTCCTTTTAACTTTCCTCGCACATCACAATGCCGGCAATATGTGCATGTGCTGTCACAGTGTGGAGAGCTGACACATAGGGGAGTATTGTTTAAAACGAAAAACATCCCCATGCTAACATATTCAGTGAATAACTCATTGGGATGCTACTAAAAGAACACTTAAATTAAGCTTCCTATCACTTCAACAGCACTGCCATAAATTGCACATCAAGTCACAGTTGCTGCTGTGATTCTTGTACAGCATGTTGGATCAAAAGCAAACGCCATGTTCATATTATATTTGGCAGCTGCTTAACTTTTGCCACCTTCTGATTGTTCAGAACTTATATAAGGAAAAGAGTAATTTGGGCTTAGTCAAATATTGCAGAGGAGATCGGCAGATTCCTTTTGTTGCTCTCTAACTGTCCATCCTTTAAATGATATGAGATCAATACAACCAAATTTAGCAACAACATAGGCTAGATACAGTATACTGCTTGCAGCTTTAAGACAAGTGAAGGATAAAATGAAACCTATGAGGAAACAGACTGACAGTCAAAGTATTAATTGTCTACTTTGACAGCTGTGGTAATTAAATAGGATTATTATGGGACAGTTCTTGTCTTGGAGGTATCTACACTTAGCTTAGGGATCAGCAACCTTGGCACGCGGGACCGCAGGTTAAGCACCCTTAGCGGGCCCTGCCAGTTTGTTTACTTGCCGGTTCACTGACCGGGGCTCCGAGTGGCCGCGATTCATGGGTCCCAGTCCAATGGGGGCTGCGTGAAGCGGCAGCCAGCAACGCATTGCTTCCCACAGCAACCATTGGACTGGGACGGTGAACTGGGGCCAGTGGGAGCTGCAGTCGGTGAACTGGCAAGTAAACAAACCGGCAGGGTCCGCTAAGGGTGCTTACCCTGTGGTCCCACGTGTCAAGGTTGCCGATACCTGATTTAGCTAGTCTAAAACAATGTAAGGAAAGGGAACTGGGGGTTCAAATTGTTGTAAATAAGTGAAAATAACCCCATAAATCATAGAATAAAAGCAGAATGTTTCCTTTGTAACAAAAGAGCTAAAATAAAGAATTCTCTTCATTGTTGCAGCCTGGAGATATTCAACTAATGTTCCCATCATTTCTTTTGCCATCCACTTTGATCTCAATTCCAATTTTTGTCTATGTTCTCTTTGACTTCTTTTTGTTTCATTACAGCTGAGGCCCTTTTGACTTGTATTTGCATATCTATTTTGAGGTTTCCATTTCCAGATCTAATGGCCTTCTTAACCCATTTTAACAAATCTACTAATGTGGCTTTCTCCAACTGAAAAGCACTGGGGCAACTTATTTCATGTCTAGTTCTTTTAAATGCATTTGATCAGTTTATTTAGGCCTTCTTTGTCTACACAGTATTAAACATTGCTTTTCAATATGTCACAGTTGTTTTATAAAAGGATTTTTCATTTGCACTGTAATCGCTTTTGTTTCTATCATATGTTGTAGAAACTGACTGATGTGAAAATAATAATTTACACTTTGATAAGCCATCAGTTGTGCTTTTATGAGTAAATCAATTTTAACTAAAATGAATTCATGGGGCCTTTGTGCCTCTCTGACTTTCTAGTGTAACCCCCAGTGCCCAAAGCCACAGGTCAGGATCTGGGTCCTGTTGTGCCAGGTGATGTCCAAACCTACTGAAAGACAACGTTCCTGTCTCAAAAAGCTTGCAATCTAAAAAAGGCAAGACAAACAAAAATGGACAGATGACACCTAAGCCAGTAGGCAAAGTCTTTATAGTTACTTAAAAAAAATCTATTGCAAGGATTTCCCATTAGATGTGGTGTTTATATCACTCCTAGTTGTACTTGTTGCTCAGTAGCTCCATTTACCTTTCTTGAAGTTACATGAAGGGTATGTTTTTCTAACACAGACCATAGGATTTGCCATACTGGATCAGACTAGTGGCCCATCAAATCCAGTATCTTCTGTGACCAGATGCTTTAGAGAACATAAAAAAGGCCATACTGGGTCAGACCAAAGGTCCATCCAGCCCAGTATCCTGACTTGAACTCCTTGTTTGACTTTGAGATTTGCCTGAGCCATCTTGACTCTGCCCCAAAACCAGGCCACAGGTACATGTTGGGCGCCACTTCTCGCAGCTCCTGTTGGCTAGGAAGAGCGAACCATGGACACTGGGAGCTGCAAGGGACCGTGCCTGAGGATGGTCAACATCAGCAAGATGCTTCACAGCCCGCAGTCAGATTACCCTGATGGACTGCATGTGGGCTGCAGGTTGCTCACCACTGATCTGGTTTGACTTTCTATATAACATAATCCATAGACCTTTCCCAAAATAATTCCTGTTTGAACTAGAGCATCAGTTTCAGAAAAACATCCAACTGTGATGTAAAAGTTGCCAGTGACTGAGAATCTACCATGACTTTGGTAAAAGGTTCTAGTAATGAATAACCCTGACTGTTAAAAAATTGTCTTATATCCAGACTGAGTTTTTCTAGTTTTAATTTCCAGCCCTTTGATCTTATTAAACCTTTGTCTGCTACAGTGAAGAGCCTATTATTAAATATTTGTATTTAAATATTTATATTCTTAAATCTCTCTTTATAAAGCATGTTTTCCAGTCCTCTAATTATTCTTGTGGCTCTTCTCTAAACTCTCTCCAATTTATCAACATCCTTCTTAAACTGCGGAAACCAGAACTGGACACAGTATCCCAGCAACGACAGAGACGTAAAATAACCTCTCCACTTCTACCTGATAACCCCTGTTTACACATCCAAGGATTGCCACACTGTGACATCATGTTAAGCTGATTGAAAAAACTTCCAGGTCATGATGGATTGAGTCATTGCTTCCCAGGATAGACTACCACATCCTGTTAAGTACGGCCTACATTTTTGTTCCTGGATGCATACATTTACATTTAGCCATATTAAAATGCATCTCTTCCAGCTATAACATATTCCACTAGTTCTTCCACTATAAAATGCAAATATAGGAACAACCTAACTCTTATGCTTTATTTAATAACTAACAAATGCTAATGTTATACTAGTCAATCATTTTCCCATTCAAATTTACTTTCCTGTCCACAATCCCAAATATTACTTAGAATCCAAAAAGACAATTTATATAGAACTTTTAATCACCTTCCAGTAGAGAAATATCTTTTGACTGTCTTCAGAGACTTATAAAAACTGCTGAGTGCTCTTTGTCAAGGGCTGCCCTCCTTTGGCAATTTAATTCCATAACAATATCATTTATGCAGAAATTGAAAGTGCATACTGAACATGCTATACTAATAATACTATAACACTGGCAGGCCAGGTGCCAGCTCATGTAAGGTCTCCATGTCTCAACTGGATATTACGGCTGTTGATTAATCACAGTTAATTCACATGATTAAAAAAAATCATATGACTACATATGAGTAGTGTGGACAAAGTGAATAAGGATAAATTATTTACTTGTTCTCATAATATAAGAACCAGGGGCCACCAAATGAAATTAATGGACAGTAGGTTTAAAACAAATAAAAGGAAGTTCTTCTTCACATAGTGCACAGTCAACCTGTGGAACTCCTTGCGTGAGGAGGTTGTGAAGGCTAGGATTAT
Source organism: Dermatemys mawii (assembly GCA_007922305.1). Taxonomy (NCBI): domain Eukaryota; kingdom Metazoa; phylum Chordata; order Testudines; family Dermatemydidae; genus Dermatemys; species Dermatemys mawii. The sequence goes on from ML677326.1 coordinate 25,993,746, forward strand.
AACAGGGTTTAAAAAAATGAGGAATACCTGTGGCACCTTGGAGACTAATCAATTTAAAAGTTTAAAAGAGAACTGGATAAATTCATGGAGGTTAAGTCCATTAATGGCTATTAGCCAGGATGGGTAAGGAATGGTGTCCCTAGCCTCTGTTTGTCAGATGGGGGTGATGGATGGCAGGCGAGAGATTATTTGACAATTACCTGTTAGGTTCTCTCGCTCCGGGACACCTGGCACTGGCCACTGCCGGTAGACAAGATACTGGGCTGGATGAACCTTTGGTCTGACCTACTACGGCCATTCTTATGTTCTTAAGCTGCTTGGTGTATACCATTAGCAGCCATTATTCACTGCTGGTGACCACCAAACTTCACTCCGATTCGTCTTTGCAGAGAAGTATACAATTGGAGAGGGGGGCGGTTTCCATATTGAAGCAGGTTCTCTGTGGTATTTGAATGGCCCTGCTTCTATAGAAGGAAAAAAAGCCCTCCCAGAGCAGACCCCTAGTTGTCACGTAACACCCCACACTTTTCAGCAGTGATTACTGAAACTGGTCGTAATCTGAACTGGTCTTAATCAAGGCATTGGATTTTTAGCTTATTACAATGTGTAACCCACTAACCCAGAAGTGAGCAAACTATGACCCATCGCTACATCCAGCTCATGGGACAGTCCTGCCCTGCTCTTGAGGGGCTAGTTCCCGTCCCCTCTCCTGCTGTCCCCCTGCCTCCACGCTGGGAGCATGGCTGGCTCTGGCTGGGCAATGGGACTGCGAGCTCCTGCTGCTCTGGGCAGCATGGTAAGGTGGCACAAAGGTGGGGGGGGTTGGATAAGGGGCAAGGGGTTCCGGGCAGCAGTCAGGGAGCAGGGGGTGGTTGGATGAGCAGAAGTTCTGGGGGAGGGTGATCGGGGATGGGGAACAGGGCAGGCTGGATAAGGCATGGGAGTCTCGGGAGGCCTGTCAGGGGATAGGAATGGATAGGAGTTGAAGCAGTCTGGGAACAGGGAATGGAGGGGAGGGTAGCGGGGTTGGATGGGGGTGGGATCCAGAGAGGGGCAGTTTGGAGCAGGGGGCCCTGGGAGGGGGTGATCAAGGGACAAGGAATTGGGGGGGGGTGGTTGGATGGGTCAGGAGCTCTGAGGGAGGCAGTCAGGTTGTGGGAAGCGGTGGGGGGCTGGTTGGGGAGGAACAGCCTTCCTTACCTGGCCCTCCATACAGTTTCGCACCCTGATTTGGCCCTTGGGCCAAAACGTTTGCCCACCCCGCACTAACCCCACCCTTTTTTTGTCCTAAGGCTGCACTTCACTTTGAATGGTCTCTTAAAATATATCTTAACTCCTTATGCTTAACAATCTGTTCCACCTTGAATTTAGCTGTGACACTGAATATCTTTCCCAGACCTGAAGAAGAACTCTGTGTAGCCCAAAACCTTGTTTGTCTCACCCGCAGAAGTTGGTTCTATAAAAGAAATTACCTCACTCATGTTGTTGCTGTATATGTTTGGAATTCAGACAACATAACAATTGCTACCCAGTAGCAAAGAATACTTAAACAAAGTATTGGAATTACAGAGGTGTATAATAGAAATGTAATGCTCTTCTCAAGAAAACATTAATATTTATAGGTCTTTGTTTTAGCTCCCAGTTTCCTACATTTAGGCTGCATGAAGTTCAAGATGTTCAATTTACACTAACTGTACATGTAATTGTCTTGTATATTCTTAACATTTTGGTTAGTCAATTGGTGTAATCATCCCTGTTTCTGAAGCAATAATAGTGGATTTAATTTTAAATATGCTGTATTGAATATTCAGTATTTACCTCTGAAGCTTGGCAAAATAAAGTACCGTATTGGATATATTTGATTTTAGAATCAGAGTTCAATATTTGTTTCCCATCCTAAAAACTGAGACTTACCTTGAATGTTGACACTTAATGTTGTGATTTTCAATAAGGTAAAAATAAAAAAAAAATAAAAAGTATAAAAGATAAAAATATACCTGAGGGGGGAAAATATTTTTTTAAACTATATAAGGAAACTGTACCTTTAGAAGTTAATATATTCATACATGAAATATCCCATACTAACATAAGTCTTCGTTTCTTTTATATTCTTATACCAACTGAAAAGGACTTTGCCAGCCATTAATAACTTGACGCCTGTTTCCCCATAAGCCTCATGGAAAGATACCATCGCATGACACTTTGATGAATGGATATTAGCATAGGACCTCAGTATTATGCCATATGTTTAAGTGCCTACATGAAGATTGTAGGTGTCTATCTTCAGACAACATTGATTTGAAATCTTTGCCTCTCTGTTTCTCAAGCTGTAAAAATGGGACAATCTCAAGGGGTGTTTTAACCTTTAGCCAAATATATTTCCAACACTGCAAATATTAGTTTTTTTTTCTGATTACAGCCTATGTATCATACTGAACTATCTAAGCAGACTATAACAGTAGTACTAGTATTGTTTTATACATTTAACTCAGTCATGCTCACCACAACAGCATCATCCATGAACACAATTAGTTGGGACTCCCTAGTGAGCTCGCCATGATTTATACAGCAGGAACTTTTATACTAGATGTCAAGATATTATTTATATCACAGTTGTATCAATCAAACTTCATTTTGTAATTACACACATGAGAATCATTTACAAAATTGAGGTGGTATTTTTCAAAGATGTTTAGTTTGGCCTTAACTCCACTGCCATTGAGATCAGTGAGTGCTTTTAAAATTCCCAATAGCTTCAGTGAGAGAGAAGAGTTAGGCCACAACTGAGTGCTTTTAAAATCCTCACTCTCTATATACAAATATTAAGCTTATGGCATGCTGGGGCACCATTGTATTTTCATCAAATAATAAAAAAGTTTTACCCCAATTAACTCTGGAAACATTAATGTCATCTTCAACTCTCACTCGCACTAGTAGTCCCAACAATGAAAAGGGAATTGTTTATGTGAGTAAGGACTACATGTGCATAAAGGCTTGTAGGATGAGGCCCCCCTGATAGCGACGTCTGACATTTCACATCCTTTCCAATAGCTGCTCAGCAAAAGTTGCAATTTCAATCTGTTTTTACTCCAATTGAAATTGTGATGGATTGCAAGCTGCTCTGTAATAATTTATGGACCATTGTCTACTATGTCAGTTCATAGAGAAGACAAAGAAGCCACAGAACACAGAAGAATGTTTTTTCTTCCATCCCTTTCCCTATGACAGATAAGCCACAATGGATCAGACAACTGATCTACAGAGGACAGGATCTTGCCTACACATTTCAGAGGAAGGTAAACTTCCTTGGAGCTGTAGAATGTATTATAGTGTGTATGTGTGTGTCCGTCCTGTATGTGTGTGTCCGTCGTGTGTGTGTCCGTCCTATGTCAACCAGTTTAAGTCCTAAAGCACCCAATTAGGTGACCTCTATTTACACACATGTATGTATGAATGTTCTATATTTCACCATGCAATATTAGGTCCTTTTCAAAATCCATTTGCAAGATCTCACTGCAACCTGATGTGACAATGAATTCCACAAGCTTACAAAAGGTTATGTGAAGTAGCCTATTTTTTATTTCTTTTAAAATTTACTTGCCATTAACTTAATTGAGTGACCCCTTGGTTTTCTATTAGAGTGCAGTGCACAAGGAGGAACTGCTCAGTTTGCATGAAGAATAATGGCGTAAAGATTGCTGAGAAGAGGTGATTAGTGCAACTTCAGGCAATTGCTTTCAGGTAACAGGTTCATGTACTGAACACTTAACCCACGCATATTTGAGTATTAGGCAGGCCTGCATACCAATTACTTGCAGGTATTTATGTTTATGATAAGTAGAACATACCCAATGTCCCATTCTGGCATGCACTCTAATCACAGGACTGTCTGTCCTTACTGCTATTAAGAACTGGCATTGACAAGGATGTCTTGCCTTCCCCTCTGTAAAAATATGATGGTGGACAGGGATCCTCACAGGTCTGCAAGACTGCAGAACAAACACCCAGACAATAACGGGCCAACATAATACTTCAAGATAGTAACTATTCTGTTAACATTTGACAGAGACATCTTAAAACTCAAATTAATGATGTAGTTGGGCCATGTGATCATGTGCCTTTCTCAATGTAGTCTCAAACAAAGGCCCCTTCCTGGGATTTAGCTTTATTAAATAAAGTCATTAACAAGACTGTAAAGTTCAACTCAAACCTTCTCAACAGGCTTGGAGGAGAAGCCTCCTAAAGGTACTGCCACTGGATTGCTCAATTCAGGCCACACATTCATCCTCTCGCTCTTGAGACTTTCCTACCTCTTTTATATCCAAGTGGGCTACAAGGCCCACCATGGTCCTGCTCAGCGTCCACTAAACCTGCTTAACCTTTTCCCATCAGGGTCGGACACCCATTAATAGGCTGGGGTGTATCAGATAAACACTGCCAGCCTATTACACCCCCTACACTACTTTTCTCAATATCTTTATCCAGGAAGCAGAAATTAGCAATCTATCTAAACATTTATACTGGACTCATCACCTCAGCACTGAGCAAGGTAGTTAATAATTAGTCAATGTATCTTGAACATGGCCTGGATCACAAGGAGTTTGAGGTTTGCCAGCAGTTTAATCTTTCTAATAGAATCACTAAAACTCCAGCAACAATGAATGGAAGGGACTCCCCATTGGTTTTCACCAATCTGGAAGGGAATGATTTCTTTTCTTGTGTGACAAGAATATGTGTCATTGTGAAATTCAACCAGAGACAGCAATGGGTTTTATTTCAAACTGTTCTGATGCTGCTTCTAGGGCACCAAAGAAACTTAATCTAAACCTCCTTGTCTGAAGCTCTTTGCAGTGAAAACCATTGAGCTGAAAACCAGATGAAGGATGTCCAGGTTTATAGCTAGAATAGTTCTACTGCTTGAGAACTTAATCTGTAACAGGGAAAAAAAGAGAACAGAACTTCCAGTGTCGGATTACAAGAAGTGCCTATGCCATAAGTGCCTGAATTTAATGCCATTTCTCCTCCAAAGATCAAAGAAGCCTGGGTATGTGATGATGACAGTACGGAGACAGAAGCACAGCTAAGGGTAAATGTGTTGTTGGCAGCAGATAGTTGTAATGTCCTCACCACTCATGAATGCATTGGTCTGATGGGTGCACAGCATTTTCTCCCATCTAGTTCAAACATTCAGTAGCGTTGTGGGGTCTGCAAATAGACCATAACAGTAGTCTTGCTACTACAACAAGGTAGCCCTGAACTTAGTCTGGAGAAAGATAAAGCTGTACTCACGACTTTCCATGCTAAAAGCAAAATCCAAAGCTTGTCTAGCTAGGTGAATAGGGTCAGGGACCACCTCAAAAAAAAAGACATTGGTTAGCATAAAGACTTTAAGATTTAGATCCCATATACTGGACTCATTGTCTGCTTATACACTGAAGTCCACAAAGATGCTGTGGCTGGATGACTCCAGCACCAGTCAACAGAGGCTCATTTACCTTTCGTACTGGTAAGAAATATGTAGGGCAGAAGAGTAGCCTGAACATTAACAGAATTTATACAGTGTCTTTTCATGAAAGTCTACTAGATTATAAATCTCTTTTGACTAAATTACACTGCTCTACAGCCAAAATGCTTCTGAAATAAATGTAGCCAAACTTTACTAATTCTGGGTCACTGAGAACGAAAATGATGCTTAAAATTGTTGATTGGCTCTAATTTTCAAGATATGCTATTGGGTCAGTATATACGACCCTTGACATGGGAATGGCGGAGGAGAAGTGAGTTATAAAGGGAAGAGATCTCAGTTTAAACCAGAAATGACTAAAATACATCTTTGACTGGATCTATGAATAAATCTATGACTGGGTTTGGACAGTACTTGCTTTTTAGGCAAAACAATGAATGATGCAATCTGATGCTGGTATTGTGTCATACATGATATGAATTGCCTCATGTTATTCCTAGAAGTCATAGATGATGCAATCATAACGAAGCTTACATCACTCTGCTGAACAAATTGCCCTATATCAGCTCTAGAAATCATACAGTGTCGTGCTCTCTTATTTGTCAGTGTCTGATTTTGCAAAGGGACATATTTCTGTTTAGCCAAAGTGAGCAGAGATGCCTCGTACTTGTGTGAACAGTGCAGATAACTTCTGCTATGTTTGTGGTGAAGTGACTTTTGCATCACAAAAGCGCAGTATAACTATGGGTTAAGAAAGCCTATCCCCTTTCTTTTGGCTGCAAAATTGGAGATCAGAATAAGAGGTGGGCCTCACACATATACTGCAACACTTGTGCAAGAAATCTTCGCCAGTGGTTGAACAGGAAAAGGAAATCTATGCCTTTTGCAGTGCCAATGATTTGGAGGGAGCCAACAGATCATATCAGCAATTGTTACTTCTGCATGGTGCCTCCAGTTGGGAAAGGTGTGTCAAAGAAGAAAAAGTGGACTGTGCATTATCCAAACATTCCATCAGCTATACGCCCAATACTCCACGGAGAAGGACTGCTGGTTCCTGATGCACCAGAATCATTCTCACTTGAGTCAGACGAGGAAGAGGAAGAGGATGAAACTTCTGGTCCTGAATCATCAATGTCACAGGACCCACATTTTCTCCCATCCTCCTCCTCTGAACCACACCTCATAACACAAGCTGAACTGAATGACCTTGTCAGGGATTTGGAACTACCCAAGAGTAAGGCAGAGCTGTTGGGCTCCAGACTACAGCAGTGGAATCTCCTGGCAGGTGATGTTAGGGTTTCCATGTTCCGTGACCGTCAAAAGGATCTTGTCCCATTCTTCTTCATGGAAGGTGATCTTGTAGCCTGCAACAACATCGATGGTGTGATGCGAGCCCTCAACATCATTCACGATCCAGATGAGTGGAGACTCTTCATTGATTCATCGAAGACGAGTCTTAAAGCTGTTTTGCTGCATAATGGCAATGTTTTGCCATCAATTCCAGTTGGTCATGCAGTCCATATGAAGGAACCTATGACAACATGAAACAACTTTTGAGGTGCATAAACTACGACCAACATCAGTGGCACCTTTGTGGTGATTTGGAGGTTGTTGCTCTCTTGCTTGGTCTGCAGACTGGATACACAAAGTACTGCTGTTTTCTCTGCAAATGGGATAGTCGTGCAAGAGATTCCCACTACATCAAGAAAGATTGGCCACTCCGACAGTCATTGGAGCCTGGGAGGAAAAGTGTTCAGCATCCAACACTTGTTGAATCAAGGAAGATTTTGTTACCACCCTTACACATCAAGCTGGGTCTGATGAAGAACTTTGTCAAGGCCATTGACAAAACACAAGCAGCTTTCAAGTACCTCCGTGGAAAATTTCCAAGGTTAAGTGAAGCTAAGATAAAGGAAGGTGTCTTTGTTGGTCCTCAGATTTGTGAACTTCTTCGAGATGATGCATTTGACCATGCACTGCGTGGCAAGGAGAAGACGGCATGGAAAGCCTTCCAGTCAGTGGCAATACATTTTCTCGGAAACAACAAGGCAGACAACTACAGGTTGTTGGTGAAAAACCTCCTCAAGGCATACAAAAGCCTTGGTTGCAACATGTTACTAAAGATAAATTTTTTGCACTCTCATCTAGATTTTTCTCCACCGAACTGCGGAGCAGTGAGCGATGAGCATGGTGAGCGATTTCACCAGGACATTGCAACAATGGAGAAACGCTATCAGGGCAAATGGAGCCCATCAATGCTTGCAGACTATTGCTGGACAGTGACAAGAGATGCTCCATTTAATGAATATAAGAGACAAGCCAAGAAGCGCCGGGTAGACACTGGATAGGACTAAACTATGTACATAATAGTTTTTTGCCTTTTGTTTCATAATACATTTTATTTATATAACCCTTTTATTGATTTTTAAAGTGTTACATAAACAGGACAGGTGAAATATTATCCTGTAAAGCAACCATAAACACATGAAAAGACGTAGGTTTACAATTTATGATTAAAGCTCTACTATCTACACAATATACATAGACATAAAATGTAAAAACTTACATATCTTAGAAACAGTAGCCAATCAGCTGTTTTAATTGTCATATTTGAATTCAGCACATCAAAATACATAATAAATATCACATTTTATCTCTGAAGCAGACGACTTCTAAAAAATTGTAGACCAGTGTTATTTGGGGAACATTTTAAAATCTGTGTTTGTACAGCGCCTACCACAATGTGTCCCCTGGTTTGTGAGTGGCACTTCTTGGTGCTATCAAAATTCAAATAAATAACTCTAATGCTAAGTGAACACACTCAAATGAAGCCACCTTAAGAGTGGGGCAAATCACGCATTTGAGGTTATAGTGGGGAAATGCCTACTCCTCTAGGCTCATTCTGAGCCCTTGCAGAGCTAGTATGAGTCATCCAGACAAGTCTCAACATTACAAGTAAGGTTAGGCAACCTCATCCAAGACCATCCTGGGTGAGTACCAAGATCATATTAAACATCATGATCCAGAATCACTATGTCTCCATGACCCAATCTTTATCAAGACTCCTGCACGGTCTCCCAGCTTTCCAGTGATAATAGGTATTGGGAAAAATAACAGAAACCCTGATCCCAGAATTGGTTCTCTATCGGACACCCAAATCCCCAAGTGACAGTGAAGCCACATCTCTTTAATCATCAAATTGACAATCAACTAGTGAAAAACAACTATACTGCCAGGGAAAGGGAGGTCATAACTACAAATTGGTGATAACTCAAGGTCCACTTTAACCAGTTTCATAAGGACCTACTGAAACAAATAGAGTGGAGGTCTCATTCATTTCAGTTGTCTGATCAATCTACATAATATTTACACTGGAATAAGAAATGTCAAAGTATGGCCAGCAGGCAAAAACTCATATTCCTAGGACTTAATATTGCCGCAGACCTTGTAACAAACCCCATCACTGCCTGCTTTCTATTAAAATGGGAAAACTGCAGCAGTAGTTTTAATGAGAGTATCCATCATGAAATTTCTTTAAAAAATTCTTATGATGACAATAAATCCTAGAATTGCATTAAAAGGGAAAATAAATTTAAAATCCAAAACACAAATAACTAATAAGTCTGAGGCAAACTATTGAGAATATTCAGTTAAAACTGAGTGCCTTAATTCATCACTGTCGCCTCGTGTTGTGATGGTTCAACTCGTTCAGCATCTCTCGGAGATGGAGGTTGGGAAATCACAGAAGCAGAGAATATTTTTCTCCTTTTTGTCCTTGTGCATAGTTTGGAGGTAAGGAAAATTTAGCCCTATCAAAGAAAACTAATAAAGTTCTCACCCCTTACTATTGGTACTACTCTCACTCCTGCCCAACACAAGGATTTACATTTTATGAACTGTATGTGGTGCAAGACAGAGGCCTAGGAAGACTATAATTTAGCAAAAAGTCTATTTTCAGATGGATTGCATTCCTTTTTTCACCAAGACAGGGATTTGGGGATTTACAGTGGTTTGTTCAACTGACACTGGTAGAGATAATAAGTAAGAATGCTATATAGAGCATACAACTGATGTAGACCAGTTGACTGGCAGCAGAATCAATTAACCAACAGTGGAGAGAGTAGAGTTCAGCACTTCACTGGACCTTCCACAAAGGTTACTCACACGTTGTGCAAAGAATCAAAAATGTTATTTATGCAACAGTGCCACAAAGGACAAAAGAAAGAAACTGTATTCTGGAAATTATTTGTATGTAGGCAATAAAGCTCATAGATGAATTGCAATTGCAAATATACACTTCCCTTTCTGCAATGCATCACACATGAAATAATTTTGCATTGCAGAAAGGGAAGTGTATATTTTGCAATATTGCCTTGGAAGCTAATTTTTCAAAGAGGACATTTGCTAAAAAAATTAATATTGATTAAGAGGAAAGATAAGCAAATAAAAGAATGATGGCTACTAGTGTTTAATACAGTGCAATTAAAACTGTGATGAATTGTGATTAATTTTTTTAGTTAATCACATGAGTTAACTGCGATTAATTGACAGCCCTAAAAATTATTTACTGCTCATTCTGGGGAACAAATCATTCTTTCCATCAAATCATGAGATGAGGCCTTTTTTTATTCCTACTGTGTTAGCACCAAGGTTCCCAGTAAGGGATCCGAGCCCTACCATATTACATACTGTACAATAAATTTCCCCAAAGACAGCTTCTGCTCTAGGGAGCTGACAGTCTAAGATTTTGATGAAACACAACAGATGATAAACTGGGAGGTGGGAAGACAAAGGAACAAAATCTCAACAGTTGTGTTTGCATCAATAAGTATTACCTATGTACCAGGAACGTGGCCTGATAGCAGTCTGTGGTAGAAATCTGTGAATTGTGAATCTGTGGAAGTCTGTGGTAGAAATCCACAGCTGTTTTGACCACTACAGGAAATTTCTAGTAGCAGTGCATTCCCACAGTTTCCTTTTCCAAGGGCAGTCCTGGAATCTGAACTGATCCCTCAATGGGTTTTGTCATTTTTGCATAAAGGTTCTAATTAGCCTTTTGAAATTAAATTGGACAGAGCATGTGAGTATTCTTTCAGATTGTAAATGGGGTGGGAATGTAAACTATTCTGTTTGTACAGTGCCTAGCACAGTGGGGCCCTTGGTTGGCCCTTAGGCACTATCATAATAATCTGGACCTGCTGATTTAAAACTCTCATTTACTGTTTTACATCCTCCAGAGATACTAGTAGGATGGAAAGAGATGTATCCATATTATACGATAATACATCATCTTTTTCCCAAATAGAGAATAGAAATATTTATTGAACATTCTGCCCTTTCTGAATTATTGATAACTCTACCATTTCCATCTAGTAAAGGACCAATATCATTGTTGGGATTTCTTTTGTTCTTAATATATTAAAAAAACGCCTTGGTGTCCTTAATGCTGCTGGCCATAGATTTCTCCTTGTATCCACCTTTGCTTTCCCTAACAATTTTCTACAGTTCCTAACTTCTGATTTATATTCATAACAGTTGACTATCAACTTCTCATTTTTTCCATGTTATATATTATTTTTAGTAGCTGCCTTTACTTTTTCTCTAAAGCCGGCATTTTAAAAACCATTTGTCTCCCTCAGTTATGGAACTGTGGCCTTTGGAGCATCTAATAATAATAAGGTGTTGTTAAACAACTCACAATCATCATGCACATTTTTCTGATTAAATTCTTCCTCCCAATAGATTTGGCTCAGAATTGTGTTCAGCATTCTGAAATTGGTCCTATTAAAACACCAAGTATATGTTACTGGTCTGGACTTTATTCTGCTTGCACATTATAAATGTAATCAAGTCATGATCACTTGTACCTAAACTACCATTAATTTTTAGTTCTTGAGAAGGATGGACATGATCTAATAGTAAGAAGAAACTGAAAAAATCAGTTACCTTGATGGAAGTTACCCTACCATTTCCTTGAAACTGGATTAGGCAGGCAAGACTCAAGTTGACAGTTGTGGGAAAGGAACAAAAAATAGTGGAAATACTGGGCAAGTTTATGAAGGCCTCTTAGACAACCCTTCAAATGTCTGATAAACTGATTATGATATCGCCCACCACTGTTTAGTAGAATTTCATTATTCTGACTCTAGGGAACAGCTGCTTCTATATCCATGTAATCTCTTGGCCTTTCAGAACAGTTTAAAATTGAGATACATTCATTTTGGTAATGTCTAACTATGAAAGTTATTTGACTTGTGCTGACTTGATGAAGTGAATCATCCTGCACCAGGTGTTTGTTTCTTTCTTTGGCTTAATGAGTGTAGCCGAAGGAAAAGATTTATATGTTAGAAAAGCCTGACAAGCAGCATCTTGGGAAGCAAATAACTTGGATTTATGCTCTTAAGACAGGAAAGATACTTGACATATGTATTGACAAACTGAACGACCAACTTGTTTAGTTAACAGATGCTCTCTGTAAACCTTATGGGAAAAAACAAAACAGAGGCTTCTCCAACTTGAAGATAAGCCTGTATGATGACAGGCAGAAAAAACTCCCATCAGCATTAGGATCATGTTAATTATGGTGTTCTAAGACTAGATTTTTGGAACACTGATATCCCTTTGGATAGCTTCAGTCATTAATTGCTCTGATATTTCTAATGTGCATCTTTCTTCTTATTTCTCAGTGATAGTACTGAGGCTGCACTCTTCAGCTTCCAGACAAGAACTTCAAAACCAGGCCACTAAGGACTGAATTATCCCCAGCAAACTTTAACAATTAAAAACCAAGCATTGTCAAAATTTCTTTACAAGTCTGGATGTTCTGTGGGCACCAGAGCTCAAAGCAGCTGTATCTTTGTCACGTTAGCATCTCTCTTATCACTGAAGGACATTAGAATTTCTCCTGCTCCAGAACACACTTAGGTTGTCCACAGTAGGATCCCACCAGATTTCCCCCTATATTTTTGATTGGGTTCAAAATCCTGCTGCCTGTTTGATGTAAACATAGTTCTTTACATCCATCCAATGATCATATAATTTACCTCTGGTGTTTCTTGTGCTTTCCTTATAGGAGAATTCTTTATGCAACAATATTACACCAAATGTAGGTATTTTGCAATAAATACTAATTTAATGATCAAGAACTTCACATAGACCTTTATTGACAATCACAAAAAAGGCCACTGATACAGCATAAGTTTGATAGCTGTGATGGAGGGGACGTTATGAAGGCAATAAAAGGCTGATGTGGGGGATGGAAAAAAGCTTCTCCATCAAAGTTGTGGAAGCTTAGGCGGCTATTCTGTGCAACTACCCTGCACCTCTTCCTTGCATTGCCATGAACTTTAATGAATGAAACATACCATGCTGAAGTGGTGCATAATGCTGAAAGTCACCTGATGAAAACAATTTGCATAAAAGATCATAAAGTCCTAAGAACAACAAAACACTTTTCAAAATATAAATTCAAAGTTCACTTTATTCTTTTTCTAGTTAAATTAAGAGAGCTGTTGGTGACCTGAAAACTACTGAATCACAGAATCACACAGTGTCAGAAATTCATTAGAAAACATATTCCAGCCACAGTTACCCGGTTTGCCCTATTTTAGATTGCCAGATTTCTTTATCCAATCTGAAGGTAAGCATTTCCCTTCAAATTTCAAGCAGAGGATAGCTCAATTTAATGGACTTTTAGGTTAAAAAGAGCGAATTAGTCAAAGGTTGGACATATTTCTTCTCACCCGCAATGTGCATCAAGCATTGCTCCCTGGTTATCCAAAAGTCTATTTTCTGAAGATTTTGGGTGTCTCAAACCATTCAGTTTAAAGAGAGCTATGCTGTAGTATACATAGAGTCAGAACAAACACGAGATTTTCAGAGGCAGTTAAGTACATAAGGATATAGACAGGTGCCTCTTGGGATTTTCAAAAGGTTGGGCACTTATTTTTATCTTTAGTTGCCTAAATACCTTTGAAAAATCTCAGTGACAAGATTTAGTAATGTCTAGACTGCCAAAATGTATAATATAAATATTTAAAGACTTGTAAACTGATCTGTATTTTAAAATATGTGTTAGCTAAAAACAGTAATTTGATCTATATAAATTATTTAAATCTACAGAAAATGATAAGGTAGCTGTTTATTGTTTTCTATTTATTTCACATTATGTTGAACCTTAGTGATCACTCAAGGCAAGAAGAGACAACAAACTTTTGGGAATAATGTAGGAAACTGAAGAGTCCTGCTGTGGACTCTTAAGTCTTAGAACCAGATTCTCATTTACACAAAGGCCCCTTTATGCTGCTCTGCTAGTGTAAGGAGACCTGGTATAAGGTACATTTATATCCACTTTCAGGCCCCTTTGTACTACCAAAGCAGTGTAAGAGCCTTAGTGTAAATGAAAATCAGGCCCTTACTGCAGAGGCGACAATGATTCAAGAAGTCTCTTTCAGTTCTAAATGTTCATGTATCTTACTTATATACACACACACACACACACAGAGAGTCAACTTTTGTAACTTTTATTTGCATTTAGTAACCTACTACGCATACAGCCCCACTGTCTTCTAGTGTGAATAAATCTATCAAAATCTGACCCAAAATTATGGGTTAAAGTCTTGGTTTTCTTTGCTAAATTTGTTTTTGTCCTTTTTCTGCTGTCATCAAATACAGTAACTATAACACTCTTCCTTTTTCTGGTCAGACCTGGTGTCTTTGACACTAGATAGATTTTTGCTTCCATATTGGGCAGAGATGATCTTTAAACTACAGTGGGACCCCGGAATACTGCGCCCCGCTATAGCGCGAATCCGCTTATAGCTCGGTGTGCGGCTGGCTGCAGCGGTCACTGCTTTGATGCAGCGGGACCCCGCAATACCGCGGCCCCGCCATTATCGCGATCAGGTTTTTTTGGATCCCGATCGTTGCGGTATTGCGGGGTCCCACTGTATTCAATTGTGTGATCAGTAATTTCAATGTTGTTCTAGCCCATCAATTACAAATATGGTTCTATTCTAAAACTTAGAAAAGTAGCAACTTCTTAGCTGCTTAAAACATATATATCATAATGTCTTGATCCTATTAACTATATGCTCACAACATGCCCTTGTGGTTTGAATTTCAGTGGATGCGGAGAATTCACCTTTCCTGTTTCAGTCAACAGAAACTGCATATGTGTCTAGCATTTCTAAATGTTACGTCATTAGTGACTAAAATAACAACTATGTGTGTCTGATTTGGACACTGTGCTTGCTTAATACTCCTAAATGTTGCCATGGCCTCAAGTCCCTAGACACAGAGGTCTCCGCTCCATCAACCATGTGGTCATCAACCATGAGGCAGAGCAAAGGCAAGTCTCTGGATATTACATTCCTTCAATTCCTCAGAGCCTTGGACTCTGATCTGAATGACGAGCTGCTCATTTGTGATTGTTAGAAGGGAAGACACTGGAAAGGATGCTGGAGATAGCTATACAGACCAAGAATGACTAGGGAGGATGGTAGAGGGGGAATGTAGTTATATAATACACACACACACACAAAATATTACAGACACAAGTCGTAAAGCAACAGAGATTAGGCAAGGGTTAAGCAGGAGCAGTAAAGATGAAATTGGTCTTGGGGGGAAGAAAAAGAAAATTAACAAAGTGTTTTGAATAATATGATGATTGTTGTAAACAAAGTTTAGATAATGCTCGGGGGTGGGGGGACAGGACAAGGTTAAGTGTGGACAAGATAAAAACGTGTATGAATACACATGCATGATATACTGAGAAATGGCCAGAACATAGCTCCATAACTACTACGTATGTTTCGTGTATCCTTGGTCTTCCCTCCCTTGACTTTTGGAATGGAAACTCTTGGAGGTGGGTCTTTTCTCCTTTTATGTAAAGAGCCTGGCACATTTTGAGATGCTGAAAAATAAAGAATGATTTATGGACTAATGACCTTCTACAACAGAAACAAACTGAAGTGACATTTTGCAGTTCTCTATCTGCTTCCTTCATGGTCACAGAACTGATACATATAACTACCATATTAGCACTCACCTGGCAGGATGTATTGAAGTTCATTTGTTCACTGATGCATCCACCTGTAGCCATTTAAAACAACACAAGTCTAAGAACATCTACCACGAAATGTTTCCTTCAGTTATGCTAAGTTATACCAAGGTGGCCTAGAGGCCTTTGTACACAAGTTTAAGGAAGACTTTTAGGGGTGGTCTACACTAGGGGGAGGGATCGACCGAAGATACGCAACTCCAGCTATGTGAATAACGTAGCTGAAGTCGGCGTATCTTTGGCTGACTTACCTGCTGTCCTCATTGCGGTGGCGGTTGGCGGCGCGCTCCCCCGTCAACTCAAGCTTGTGCCTCTCGGCGAGATAGAGTTCCGGAGTTGATGGGGGGGCACCGTTGGTGATCAATTTATTGCGTCTTAACGAGATGTGATAAATCAATCACCAAAAAATCACTTGCTATCCACCGATCTAGTGGGTAGTGAAGACTTGCCCTTAGACTGTTCATTTTCACATCTCTGTTTTTCCTGTATCTGCCTAATCAGTACAATATAAAACTTTAAAGGTATTCATCTACTATCTGCAAATTTCTCAGCAATCTGTCCTTGCTTTAATGTCTTCATGGAATGCTCGAGGCAAGTTCACCTTACAGTTCACCTTGTAAAGATGTTAACAACTTTATCAGGAAGAGTTAGTTCAGCTGTGTTATTGCTCTGAATAAACAATGCACTCAGATAAGCAATTCTCTGTCTTGCTCTTGCTGTTGTTGGGCCACCACCCTGTGTGCCTCTTTGGGAAGGACTTGGTGCTCCAGCCACTCTGCCTCAGTTTCTCCAGTGGGGTTCCATCCTGCTCTGGTGGCTTATGACTCAAGCCTCTGGCCAAGTCACAACAGAAGTTTAACCCCTCTCCTTCTGTGGAAGTAGAGTCCAAAGTCACAGTTCCAAGGCAAACACAAACTAAAGGTGTTTTTATTCTTGGGGTTACTTCTCAGCTCCTCTAAGTTTATTTCAATTTTTCATTTAAAAGGCAGACATTTTCCATGGGGATGTGTGCATGCACACGTGAGGGGGAATTTTCCAGATAATAGGATATTCAAATGAACCCCACATTTTAATTTGTTTACTTCTCTCTACATTCACCTCTGTTTTCTGCAGCCTCCACTTTCAAACACATAAACCAAAGGCAGATCTAAGGCTCACAAACTAAAAACGCAGTATCATTTGTGACGGAGTCAGACCAGAAGGATATAGGAGAGTGCTGGAAGGCAGGTATATTAGTCTCAGGATGTGCAGGTCCCTGTTCCCTGGATAGCCAAACAAAGGCTACTCCAGGCCAATTAAGACACCTAGGGCCAATTAAGAACCTTCTAGAAAGGAGTAGAAACAGCTAGCCTAACTGGGACACCTGAAGCCAATCAGGGACTGGCTGAAACCAGATAAAAACCTCCCAGTTAGTCAGGTGGGCTGTGGGTGTCAGGAGCTGTGAGAGGAAGTTGTGCTGTTGGTGAGACTGAGTGGTGGACAGCATATCATACAGAGGGAAGGAGGCCCTGAGGTAAGGGTGAAGTGGAGTTTGAAGAAGCGGAGACTGCTGTGGGGAAGTAGCCCAGGGAATTGTATTGTGTTTTGTGCCTAAAAGGTCAGCCATCTTAGCTGATACTATTAGAGTCCCTGGGCTGGAGTCCGGAGTAGAGGGAGGGCCCGGGCTCCCCTCTTTTCCGTCTTCCATACTGGCCTGTGATGAAGGTAACTCACTAGGCGGTGACTCTTGCCAATTATACTGAGAAAGGGAGGTCACTCTGGGGCCTAGATGAGATTCTGAGGCCCCTAAATCTGCCAGGACGTGCAGGACCCACAAGTACAGACTTGGAGCTTTGTCACACATTAAAGAGAAACCTATAAAGTTATTTGGGCTCAAATCATGTGTTGCCTGTAAAAAATGACAGATTTCTTTTTTATTTTAAGGCCTGAATCCTGCATGGCAACTCACTCACATGGACCCCTGCAAATGTGAGGAATCCTATCAGCTTCAGCTGGATTCTATAGGAGTGCGGGGATCAATGCTAGTGGATCCCAATACAGAATATGGGTCTAGTGGATTGTCCAACTTGCCCACTGATCATTGTTCGAAAAGATGCTACGAGGCAGAAATGGCTTCAGGAAGTCACAGGGTCCTAAAACTAGAGCTGCTTACAAAATAAGTAAATAAATAAAAATTGAAAATTTCAGTAAAAACAGTAACTTCTACATCTAGACAGCATTTTCTTCTCCTGGTCTGTACCTCTGATTGTTAATTATGGCGGCTTTCTCATTGTCCCATTTTGGCAAAGATAATCAACTCTTGAATAAAGTTTGACCAAACATTCTCTCTCTCTCTCCATATGTTCCAAACAGCAGCTGAATAATTTTGTTTATTTTTCTGTGCTGACTTGATCCTGCAGACTCCCAACTTTCTGGTAGAATTTCACACACAACTTTTTCATTTCTTCCTTTTGTCTTTTTGTAAGTGTATGAAGCCAGTTGAAGGAGCACGAGGGATTTTTCTGACACCAGGCTGTGATTCTATGCTGTGATTTTTTTAAAAATCACAAATAAAAACGGGCGATTGTCTTTAGTGTGGTAGCATATATTAATTCACTTTCAGTGATTTATTTTTCTTCCATCACACATGGTCATGGAAATCCAGATGCCTGGGTTATTCAAAACAAGACAAAAACTAAAAAAAAAAAAAAAAAAAATTAGAAACAATCTTGCATTAAGAAAAAGATAGATCAAGTGTCTCAAATAGATTGCTTCTTTCTCTAATTTTTTATTTTATATTTCCTTACTAGTAAGCAAGATAGTGTTCTCCATGACTTCGGAGAGTAGTTTAGTAATAAATGTACCACTACAACGCAGGCGGGATGAGACTTTCTCAGAAATGTTTTAGGGCCAGATTTTATGAATATAATATCAATTTTTCTAGGATCTTATTTATACATAGAAAATACAAATGAAAAACCTACTACATCCTTGCCAATACACAGGACTTCCACAGGATAGGTGAGAGAGGAGTTCTAGATGAAACAGTAGTGATCTTTATATTTCTGTCATACACAGATCTTCAAATGATTGCTCTCTGGTTAAGAATATCTTGATCCCAAAAGGTGCTGGGTACCTGCCACTTCCACTAAATGCCAAATAAGAGAGAAAAAGAAATAACTAATTCATAAATTTTAGCAATTATAAAGCAATTTTCATCTGTACATCTCAAAGCAAAGAGCAAAGGCAGAGATCATATAACAAGACAATGGCAGAGCTAGGAAGAGGAATTGAACCTAAGTATTTGTATCCTAGTTTGATCTCTGTCCTAGCTACTTCCTCATATGACAACTGAGCTTCTCAGGATCAGACCTGAGGTAGGACTAACTGGAAAACTGAAATTTTTCAATGTTCAGTTGATTTTTAATGATCCATGTGCAAATGGATTAACATCTAGATACCATGCTAACTGGCACTCTATAAATATAGATGTATATTTTAAAGCATCTTAGAGCACGAGCAATTTTGCTCCTTAGTGGATCTACTTGTAATGGGGTGGCTGCCTCGTTCCTATGAGAGAATGGGCTAGGGCAGGCCAGAATGGCTGCGTGGACTGGCAGCCAATAAAGAAGGGCCTGTGGGAGAGCCAATCAGGGCTGACCAGTAGGTGGCCAATCAGGGCCAGGCTCAGCCATATATAAAGGCTGCCCAGCAGAGGAGCAAGGCAGTGTCTCCCAGACCTCTAAAGGGGAAGGAAGGTCTCCTGAGAGGAGGAGACCAGCACCTAGGATAGTGCAGTGTTGGGAAGGCTCGGGGAGAGCAAAGGAGATCTCTAGCCTACTACTTGCCAGGCTACAGGCCCTCAAGAGTAGGGCCCAACAAGTGCAAGCGGCCAGAGGGGAAGCGGCCCATGGAAACAGATGGAAAAGGGGGAAGGAGGAGAGTAGGGAGGCTGCCGTTAGAGGGTTCCTGGACTGGGACCCAGAGTAGCGGGCGGGCCTAGGTCACTCCCTCATCTCCCGTGTACTGCACCTGACCGTAGGGGAGTGGCTGTGTCAGACTGCAACGAGCCCCTGATGCGAGGGGCTAGACTGTGGGTTGTGATTAGCCACTGCGGCAGGAACAAGTGGAGGGACAATTGTTAAGACCTCCCTGGAAGCTGTTAAGACTGGACTAGGGGGCATTGCTGGAGGGCAATGTCCTGAAGTGGACACCGCTGAGTGGGGAGCAACACAGGTCCAGATACCAAGGCAGGAGGAGATGATGTACAGGACAACACTGACAGAGGGCGCTCTGCAGAGGACAGCGCTAATTCCCGGACTAACCAGCGGGAGGCACCACAGTGGTGAGTGTCATACTGCTATTATTTTAATGTGGCCACATTCTGTATGGAGATGCCAAGAACTACTCATCATTCACTCACAGCACTTGGTACCTCTGAGTTCATGAGAGTATTTTATAAAGGCAAAGACAGGACTCCTTTCGGGAAACCATGCAAACACATAAATTATAGCATGTGTGTTAATTCACAAAGATATTGAGTTACTTCTTTAAAAAATTAAATACTGAATCTGTTTTTAAGAATTATTAAGGTAGCACACAGTGGCCTCAAACAAGGTGAGGGCCTCGTCTTACTCGGCACTGTTTAAATACACTGTCCGTGCTCCAAAAAACTTACAGTCTAAATAGGCAAGATAGAATGAGAGAAAGGAATATTAGCATGCTCATTTTATACATAGGGAACTGAACAAGCGAGATTAAGTGATTTGTCCAAAGCCACATAGGAAATTCAGTTACCTTTGCTTACTTTTGTTAATATTACTTGTTTTAGCAATGAAATGTTAGCACTCTCTCAATCATCATCAAGGCATCACCTCTCTTTGTATACAAAAAGCTCATACCACTATGTAACAAGGGTGGGCAGAGAGTGGTGCTCACTAGTAGATGGCACCGAGGGGTTGCCGTGCACCGACACTGAAGTGCCCGGTGCTGACTTGGAGAGGCGTGCCAGAGTCGGGGTCAACGCTGACTCCATCAGGATAGCTTGGAACCTAATGTCTTTCTCTCTCTTGTTCTGAGGCTTAAATGACTTGCAAATCTTGCAGCGATCACTGAGATGGGTTTCACCCAAACAGCATAAACAGTCTGCATGCAGCTCACTCACTGGCATCGGTCGCCTACAAGTGTTGCATGACTTAAAACCTGGGGCACCAGAGAATCCCTTCCCTGAGCGCACTAGCTAAACTAAACTAAAACTAATCAAACTAACAACTACAGGTACACACAACGAACAAGAGTTCTGGGGACAAGCTATAGGAAAACTGGAGCAGAGCAGTTCTGCAGCACCTTCACTGGTGGCAAGAATGAACTGAGGGTCGGGGGAGCACGCAGCGCCCCTTATACCGTGCCATGGAGGTGCCACTCTAGGGGTTGAAAGGAGCGCTCTCTACAGGTTGCTAAGGGAAAAACTTCCAATACCAGTGCAGGTGGCGAGCACACACACCTATTGTGGAACACACATGAGCAAAATCACTCGAAGAAGTATGTAACTAACAACTGAGGCAGGCTGCAAATGTTCTCATTGTTATTTAATTATTCCCATTCTTAGTCAATTAAGGTTCCTTTACTTGCCAGAGTGGTGTAAAGGAGCCTTCTTGTAAATGACAATAACAAATCCTCAGCTAGGAAGGTCTATGTGCTTTTTTGTTTTTTTTCCTGCGCCAGAGAGGCATAATGGGGTTAGATTACAGCTTGGGATCTATTTTACTTACCCAGAGATCAAAACACTGAGCAGAGCGATCAGGAAAGTGGGATACCAGCAGAAGCCAGTTCCATCAACAAAACAATCAGCAGTTCTACACTGGCTCTTGTCGACAATAAAGGGAGGGGAAAAGACAAAAGTCACTTGTAGGGGTGGAAGTTTTTTGTCGCCAAAAATAGGCGTTTTTTACGACACAAGTCCCATTGTAGTGTATACGCTCGTGTTGTTTTGCTGCCAAAAGGCAGTTTTTGGTGACAAAATGTGCCAGTGTAGACAAGCCCTAAGTCTAACCAGGTCCTTTGTGACCCCCTGCAGGAGGCCCCACCATCCTACTATACCCTGACCCCGGAAAAGAGCTCTGAAGGTGGGTCCTCCAGGCCTGCTGAGAGAGGCTGCACAGAAGCAACCAAGCAGGTTTAGATAAAAGGAGATGCAAGGCCTTAGCAGGTCAGTTCCTGGATTGGACCATGGGAGCAAGTAAGAATGCTCCCCACTCTGGTCAGAAGAGCTCAAGGGACAACCAGAGTTTGGCTGGGAGCGCAAGAACATGAGAACTTTAACCCTAAGTAAGGGATGAAGATAAAGGGGGCAGGTGGCAGAGGCCTAGGGGAGTAACACCAATGAACTGAAGTGAGTAGCTGTTATTTATAAGGTCCCAGGGTTGGAATGCAGAACAGTAGGTGGGCCCAGGCTCCCCCACTGGTCAAAGGTGAAGTCATGTAAATCCCCAAAAAGGGACATGCTTTTGAAGGGTTGAATTTAAATAGCCCAAAGCAGGACCAAAGACCCTAATGAGGACAGAGAGACTTCATTTATTGGCCTCTACTATCTCGGAAGGGGTTCTTTTGGACTTTGTGACTCAGCCAGAGTGCTGAAGACCCACCAAGTGAGGCTGACAACCTTCAGGTGGCGCCAGAAGCAGAAAGAGGCCTGCAGTGCTGCATGCAGCAGAAGGTGCTCAAGAGAGGAGTGCTTTCCCCAATTACATGCTAGTACTGTACAAAAGCAAAAAATAAAATTAAAAAAAAAATCTGCTATCGTGAATACAAATAGCTTTAGATACAGCAACATTAACCAATAAGCAATAAATCACAAATGACACTTTGCATATCCAGCTACAAAATCTTCAAAGCAGTAAAAGAAGAAGCTTCACAGACTGAAACATTATACTGTTCTCCAGTTCCCACAAACGACCAAAATGTAGAATGATTGTTGAGATATAATCAATATAAACAGAGTAAATGAAAATACCTATTAACACTATCTGGCCTTTCTTTCATATTCCACTTTGCACCATATTCTGAAAAATATGTAATTTAACTTTTTAAAATTAACTGTGCATCATTGTGCTGATTCAAATATTTTTGAAATTGCTGCCCAGATTAGTATAATTGAATTAAAAGTGACATTTTCATCTAGCCGTCATTTCTACCCACTTTGTTCTTTGTTCCTGTCAATTTGATGACGCTATAAAAGGCACTTCCTGGTTTACTAACTTTCATGTAAGTAAGTAATGTCAAATAAAGAAGCCACTATTTTCTTACGCAGCTGACCCTTAATATTAAATTAAAATGCTCTGAAAGGAAACTAGTGACTGGATTTTTCAGTGACATCAACTTAATTGTAGGAGACTTGCAGTTGACGTTTGAGAGACAGGTGAACTCAAAGGCCCTTTTCCTGCTCCCACTGGTGTAAAAATCAAAATTGGAGCAGCAAAGTGGTGACCCTTTACTTAGATATTGCTATCACTCTTTCACAAGATAGCAATAAAATGTATTTTCAAGATGAGATGCTGAGCTTTTTTGAAATCTAGCCCTAGTCATGGGTGAGCACTTCTGGCAGATTATAGAAATGATAACATCTAGAATTATTACAATTTACAAAGGAACATAATAGCTTGAGATGGAAGGCCAGTGAAATAGGAACTGTGCTACCTACAGATGTCAGATGGTCAATATTAGCTAGAAACATTAAGGAAACATGTAATTACGCATAATTCACTTTTACTACACGAAAATATGACTAATTTATGTATCACTTACAAGAGAGCTTGGAATTTCAATAGAAGTGTCTAAGTCCAAATCTTTTATTTTTAAAAATGTTGTTTCTCTGTTTCATTCGAACTTCAAGGTTAATGCAACCAGCTGCATTACATGTGAAATATCAGCACTTTTAGAAACCGTTTTTTTTTGTTTTGGCTTTTTTAAGCAACTAAAAGCTGTGGTAAAATTCCCAGACACTGAAATCAAGTAGTAAATCCAAAAAGACATACTACATCTAGTAATCTTGACAGACAACCATGCACATTGCATAATGCTTGCTGGAAAAATACTCTTTAATACACATTTTAATACACACTTGAAATGTGTTGTGGACACATCTGAGGGGCTATCTGTAAGAATTTATTAAAAAGTTCTGGTCTGCATTTCAACACCAGACCTGACGATTTAAAAAAAAAAAAAAAAGAAGAGAAAAAGTTTATTTGTAAAAAACATCAAGATACTCCCAAAATGTATAAAATATTTTGTACGACAGATTCTCTTTTCTCCTTCTTGCATGAAGTACCAATTGTTGTAAACAGTTTTTAAAAGTGTTAATAGCTTAATGGAATGTGTGAATCACAGTTCACATGAATTTCTCCCATGAAGAAGTACAATATTGCTACACAGTAGTTTCATGTTTCCATAACCCTGTCCTAATATTGCCAGTGCTGTCTGCTGTGAGCAAGGGTCCATCCTGTCCACTGCCTTTAAATTGTCCATTCTGAATGGCTAAATTTAAACCATATGATTTTTGCTGGCTTTCAAGTTCAACTACTATTGGTTTCCTCAGAACGTCCTTTTTGTTGTTTGTAGCAATGGGTTTTTCACTATTTTTGTTGCTTTTTGGAAGTGTACTGCAAGCATCGCTGCTATCTTGTTGGGACAGGTTATACTGGCGTTCTCTGTATGCTAAATAGGCTCTTCGACTCCTTGAATGTCCTTCACTGTTGCTTTGTCGATTCTTAGATAAGCCATTTTGTATACTTCCTTCCACGCTGGTGGGGACATCATATGAATACTCCCTCAACACTGTAAGCCTGCTTGCGCGATGTCCCTTACTTCTGTTTTTATGATGCCGGCTTTGGTGTCCATTTGTTCGAAACTGAATCTCTAATGGAGCCACATGCATTTTGATGTCATTGTCTACCGAATGCTCAGTCAGGCTGTTATCAAGCTGAGGACCTGTGTTGAGTGGTAAAGAATTAGGATGGCACTGAGCTGCTGCAGCCTGTATGTTGGTTAGTTTACAACCTTGAGAAGAATTTTTAAGGCTCGATGCACTCTTATTAGTGCATGAAGATTCTGCACTGCTGTTGGTACACTTAGGAGTCTCTCCATTAGTCCCACTGGAACTGGAGGGCTGAACATTAACTTGCACTGAGTATGTGCTCCTTCCAGGACAGCAGGCTGTTATCCAAGCATGCCTGACATCTTCCCTATTAACACAATGATGTGTCATAAGAAAGGCACTAAGGCTTAAACATGTGATCCCAAAAAAGCAACTAAGAATCAAGTCCATGGGATAATACAGAGAAACTGCCAAGGCCCCAAAAATCCACAAAGCAACATACAAAAACAAAGTGAGGCTTGCTCCCAGAAGCTGAGCTTGAAAACTGTGCTCATTCTCCAAAGCTGATGTGGAAACCAGTGAGACTGACACTGAATCCTGATGATTCGGGTCACCATGTTCACTGGTTGCTAAACGCTGCTGTTCCTCAGCTGGCTCTTTAAGTTCAAATTTGCGTTCAGGGTGTCGTTTCAACTGTATAAAGATACTGAGAAAATACATGCAGTTTATGAAAATTATGAAGCTAGCTGGTCCATAAAAGGCTCCTAAGCTAGGTTCCCAGGTCATCCAGCAACTGGAAAAAAACACAAAAGAAGACAGCATATCAAGACAGATGCCCTCTCAGAAGTCACAATTTTTAAGTATCATTTTGAACTGTTGAAATAAGTCTTGCCTATGTTGCATATCTTCCAAAAAATGTCAACCAAAAATCATAACAATTTATTATGAAGCTGTCAAATATCCAATACTCACTATGGTGCATTAGGCCTGCTGCCGTAGTTCCTGATGTTAGCTGCTGCTGTTATCCCACAAACTATGATAGGGATTCCTCCGCCAATAAGGTAGAATCTAAAAATAGGGCAAAGTTGTTAATGGTTCTTCCACCAATTTAAAGAGACTTTATTTAGCCACCACAAGTTAAAAGGCCCTTAAGAAAAGGCTAATATCCAAGTATCATCCACCTGAAAATCAGACATATTCCAGGATTTTGGAGACTTTAGAAGGTGCTTTACTGAGAAAATTAAGTTCAGTCCCAGCTAGCTGGCTGGCAGGTTGGGGCTTTGGTGAAATCATTGCCCTCAATCTCAAGGTTTCCCTCATGATATAACCTGCCTTCACCTGGTAACAATTGATGGCTTCCCCCTCAGACTGGGAAGAGAAAGGGTAAGTCACTTCAGTGAGTCAGGCCCAGGAGGAATCGTCACAGAAGGCAGCAGCAGAGTGCAAAGAGCCACAGCAGTAAGCTATTAACCTGGGGAAGGTTGTTAATCTTTCATCCTTTTGCTTTGGTGCTGTGTTAAGTTTGTTACTGGCAGATCACCCATATCTTACAAGGAAACAGAGATATTA
The DNA here is from genome assembly GCA_007922305.1 of Dermatemys mawii. NCBI lineage: Eukaryota > Metazoa > Chordata > Testudines > Dermatemydidae > Dermatemys > Dermatemys mawii. Next base: position 26,019,690 of record ML677326.1, read on the forward strand.
TTGTGTATGAATTCTCAAGCATTTGCAATTTTGAAAAAGTCCTGTTCTTCAGAAAAGGAGAAGGATCTCGGACACAGCAACAGCTTGTTTCACAAAGCAAAATTTTGGTGAAAGTGTTCAGCTAGTTCTGGGGACAGCATCCATGTATGTGTGTGCAGGGGGGCCTTGGAAGAGTGCTCTGTAAAGGAGGAAGGAGTTGGAGGGGCTCAAAGAAACAGGATGGAACAGAGGATTGGGGGAACTAGGGAAGCTGACAAGGAAACAGGCATGGAGAAGGAGCTCATAGCCTACATTAACACCAACTCTTAAGCAACAAAGGGCAACCCTATTGCTAAGCATAATCCACTGGCTCCCTATTTGAATTTGGCCCAAGGAAAAGTCCTGTTTCTGTATTTCATGACCATAAATGAGTTGGTGTTCCTTGATATTTCAATGACTACCTCACCACCTGTAGCCCTCTAAGGCAGATGCATGGAAAAAGGGTCATACTGACTGACTTTCTGGGGACAGTGTGTCACCGAATGGCTTGCCAGAGGACATCAGAATGAACCCAACTCTGAGTATATTCAGCTCAAGAAGTGAGACCCATCTCTTCCAAAACACCTCAAAACACCATCACAGTGAAAATTCACAAGGACACAGAGTAAGAAGAAGGAGTCGTCATCAGAGGCATAATAAAAAAATAAGTTAGAAAGGAGAGGAAGAGGTGATAAAAGGGAAAATGAGTGAAAATGGAAGAAAAAAATGGAAGACTGATACAGACAAGATGAAACAACAAATTCCTCCAAGCCTATGTGAGAACTGAATTACACAGGCCAAGAGAACCTACCTTTCTATCAGCCTCCACAGAAGCTTCCAAATCACACCCCAAGAAGTAAATTGCATGAACCTGAGGGTATGTCTAAACTGGAACTAGAAAGTGAGAATTCAAGCTCAGGTAGACAGACATATCCACACTAGGTCTAATCAAGCTAACATGCACGTATAGCAGTGGTTGCATGAGAAGTAGGATGGAGGGGCCACGTAGCATACAATTCCATGTGAAACCCTAAGTACAACCTTGGACGACAGCTAGTCCCTTCTACCACTTGTGCCAGCAATCCTACACTTTCAATTTTTAACAATCTAGTTCAATCAGAGCTAGTGCAGGTATGTCTATCTGAGCTGGAAATTAACACGTTTCTGCTCCTGCGTAGACATACGCTGACTCTCTACAGACTGCTTCAGAACCAACAGCTGCGAAGATACACATTTGAAAGTCTTCCCAAGCAGCCTATATCCAACCTGCATGCACCCATCGACCAATAGAGTGTCTCCCAAAGTTCAGTGCATTCACTCATCAAGATGTTCTGGACTTCCTAAAGAAATCGTGACCCAAGCCCTGTGAATCCAACGCTTGCTTTTCCTGACTTCTGAAAGAGTCATGAACTGGTATCACTCCTGACCAAAGTAGCTAATAACTCATTCAGGGAAGGAATCTTTCCTTCTTCCTTCAAACACGCAACAGTCTGACCAGCATTGAAAAAAATCCACCCACCCTGGATACATTGGCATTAGCCAACTAGCACCCTATGTCAAATTATCCATTCCTGAACAATCCCAGAGAAGCTAGCCCCAGGACAACTACAAGCTCATCTAACTGAAGTGAATATCCTAGATCTGGCGCTATCTGGATTCAGGCCAGCGCATGGGATGGAAACAACTTTAGTGGCACTGATGAATGAACTTCTCCTGTTAGTCCATTGTTTAGACTTGATCCTGAATTCTTCACTGACATTATGCTCTCACCTAGCAGCACCCAAGAGCAATGCTTTCTACCATTTTCGGTTGGCAAGGAGACTCTGTGTCATCCTCATGGACGGTGACCTGGACTCAGTTATGCATACCTTTGTCACTTCTTGGCTAGATCACAGCAATGCAGTATACATTGGCATGAAGCTTTCAGGCCTTAGGAAATTCCAACTGATACAGAACTCTGAAGCACATCTCCTCGGCAACATAGGCTACCACGACTACATCAGACCTGCCCTTCACTTTCTACACTGGCTTTTCACGGAACTTAAAATCAAGTTCAGGATCTCAGTTCTTGTCTTCAAAGTGTTAAATGGCCTGGGCCAGGATATCTAAAACATCAGCATTCTGGAGACAATGTTTGACAATTTTGCTCCTCAGGTAGAATTGAACACTGCACAATTAGGGTAAAAGTTCGCCTGTGTAGGATTCAAAGTTTTCTCAGGGGCCAACCCGAGACCATAGAATGAAAACCCCCAAGAAATAAGGGCCATCGCAAACCTCCACTTTCCACTCTACATTCAATATGCATTTCTTTGGCCTTGCCTTCCCAAACACAGGCTCATAGAAGATTAGGGTTGGAAGAGACCTCAAGAGGTCATCTAGTCCAACACCCTGCTCAAAGCAGGACCAACCCCAACTAAATCATTCCAGCCAGGGCTTTGTCAAGCTGGGCCTTAAAACCTCTAAGGATGGAGATTCCACCACCTCCTGAGGTAACCCATCCAGTGCTTCGCCATCCTCCTAGTGAAATAGTGTTTTCTAATATCCAACCTAGACCTCCTTCAACGCAACTTGAGACCCTTGCTCCTTGTTCTGTCATCTGTCACCACTGAGAACAGCCTAGCTTCATCCTCTCTGGAACCTCGCTTCAGGTAGCTGAAAGCTGCTATCAAATCCACCCTCACTCTTCTCTTCTGCAGACTAAATAAGAGATTCTAGTTCCCTCAGACTCTCCTCATAAGTCATGTGCCCCAGCCCCCTAATCACTTTCATTACCCTCTGCTGGACTCTCTTCAGTTGGTCCACATCCTCTCTGTAGGGGGGGCCCAAAACTGGATGCAATAGTCCAGATGTGGCCTCACCAGTGCCTAACAGAGGGAAATAATCACTTTCCTCAATCTACTGGCAATGCTCCTACTAATGCAGCCCAATATACTATTAGCCTTCTTGGCAACAAGGGCTCACTGCTGATTCAGTTCCAGCTTCTTGTCCACTGTAATCTCCAGGGCCTTTTCTGCAGAACTGCCGCTTAGCCAGTCAAGCTCCAGCCTGTAGCAGTGCATGGGATTCTTCCATCATATGTGCAGGACTCTACACTTGTCCTTGTTGAGCCTCATCAGATTTATTTTGGCCTAATCCTCCAATTTGTGTAAGTCACGCTGGACCCTATCCCTACCCTTCAGCATATTTACCTCTCTCCCTAGCTTAGTGTCATTCGCAAACTTGCTGAAGGTATAATCCATCCCATCGTCCAGATAATTAATGAAGATGTTGAACAAAACTGGTCCCAGCACTGACTCCTGGGGCACTCCACTTGATACCCACTGCCAACTAGACATCGAGCCATTGATCACTACCCGTTGAGCCTGACTATCTAGCCAGCTTTCGATCCACCTTATGGTCCATTCATCCAATCCATACTTCTTTAACTTGCTTGCAAGAATACTATGGTAGACTCTACTGAAAGCCTAAAGTCAAGGTATATCATGTCCACCACTTTCCCCATATCCACAGAGCCAATTATCTCATCATAGACCACAATGAGGTTGGTCAGGCATGACTTGCCCTTGGTGAATCCATGCTGACAGTTCCTGATCACCTTTGTCTCCTCCAAGTGTTTCAAAATGGGTTCCTTGAGGACCTGCTCCATGATTTTTTCAGGGGAGGTGAGGCTGACTAGCCTATAGTTCCCTGGATTTTCCTTCTTCCCTTTTATGAAGACGGGAACTATTATTTGCCTACTTCCAATAGTCCAGAACATCCCGATTACCACGAGTTTTCAGAGATAATGGCCAATGGCTCTGCAAACTCATCAGCTAAGTCCCTCAGCACAGTCGGATGCACTGCATCTGGCCCCATGGACTTGTGCATGTCCAGCTTTTCTAAATAGCCCATAATCTTTTCTTTTACCACTAAGGCCTGCTCACCTCCTCCCCATACTGCTCAGTGCAGCATTCTGGGAGCTGACCTTGTCTGTGAAGACCAAGGCAAAAAAAAAAGCATTGAGTACTTCAGCTTTTTCCACGTCATCTGTCACTAGATTGCCTCACCCATTCAGTAAGGGTCCCACACTTTCCCTGACCACCTTTTTCTTGTGAATATACCTGTAGAACCCGTCTTGTTACCCTTCACATCTCTTGCTAGATGCAACTTCAATTGTGCTTTGGCCTTCTCGATTACACCCCAGAAGCTCGAACAATATTTTTATACTCCTCCCATGTCATCTGTCCAAGTTTCCACTTCTTGTAAGCTTCCTTTTTGTGTTTAAGCTCACTGAAGGTTTCTGTTAAGCCAAGCTGGGCACCTGCCATGTTTACTATTCTTTCTACACATCAAGCTGGATTGTTCCTGCTCCCTCAATAATGCTTCTTTAAAATACAGCCAGTTCTCCTGGACTCCTTCTCCCTCATATCAGCCTCCTGGGAGATCCTGCCCATCAGTTCCCTGAGAGAGTCCAAGTCTGCTTTTCTGAAGTCCAGGCTCCATATTCTGCTGCTCTCATTTCTTCCTTTTGTCAGGATCCTGAACACAGCCATCTCATGGTCACTGGTGCCCAGGTTGTCATCCATTTCTACTTCCCATACCAATTCTTCCCTGTTTGTGAGCAGCAGTATATAATATATTTAAAAACCTTCCAAAAAGATACTCTACTGCACACACTTCTTCCCTTAGTGAGAGGATGAGTGAAGAAACAGGACAGGTGTGAGTCACTTTGCTTACTGGAAGGTGTGCACATACTATAGTGATGAACATGGTACAAAAACCTATTTAGAATAGTTTTATTTATTTAAAGAAAATTTGCTTAAAAGTTACTCAAGGAAAGCAAAATGAACACTTGCTAATTCTTGCATTAGTTATTTAGTAATTACCTCCTACTTTCTCTGATTAAATGTATAAAGTAGGTATTTCTGCCCTCAACTGTTGAACATAAATAAACAAACATTCAATTTTATCCAATGTTCTCAATAAGAAAAGCACTTGGATATTAGCTGTTGACTTATCAAATTACTGAAATAAGTGTTCCTTTGGCTTTAAATGGAAACAAAGCCAATCAACTTCTGCCACCTTGTGGAGAATTCTGAGTTAGCAAGGTTTAATTAATATTGATATGAGGTCAGCATAGCTCTGGAATAAAATATTTTAATGCTCGATTAAAATAATATTTTCAAGTAAACAAGATAGTACAATTTATTTGAAGAAAAAATAATTAGATTTCATTAATTTTAGACAACACAAAGAAAATCTTAAATGCATTCCTGTAATTTTCCTAATTATCGAGTACTAGTAGCATGTCTAACACATTTTTCTTCTCTAATCACAGAGAATTTGCTGAACAGGTTAGTCTTTATTTTTTTTTTTTTTTTTTTTTTTAAGTTCCAGTGTTTAACACACAGGACTAAGAGTCAGGAGATGTATGGCAAGATTTTCAAATTAACGGGAACAGTGTGAGGCCAAAGCTGAGAATTTTTGATAATTCCATCCCAAAATCCCAATCCAAACTCTATTGCGATCGTGTAGGACCTTGGGTAAATAATTTTATGACTCTGTACCTCAGTTTCTTAATCTGTGAAAAAGGAATACCACCCTCCTCTAATAAGAATGATCCTCTTTCTCAATTTCATGGTTGTTTTGGGGCCTATATGAATAATTTGGAAACAGCTTTGAAAGCCTTGCAACAAAGGTATTGTAAGAATGCCTAATATTACAGCACTATGTTAATGAATGTTTCCCCTGATAATATTTCCCATTTCATTCAAAGCACCCAAAACTATATTTAGTCTACTTTATAAATTCTAATGGAAAGATATACGATAAAGCAGACATTAAACAAAACAGTGCTCTCACCTGAGCATTGGTCTAGGTGGAGGAGGTGGCTCATCAGGATCTTCACACCTCTTCACTTTTTTAGTAACTTGTTTGTAGATGTTACGAGATGTCACTCCCAGCCACAGTACTGTGGCAAGAGTAGAATAATGCAGAATTATCCCAACCTTGAAAATAAGTGTTAAAAACACAAGCTTTACTAGTTCAGACAAAAGAATCTTTTTATAATTATTTATATAGCACCTAATTAATTGATTTTTTTTTAAAGTTCAGCTCTTCTACAGAATATTTTTGTTTTATTTGACTTAGTTTTAAATGACAAACCACCAAAAATGACTGCTTCTTACATGAATGGATTAGGCATAAAAATAAACTAAAAAACAGGTAGATCATTCACAAATGTAACAACATTTGTTATAAACCAAATGTATTTATACCTTATGCAACACACATGTTTTTAAAAATCTCAATATATGTTACAGCTAGACAGTTAAATATCAAAAAGTGATGGAACAGCAAAAGTAAGGTTTTCATGGTAACTATCTTGTATGCTACACGTAGTAGGCCAGAAAGTGGTTGGCTAACCAGATAGCTCACTGACTTTAATGCAAGGCAACGAGGAGCCACAGTACATATATTTGGATACAAATTTAGTGGTCTTAGTAACTCTAATAGATTTATGGAATGAGTATGAATTATTAATTATTATTAGGGAAACTAACAATTCAGACTTTTTGTGTTTACAAATGTAACATTAAAGGTGCATTCACCATTTGCTTTTCTAAAATTAAATTTTCTTTGGTGGTGTTTAAGAAGAAGAAAAAACTGCCTGTGCCCACTGAAACTTTGAATTTCAAACTTTCATTGAAATGAACAGAGTGCAGGGGAGCAGAGTTCACACATTTTAGTGACAGAAATGAAAAAGGTAGAAATGACATGCATCGTTTGCTGGAGTGCAAGAGTGTGTGTGTGCACCTACACTGCATCCTTTTTTTGTGTAAATACATGTGTAGTTCCCCAGCACAAGTATAAACAGCAGTGCAGACAGTGAGGCATGGCTTAGCCAAGTAAAGACACACAAAGTGTGTGGGTATGTGTCTGAGTATATGCCCTACATGGCTCTGTACTTGTCTAAGATGTGCCTCCTCCTTGTACACTTTTTTTTTTCTTTTAAAAAACAGTGTAGTGTCACACCGCCTCTCTACCGCTGGAGCCTTTCCCTACCACAAGAAAAGCCTGGAAGTAGGGAAAGGCTCCAGTAGATGGGAGGCAGTGGGGGAAGGTTTCAGCAGTGGGACAGCAGCAGGAAAAGGCTGAGCATTTTTTAAAATTGAACCTATGCTCTTTTGAATTGTCAGCCTTATATTATTAAAAGGAAAATGAATGTGTTGTGAAAAGTATTTTCTTTAGTCACTCCAGGAGTCACCAGGGGGTGTCCTAATATTCAGAGTGAGAAACAGCAAGAAACAGAGATGATAAAAATTCAAAAAACATTTCACGGACACTGACAAAAGATGGCATCTGCTATTACAGATTACAGATGGCATCTTCTATTACTGAAACCCTGAAACTGGCTTAGACATGACCTTCTGAGCTCAAACATCAGTCTCAGTAACGCTACGAACACTCAAACCCTATATAAAATAACACTCTGAAATTATAGAAAATCACAGAACAGATAAAACTGGTGGCTTTTATTTATAAAAACCACTGGTCTTTGAAGTGGAAACAAATCCTAAAAAGGGAAGGAATGAGAAGTCACTTTCTCATTCTAAGTAGAATAATAGAACTGTAGGGCTGGAAGGAACCTGAAGAGATCATCTAGTAGGAAAAAGTAAATATTCTACTACTTTTTTTTCCCCAGAGCATACAAAACCATATATAGTTCTTGAAACAACTGATTTTAGCATTGTTACCCTTTAGAAATAAAACTATTACATATAGGAACTTGAACGCTACCTCCAAAAATTTAGAAAAACAAACATGTATTCTTTTTCCCACCAATCAGTCCTACTAATCTTCCAGTTTTCAGATTGGCTCCAATTCTTTCCCTCATGAGTGGATGAAGATATATGAAACTCCATCTGAAGCCAAGATTTATTGCTGTTCTGCAAATCATGTAGAGGAGTGATGAAGCTGGTAACTTCTTTCCTCAAATGGAACCAGGTATGATTGTAAAAAATTCATGCTCTGTTTACATATCAAATTTAAATAATTTCCATATACTGTTGCTAAGCAAATTTTGGCTTTGCCTTGCCTTTCTCAGCAGAAATCAGGGTAAAATAATTGAGAAAATATTTGCTTAAACATGACTGTAATTCATTATTTTCAAAATAGACACGAGTCATGTATTTATATTTGATTACAATTTCTTACATTTCTAATCATACTTCTTTATTTACTTACTGCTTGGCAGATGCTGGTGCTTTTAATCTGAGTTATACCTCCAATAAACATCACACATGTCAGGAAAATATGGAAGCTCAGGTTAACTAACATATGCCAGCTTTTAACGCTGATCCTGATCACACTGTTAAAGAAAAATGTGTTACTCTATATAACATATAATTCCATGCTTATCTTTCAGAAACACAGTCTTGGCTCCTAAGTACCTAATCCTTTTTGGACATGGGACTTAGGCATTGCTGTGCTCAGCGCTGCAACACTTAAATACCTTTAAAAACTGGTCCTTAATTCTAAAGAGGGGTTTCTTTCTTCAGATACAAGGAGGACAGAAAGGTAGGCATGCATAGTATTAAGGCTTAGTTGTCAAATCCATTTTCATTTAATCACTGATATTTGCACCAACAATTTATTTGCAGGAGCAAAATATTCAGATACAATTCTGTGGTACAAAATGTGCCAGTGAAAAAGGAGGTCTGTCTAAAGATTTGGGCTTCAGTATATAAAACACTATTTGTGATAAGGTTTGTATGAGAGGCTTGTGTAAGACAACTTTTCTCTAGGATTTCATAAATTAATGGATAATATGTGACAATATTTTGAATTGTATATTGAAGCTGGCCTTTTAAAACGTAAGATTTTGAAAGGGATCTTCTTTCTTTTCTTCGATGTTCACATTCACATGTGGGGAAATTATGTGGTTGTCAGACTATTATTCAGTGACAAGAGACGTTGAGCTTCAAATAGTTAAAGCTTTATAACCATTGAGATTCAATTAGTTAACCGTTAAAGCTTTAAAACCATTAAAACAAATTGTCAACTGCACATGTCAAAATACACAAAGTAAATATTTAAAGACTGCCTTAAATCAAATTCTAAACTTCTCAAGCAGTATTCTTCTTACTTTGCCTATCTGTAAACTTTGATCATCATTAATGGAAATATTTTTTGTTTGTATATCTACGATAAAACTGACATTTACTGGAAAAAAATACTGAATCCTTCCAAGCCTCTTTATATTGTTTGTTTAATTTCATCCAATAAGTCCAAGTGTAAGTGTAACTTGAGATCTGTATTAGATAAATCTCCACTATTTTTATTTCTTACCCATGATGGTATATATAGGTGATTATGATCATCAAGAGGCACATTAGCAAAACTATAGAAGTAGCATAAATAACTGGATGCAAGAGAGCAGCTGGTTGGGTATACAATTCACCTCCTGTCAAATCCTGAAAGAAAAAAAAAGAAAGTGGCATTAGTCAGCTTTTTTCTCCCACTTTGGTGATGGGCAAAATAAATAACTGGGACTTGCATTTTAAAATCCAAAAGAACATACTGGGAATATCAAGTCATACAGTAAACACATAGTCAAGTCTGCAAGTCACTGCAGGTCAGTGTGAATGAACTCATAAGAGCTTTAACACAGCATTTTAATTTCATGTATTCAAGTTTAATTAAGTAAGCAATTTACAATGGAGGCATTAGGAATTTACCTACTTTACTGTTAAAATACGTTCAACATACATAGTACTTATATCTGTTTGGTTAGCACAAGCAGTAAAAAAAAAAGTCATTTGAATTACTATTACATTTCTGTAACTGATATTAATACTGCACACATTTTTTGTAAAATTGTTAAGATTATTAAAAACAACTCTTCAGGGTACAGAGATTTAAATGTGAGAATATTCTAAAACACTACTACCTTGGTGAATATATATCTTTTTTTAGTACTGATAGTGACAAAATAGGTAGATGACTGTGAATGAATATTAATAAGTAATAAAAGTTACATTAAAAGGAAGTTGAGGTTGCACAACTAAGCATTCAAAACTTTTCAGGAACTGTTGGAATTAAAGTTGCTTATTCTGAGAAACAGTGTATATGAGAATACAAATCAAGTACAGACTTAAAGGGAAACTACTGTAAAGGATGGTTGTGCACTTTTACCCAGTTAAGGCTCAATGGTCAATTCCCCAGTTCTCTTGTTGCAAAGGAACAGATGTGACAGTTGTCAAGATATATCTAAATTTATAATAAAGAAATGCTGAGGAATGTATGATGAAATGGTTGTTTCCCTTAGGCAATTTTTTAATGGAGCTCTGAGGCCTCCTTTTGGATGCTGTTACTACTTGCCAATGAATTGTTTACCTGGAGGACTGACCTAGGGCAACTCCCTCAAAGCTGATGTCATATCTTTCATTTCTGATATTTTAGGATTCATACTGAATATGGTCGCAACAATGGATATTTTAAGGCAACTGCTGTCTTAAATGTGACTTTCTCAAACTCACATTTGACCAAAACTTGCCACTTCAATGTGAAATGACCATGTTTTAGGGCTTCGAGGCATATTTCACAACTGAGGCCCAGAGACCTTGTGGGAGGTACGGTAAGGGGCAACAAGCTAGAACCACAATGATATACAGCAAGGTAAATGCAAAAGGACCAGCAAAACACCTTATCAGAGACACACATTCTTAGCTCCCTGGAAGTCAAAACCATGGGCTGTACCAGCCTGATCAGTCTCCCAGTACTCAAAGACCCTGGAAGCATGAAGTACAGCTACTTCATTGTCTGATCCCCTGACTGCATTCACAATTCCTATGCTGTATGAGTTTCACAGCCAGGAGAGCTGAAGGGTTCTAACTCCCTTTTCTCTTTTTTTCCTCTTATTTTTGTGTCTTGTATTTATTAGCTGGGAGAGGGCCCAGCCTTTTATTATTTTAGGATAGTGAATGTATGGCTGAGTGTATGCGTGTATTACTTACTGCATGTAAAGATCTCATGAAAGAACAGTCCCCAAATTTAAATAGCCCTAAAACGCTGTGCTTTAAAATCTTTGAATACGGTGTTATGTGAAAATGTGCAGATACACTTATTATTCAGTGGTGTAAAATCTTTGAATATGGTGTTGTGTGAAAATGTCCAGAGACACTATTATTCAGTGACAAGAGACGTTGAGATTCAGACCTTGAGAAGGCAAATTGTTAGCTATATTTTACGAGAGAGTTGCTAAACATCCACTTTTCAGAGTATTTTGTTAAAGTCTGTATTTGGGGTTTTTTGTTTTTTGGGGTGGGGAGAACAGATTAGCCATTATAAATTAGAGAAAGTTATTTACCTTACAGTAAGTGGAGACTGGAGATGCGTGGTCCCCTATCTGTATTCCAGTGTTGGTATGCACAAACGCCACATGCTCAGAGCCGGGGAATTCTGAAAGCAGTATCCGTTGGTCCGCACATTGGCCTTGGCTCACCTCATGCTTCTGACTGAGGAGATAAAAGGCTGGGTGGACCAATCACCTCTCCAGTTCCTTCTTTATCTCAAATCAGAGAAGATCCAAAACAGAGGGGAAGGCGAGTGGGTAATGGAATACAGATAAGGCTGTCAAAGAGCCTCCAGTTACTATAAGGTAAGTAACTTTCTCTTCTTCTTTGCGTGCTGGTTCCTACGTCTACTCCACTGTGGGTGATTCACAAGCACTTCTCAAAAAGGAGGAGGCTGAGAGATTGTAGATGGCAGAGCTGAATGAAGGACTGACATTTCAAAAAATGCATTAGCCGAGGAGTCCTGTACTAAGGCATAATGTCTCGCAAATGTGTGGATGGAAATCTCAAGTAGAGGCACCTGTGACTCTTGCAGACTAGGTGCCAGCTCATGTCAAGCCCCTTAGGCCTCAATTGAGCATAAATGAGTCCAGTCTCCTTGAGTCTTTGTTCCTCGGGGTAGGGGCCGGTTGGCCCTGCCGCTCCCTGTGATTGACCAACGCGACCACTAGGGAATTGGGCATACAGGTACTCCTGCCCCTTAGCCGGTACAAAGTACTTGCGCTTCCCCTCATAGATATGGGAGCCAATGAGGCCGGTGTTTGCCACAGGGCATGCAAAACTTTTGCCACCCAATCATAGAGGGGCAAGGCCACCCTGCCCAGGGTAGAAGAGGACAGCACATTAAACAGTCCAAGGGCTCCTCCACCTCCTCAGTTTGCAGGTGGAGGCTTGAATCCACCCTTTGAAGGAGGTCCTGGTTGGTCCAAAAGTCCTCCTATGGGACTGAGGGGGGCGGGGCCGCTATTACCACTTCCTGGGAGGGCAAGGAAGCTGACACTGAGCTTTGGGTGTCCGTAGGCACTGGAGGGTCCAACACTTGGTCAGCCTCTGGGCATGGCAATGAAGATGTACGTCCCACCAAAGTCTTACATGGGGGCCTGGAGAGGGAGGCCGATGGTGCCTCTGAGGTCCCAGCCACCAAGCACAATATCACTTGACGCTGCATCGGGGGCCACAGTGCCCACTGGTACCATTGGGCCAGACCTGAGGCCCGGTGCCACTGCACCTGCTGCAGCACCGAAGGCCCGGGCTGTTCCGCCTGGCCAGTCTGGCTAACAGAGGAATGGCTCCTAGCAGAGGTTGGGCTGACGAATGAGTCTTCACTGCGTCAAGACTGGGAAGAGTGGTGGTGGGATGCCATGTCTGCTCATAATGCACTCATATCCAATATTACTGCCACCTACCTGTGCATTTAGCTCTCCTATGAGGTTAACAATGTCATTTAAGTATTAATCTTGCCGAGGATGCTCTACAAGCTTACGTAGAAACAAACTTGATCTGTTCATCAGTATAATTTGTTGGCGTATAACACAACCTCTGTGACTTTTTGCATGGTTCATCACAAAGCGTGCAGTCAATATTCTAGAGTTACAAGCTCCCATTCTTCAGTGCTCTAGCAGCTTTCTCGATTTGTAATAAGTCTGTGCTTTCCTGGTGTATCATCTTCTCTTCCAGATAATAAAACCATCATAACTTGCTATGATAATTTGCCTCATTTAGTCCATCTCACCTCACTCAGTCCAAGTGTACTTAGGCCAAAGATTTACATTTCTGTGATAATTTTTATCAGCCTCCCTGTGCTCCAAAGTATTCTAATATTCCAGAATCCAATTCTTGTCTTAACCTTAGCTGTAAAAATACCTCGTTTCAGATGAAGAACTTCATTGCAACTTTGATTCTCCATTATTACAGCACTGGCAGGATTTACTGCTTGGCCAGTAATATCTTGTTTTAAGAAGTTGTGATTCTCAGTTTTGTTTCTACTGGCAAATCTGTGACAGACTCTTCTTGTGTCTCAGTGTTTCTGGACACGTACATTTAGAATTAACTAGATGAAACTGAAGAGCATTTGTAACCGGCCAGTGGTTATGGGCTCCTCCCACTGCAAGCACCTTCATAGCCCACAGAACTCAACAAGCCACATGAAGCTTTCTGTACTATTTAGTTCAGATTAATGAACTGACTGAACATTTGTTAGACACATTACTTCTATAAAAATCATACTTATGCTCCAGCTCATTAAACAGTTAGAATTGGGTATGCACTATGTGTCTCCTCAATATTAGTGTAGATGTAGAGAAGATGTAGTGTAAATGTTCTGAAATACATACAGAGAGGTAGATTATGGGAGAAAATAAAGATAATATTTCCCTACACATCTCTAGCACAGTGATCTCACCACATCTCACAATAATTTTGCACGTACAAATGCAAAGTACTGGGATTCAGGTAATGTATTACTTGTTAAGTTAGGGAGAAGGGGTCTTCGGGGAACAAACAGCCACAAAAAGATAACCTACTATGAGGAAGGCATGTCCCTCAATTCACTATTTTATTCCTGCCACTGTATTTCAGAATTGGTGAAATCATTTTACTGAGCTCAATACATGGGAGACATTCAAATCAAAATATTTGTAGGAATGTCTTTAACAAATTCTGTACTTTGACTTGTGTAGTAACTAAACACCATAATCTTTTTTTCTTATATTCATATATTCATTCACTTTTCCGGGAAGTATGATCATGAATACCCGATGAATAGGCATTTTATATCAATCTTCATTCAGTGGCTCTAAGCCAGAGTGTAGAAACTGACTAAAACCTCATAACCATAGACATTAAAACTAACCTGACAAGTTCTATTGTTGCCTAGAAGTTATTTCCTATTATTTTCTCTGCTGCCTACTGTTCTTTATTTGAGGCTGTCACTGTTAGACCTGGAATCTAAAGTTCACAAAAGCAGGCTGGCAATTATTAGTTCATTAGAATAGATTTATATATCATAATACCATACCGAAAGATTTTATAAGGAAAACCTATTGTGTCTTTCAAATAATTTGCAGTAAAATTTACAGTGTTGCCAGTCCATGATTTTTAAACAGACTTTATGCCAACATCTAAACCAGTACAAAAAATAATTGAAAAAAAATTACTTCTCTATATTTTTCCTGAACATATTTTATTTCTGATTACATTTAAAAAACTTAATAAATACCATACCATCAGGACTGCATAGTTACTGAGGGAGTAGCATTGAATGGTGGTAATGTTTTCATCTGAAAAGAGAATGTGACATCCATCAGACTTCCATCCTCCCTGTCCATTAAGCAGATCAAAGTCCCATTGTGCCGCAACAGCATCAGCTCCATGCGCAATACGTCGCAGTGTCACGTTAATAGCAATGTGGTGACTGGCTAGGCTCAAACCATCTGTTTGAAAAAAAATAGGGAATTGATTTTATATAAAAATGTTTAATTTTTAACACACACTGTAAATATTAATGCTGGGTAATATCTGATTCTTAGACGTGCGCTAATTGAAACATTAGCACACCTCTTTAATATAATGTCAAGGATCAGGGTTCTAAAGCTTTGGTGTTTTTCTAAGGTCTTACAAATGTAATAATAATCAAAAACAAACCTATCTTGGTGAGAATAACTGGTGTTACTACTGTACGTCGTTTCCCATCATCTGCCAGATTTGTTGAATTTCCTGTTGCTGGGAAAAGTTTTCCATTGCGAAATGCAATAAGTTGAAGCTTGTAGATGGACTCATTTGCTGGCCTAATTTCTCTTTTCTGCTTTTGTGTAAAAAGGGAGGGTGGCAGTTGAATAGAAGCCTCTACAATCGTGTTCTATAAACAAACAGATTTTAAGAAATATTAATCTCTGAACAAAAAAGGGATTATTTTGGTCTTATTTAGCAGCTCCTGCAATTCATCAGCATTGGGCTTCCTTCCTTTCAACAGTGTCTGAAGAAAACAAAGTTTATACAGAGCTCAGAACCATAGTGCTTCCAATAATCCACCAAAACATGTTTTAACTAAAAACCTTACCACACCCTTTAATATGGAATTATTTAATCATTGCCAAAAGCTGAGTGAGCAACAGGAAATGGATCACTTGAGGATTCCCTGAGGGGCACCTGGCACTGGCCCCTGTCGGAAGACAGGATACTGGGCTAGATGGACCGTTGGTCTGATCCAGTATGGCCATTCTTACATTCTTAAGATGGTGGGAGATTTTGTACTTAGTTACCTTTCTGGTAGCCAGTAAAGCTCAAATTGTTAATAATAAGTTCCTATAACCATAGGCACCGACTTCCTCTCTACATGGGGGAGGGCGAGATGGGTGGGACGGGTAGGGGTGCTCTACCTACTCCCTTGCCCCCACTCCACCCTTTCCCCCAAACCTCTGCCCCTTCCCCACCCAGTTCCATCCCCTCTCCCAAGTGTGCCACATCCTCTCTCCTCCCCCTCCCTTCCCAGCACCTCATACAAAGCTGAACCATGGCTGGTGGCGGGTGCTGGGAGGGATGGGGAGGAGTTGATCAGCTGGGCCACTGGTGGGTGAGGCACTGAGGGGAGGAGTGAGGAGCTTGACTGCCGGTGGTGCTAAGAACCTGCTAATCTTTTTCTCTGGGTGCTCCAGCTCTGGAGTACCCACAGAGTCAGCATCTATGTCTAATGTTTTGGGAGCTCAGACATGCACACAGGTAGATATAAAGGTGAATGCTGCAATTGTTTCATTTGGAGTGTTATTATCAGTGCTTAAATTACAGGACGGACTTAAGGGGGCTGGGCCCCTCTTACTACTTTTAGAAACTATCCCACTTCTGACTTATTCAGAGGCGCCAGCAGGGCCAGGAGCTTGAGAGAGCAGCAGCAGCAACATGTGCCAAAAACCTATGGGAGGCACACAGAGGGAAGAGTCTGCAAAGTGAGTAGGAAACTGCTGAACCGATCAGCAGCCCTGGCACTATCACTGCAGGGGCAAGGGGTCCCCTGACCAGAGCAAGCAGGTCCCATTGAGCATGCCTGGCACTTTATTGGTGGATAGCAAGCTCCAATGCCTGCTCTGAAGAAGCCCCTTCATCTCATCAGCACGAGAGAGGTCCTGTTCAGTGCCCTGGCCAGCTGCTCAGCAGAGATTGGAAATGAGGACAGAAAACAGAACTGTCACTGCAGGATGACCTCAGGAGTGAGGGGAGCAAAAATCCAGCCTTACCTCTTCCAGACGTTCAGCACTAGGGAGAGGGATCTGTGGGGTGAAGAAGAGTCAGAGTGGATGTAGGGCAAGATGGTGGGCAAGTGCAGAGCTAGGGGAGGCAGTATGGTGTCAGATGCAGCTGGAGGCAGGACTAGAGCAGCGAAGATGGGGTTGTTTGAGTAGAGAAGACTGGGAGGGAGGCAGGGGCAAAAGGCAGATGGGTGTAAGTGGTGGTGGGGTAGAAGTAGTACTGTGATGGGTGCAACAGGGGGAGCTTGAGAAGGGGAAAAGACAAGGGCAGAAAATGGTGGGGCAACAAGTCAGGGAAATCTGGGAGTAAGAGACAGGGCAGGAGGGGTAGGTGGGGAGAGCTAGGGGCAGGGGCAGAAGGCAGGATTTAACTGGTAAGGGAGAAGGAAGCAGTTGGGGTAGGGAAAGAGGCAGCGCAGAAGTGGCAGTGGGAGGCTAGGGCAGAGGAGAGAAGACTCAGCTTGGCAGAGCGGAGAATACAAGCACAAGAGCCAGTCAGAGGATACCCCGGCACCTTGCTCCATGTTGCCTGCAGGACTGCTCGAATTCATTAAGGGGTCCTCCTACTTTTCCCGCCTCCCATAATTCAAGCACCGGGCATTATCTACAATTTTCTACACAAGTTATTGGTACAGTACATATCTGCAGTAAAGCTCCAATATATTAAGCAATAATGGCAAATTGATAGGCTACTTTGGCATTTAATCACAAATGGATTTTCCATGGAATCAGAGTTAAGTACTTCCCGCTATATAAAGACAAATGAATCTGTCAGACTTGTTTTCTAGTTTGTACTTCTTCACACTGTCAGTATTTATCTAGATATGTATATGTCCTCAATCGCATGAGAGACACACTTGTTTAGACTTGTGTCAAAGTAAAAAATTTGAGTTGTCAAAGTGTCTTAAAGGTAACTTACTTTAACTTGAAAGTTAAATGTAACATGCAGATAGCATACCAGAATAAATGTACTGAACATTAAAAAGAGGTCAGGAGGTAATTCAATTTCCATGCTGCTGAAATACTGTGTGTGTCTAATGCCTTGTCTACACTTCACAGTTCTGTCAGCAAAAGGACATGAGGCATTGCAAACCCTTCCCAAAGCACCCTACGGCTAGTTGCACAGTGGGATAGCTACCCACAGTGCGCTGCTCTCTGTATTGATACAAGAGCTTCCAGTGTGGATGCACTCTGCCAACACAAAGAACATAGTATGGACATGCAACAGTGGCATGTTGACAAAACTCTATAGTGTAGATATAGCCTAAGAGTGTGGTGGTGGTGGTGTTTTTTTTTTTTTTTTAAATGTAGACACTGTTCCATTAAGAACTATTTTGAGTAATTAAGTCAAGAGCAACACAAAACCAACTTCTTTATTTCTCTCATAGCTTCTCTACCCTTGTTCTTAAATAACCGTTCTGTATTTCAATACAGTAAGAATATTTTAACATTGGAAACTTAATTTAAGCCCGCTTTCCAATAAATTAATCTCTATTAAATCCTATAAATCAAAATAGAAACAATGAGCATCAGACCTTTAGTGCCAGACTTGACAGTGTATTTGAAACATTGCATTTAAAGCTTAATTGCTTATCTAGGTTTCCATCTGGATCTCTTCTCCCGTAGTCAGAAAGTCCTGTACGGTCTGATGCAGCCACTTTCTGAAACACAGTGCATGTCATCCCAGTGAAGCCAGTTGCCTTTATTACATAAGCCTCCAGAGCAATATTTGGAGAATACTGTGATAAAAAAAAATCATATAGACATTAGATATCTTTATACCACATAAAAACTATCTTCAAAGGATTCTGCATATTCATTTTATATAAAGACCAGAAAAACATTCTGTATATCTGCAAGGTTAATTTGGTCGGAATCATTTTTTTTTCCTTTTAGGAATCCCAAATATTCTAGACCTCAAAGTACAAATCAGACAATGCCAAAATCTATTAAGTATGAAAAACAAAACATTCACTTTTCAAAATAAACCAGAAATGTTTACTTTAAATGAATGGAACTTTATGCTTACTGTTGAATAAACTTGAGCTCCATTTGCTAGTCGAAACATAGCAATTCTCTGTAAACATTGTACAATTCTAGTGCAAGCCTTAGCTTCTCTCTGTGACATCCACAAAACACGTTCATCAGCTAGCATAATGTTACTTGCAATGTCCACCATCACATCACCAAGCTAGTATGGGACAGAAATAAGAAAACACCACATCAGCTTTAGTCATTCATCAGTAAGAAGCTTAATATCCTTTTCATGCCAGTATTATCGGAAACCCAATACTACTGTGAGCATCTTAAAAAACACCCCCAAAAACAGTTGTTCCAAATCAAACATTATTTGTGTTTTATCTGGAGTGTTTTATTATTTGTGATTATCTGGAGTGGCTTTTAAGAGTCAGATATTTACCTCACTGTAGTATTACTGTCAAGACAATATATTTTGTTTTCCCCTTCTGACAGTTAAATGTAATACTAAAATCTAAAAGTAAAAAAGCATGAGACATTTAAGATGGACACCATCAATTTCAACTTTAACCTATTCAATAATTAAAAACAGTTTCTGGTAGTACTCCTGATACCCAGACACTGTCAATTCTGGTATTTTAAAGTTTTTCTTTTCCCTCTTTTGCCACAATCTCCCTCCCGGCCCTGTAGATTTACTAATTTAGACCCCAAATCTGCAAATATTTATGCACATTCTTAACTTTAAGCACTGCCAACAACTCTGTGAAGTGAAGGACATCTGTAAGATTTTACAGGATCAGTGCCTCATACAGAGGAAACAGTGGCACAGACTATACATGAATGCTGTCAGATGAACAAAACAAAAAAACCCTGACTTTTCAGTTACTGTAATCTGGGGTGTTACTTTTTAACAATAGCAGGTAAGAAGACAGCAATGAGATTTTTAAGCTTTTCAAACAAGAAAATCCATACCTGGAAGTGAAGATTAGCCACATCTTTTCCACTGCTCTGCTAGGGTCTGATGCTGCAAGGTGCTGAGCACCCACAATTGCCAATGAAGTCAACAGAGAGAGGGCAGCACTCAATGCTTTGCAGGATCAGGCCCTCATTTAATAAATATTTCTGAAATCAACCAAAACTAAGCCAAATGGACAAAAGGCTTATTAATTTCATTATAAAACATACGACTTCTTACAAGTCTGTTGGTTAAACTGATAATTTATTGTAAAGGTCAACAAGAAATTCCTAAAATTATAGGAATCAAACTTCATTGATTCTCTCAGCATAAATCATGCACTTTTTATTATAAAGTCACACTCGCCCACTCTTTCGTTAGTGTCATCAAGAATTTTCTTAAAATGTTTCTAAGCCATGATGACATCTCATATTTTTTTTCATTTTCTAAAGTGGAATAGTCTGACACAGACCCTCCCAAATGTTTGCTTTTTCTAGTGAACGTCTGACACTGAGAAAGCTATTCAGGTTTGAATTCACGTATTCTGCATCTTTCAGACTATTCAAACTGCACAATGAAGAGACACCTGAAAACATATTTCATATATTTACCAGCTCTAAATTGTAATTAATTCCAAGTAAGGAATGTATAGTTATTAATTCAAAACTTTATTTTTATTTAGACTAAAGAAAGATTATTAAATGTATTCATGCTAGAGAATGGGCTAACACTTGCAACTTTCCAACATACCAACAAAACAAACAGGTTTCACTAAATATGGTTAAAGAAAAGAATAATATATCATCTACTGAGGAACTTCAGCTACTATTAAAAACACTACCTATGAATTTAACATTGACAGTTTTATTACTTTTATTGCCTTCAAGTAGCGGCAAAGTGACACCAGATTGACAAATCATTGCTGAGAAAACAATACCCTTATAATATAATAAATCATGCACCAATCCATATTTTAGATTATGTACTAAAAATAGTTATTTAATAAATTACTTTTTTAGTTATTTCACAAACACGGAAAAATTAAATTTAGAACAAATTAACTGAGCTATATATTTAAAAGAGAACTGTAATGTGAAAATCCTCCAAAGAGTTTTACTGTGATTTTTTAGACTACATTATTTGTGTGGTGTGCACGTGGGATGGGGATGTTTTTTTGGCCAAGTTCAAAATTATTGTACTATGATCTCCAACTTTCCAACGTGCACTGAATAGTGAGATCAAAACCTCTGTTCAACAGTGAAACACAGTTTCTACCCACTCCCCGTCAACAATAAGCACTCTCCAAGATATTATTTTAATGTCTTATATCCCATAACATATAAGATGACTGAAAAACCTTAGAGATACAGCTCAATATTGAATAAAGCCAGGCTATCATGGGGAGGGGAGGAGATAAGTCTTGTTTTATTCATTACTGAGAGGATCTTTGAGGTTTTCATTATTCATCTTTTTATATAAAATCATTCTAATGAAAACCTGGGTGACCCACTCTATACTAAATAAAACTAGACTTATTGTACCTATCTCCCTGCTCCAATGCTGACCAGAGACATTACAGATCCAGTGAATGCTGGAGGATCTCAGCATGAGTACAAAGTCTTTGACCATGAGTCAGCAAATTCAAGAACCCACTCAACAAAGAAAAAAAATGGAATAGAACCTGAAATTTGAGCTCCTCAACCTAAGATTTAGAAGGTTTTATTATTTAAAACAGGTATTTTTAATAAGGCATATATTTCATCCATTTATCTTGAAAATGGTAGCAAATGTTAAAGGTACCTCTTTGTACTTTTCAGCAAATCTTCCAAATTTTTCTATCATTTCAGCCACAAAAATAACATCCATCTTATCAGAAAAATTTGCTGCTTCAACAGTGTAAGCCAAAAGCTGTCTTGCTGTCGCAACTGCATTAGTGAGGTTGAGTGGCATCTATATAAAGAACAAATATGAGCACTGAAAAAGGAAAATTTAAATCTAAATACGATTTAGGAGAATGCCCAAGTGTTTCAAATTTGAGACTATTGTAAAACAAAAACAAAACCGTAATATTTTAAAGTACAATTAATAAATTTCTCTTCCTTTCCACATCTATTTCCTGTGTGTACAGACAAAATTGTTTTCAAACATTCCTAGAACAAGTTAAGAGAAAGCTACATACACCACAGCCACAATATCTATTGAGATATTTAAAATAATAGAAAATGTACTTGAAATTAATGAGAGGCTCTCCCTAAAATATAAGAAAAGTTCAATGTCCCACTCCTGCATCCTTCCAGAGTCCTATGGACTTCCTGTGGCACTTCACAGGGTCTCACCTGCATGGTTCTCTTTGTAGCATCGGTGCCTGCACCAGTAGTTTTGGAAGCATGTTTTTAGAAAACAATGATAGATATCCCTAGTATATATTAGTTCAGCAGCCATAATGCATCAACAACAAAAATCAAGTTTCAGAGTTTAGATACTGCATATAATCTCTCTGGGCTTTTCTTTTTTTAAATCAATGAATTCATTTTTACATTAAAAGGTCACATTCATGATATGCAAGTCACAGTACAATGTATATCCATCTGTCTGGATTTCCATAATTTTTTCTTAAGGTAATGAAGAATTCCCTTTAACACAAAATTAACTGTAGCAGTCACATCTGGATGTTCCATTTTATTCAGCGTTTCTTTCCATTTCAGATCCAGACCAATATTTGATTTAAACTAACAGGTGTTAAAAAGGTAATAATATATCTAGTCTCTAAATAAAGGCAAAAACAGTCCAGCAAAACAAATCTTTGGGCCTGGATTTACCATGTCAGGACCCCCACAACCAACAGATTTCTGTGGGTAGTGTTGGCAAGGGCCAAACCTGAGTCCCTGCAATGTTACTCAGGTTTGGTTTGGCTGTCCTTCTGTCAAAGGAGTGGGCAAACTATGGCCCGTGGGACTGTCCTGTCCAGCCCCCCAGCCCCTCCCCCGCCTTCCCCTCTCCCCCAGAGCTACATGGGCAGCGCTCTGGGGGCCAGAGCTGCGCGCTCCCATGGGGCAATGTGTTTGGCTTCGCATGGAGCCAGACACAATCCCCCCTCCCCTGGAGCCACGCCACTGCGAGGGTAGCGATCTGGGGGCCGGGGTTGTGCACTCCCGCAGGGCAGCGTGTGTGGCTCCATGTGGAGCCAGACACACTCCCCCATCCTCAGGAGCATGCTGCCGCAGCGCGCAGAGCACTTTGGGGGGCGGGGCTGTGCTCTCCTGCGGAGCAACGTGTCTGGCTCTGGCGGAGCCAAACGCTGCTAGGAGCCTCGTGGTAAGGGAGCTGGGGCCAGGGGGTTGGATAAGGGGCATGGGCAGTCAGGGGACAGGGAGCAGGGGATGGGTTGGATGGGGTAGCAGTTAGGGGCAGAGGGTCTCTGGAGGGGGTGGTCAGGGAGCAGTGGGGGTTGGATCGGGCATAGGAGTCCCAGCAGTCTGTCAGGGGGTAGGGGTGAATAGGGGTTGGGGCAGTCAGGAGACAAGGAGCAGGGGGGGTTGGATGGATCAGGCATTCTAAGGGGGCAGTCAGGGGGCAGCAAGTGGGAGGGGGACGGACAGGGGAGGGGTCAGGCGGTTTGGGGGGAGGCCCAGGAGGTTAGTTTCCCCTCTTCCACCAGGGCCGAGAATTCCGCTTTCGCCCCTTGGGGAAGAAGCTCAGTGAATGTAGACAGGGCCAAGCAAGTGTTGTGTCCGTTGCAACTAACTATCGCCTACTGATTTGCAATGCGTAGCTGCAGGCCCCCCGTCGAATAGACCTTTCTTCCGAAAAGGTCAAGCTTTTTGGCTTCCCTGTTCTTGGGGGTCGACCCTTGGAACCTCTGCCGCTCCCTTTGGTTTGCCGCATCTACGATCAGAGAGTTCGGAGGAGGGTGAGCATATAGGTGCTCATGCCCTTTGGAGGGCACCAAGTAACACCTCTCTGTTCTCTTGGCTGTCAGGGCCAGAGAGGCGGAGGTCTGCCAGAAGGTACATGAGGTATCTGCCATAGTTTTAATGAGAGGTAGGGTAACCCTCGATGGCCCGGAGGGAGCTAGGATGTCCACCGCAGGGTCCACCTCAACCTCCTCTGCCTGGATGGCCAGGCTCTGTGCTGTCCTTCTAAGGAGCTGCTAAAGAACTCTATTGTCCTCCGGGCCCAGTGCCGCAACCGTGTTGTCTGGTGAGGAAGACAAGGAAAATACCAGAGGCCTATGCACCTGCAGGATCCCTCAGCACACGGTACTCGGTTGCGTGGGCGGAGCAGAAGCAGGGAATGGCACTGCGACCGGGAGTGGGGTCGACTCTGTGCAACGAGGTAGGTAGGACGTGGTCTGAAGAGCCGAAGACAGCTCCCAACAGTGCCCATGTCTGATGAGGCTCTGACGGCTCTTGTTGGGTAGGAGGCATTCCCTTCTCCGACAGCAGTGCCACCAATGGAAGCATTTGCGCCAGAGCCATCAACGTCGACGACGCGGACCAGGAACATGGGCTCTGCATCCGTCCCTGGCCTTGATGGTAGGCCCAGGGAGTCCAAAAGGGCCACTGGGAAGATGGCTGCCAGTCTTGCTGCTACAACATCCCAACGTCCCACAGCTGGTGCTGTGACATAGATTGGCGGCTCCGTTATCTACTTGAATGGTATGAGTACGCCTCCGATTCTGAGGTCTCTGAGTAAGATTACAAGGGAGGTGCCGTACCCACGGCTGCTGGTGAGCAGCGTTGCTGGGCCAGGGAGCAGGAAGGGGCCCTTTCCTGCAATGTCGGTGGCAGGATGGAGAGCACAGGGCCATCATCGAGGGCTTGCCTCTCGATGAGATCGAAGGACGGGTGGGCACTGGTGGCTTGTCCTGTCCTCGCAGAGAGGCCAGCATCAACATTTTAAGCAGGTCCGATGCTTCCTCCAATGCCTCAGGCGTTGACGGAGGGCAAACCTCACCCATGGCTCCGGGGATCCTGACTGGTCCGGACTTGACTGGCCCCCTGTCTGGGTAGGAGTCGACAGGGCCCTAGGTAGAATAGGGGCCAACACAGACTGCTCCGCTGCACTTACAAGCGCTGTGGGCCCTTGGAGGTCCCGGTGGGGTGAACATCCCCTCTCCGGCCTCTTCTTCTTCACAGGCAGCAGTGGAGGGGAGTGGTGCCATACCAAGGCCAATTTTTTGCATCCCGAATCCCCACTGGTGCTGGGGTCTATGGACTTTTTGCTGGGCCGCCGCCCGCACCAGCAGTGCCAGAGCGCTGCGCACCAAAGAAGAAGCACTCAGTGCTGGTTCGGATCAGAATGCAGACTCAAGGTGGCCTCCATGAGGAGAACACGGAGTCACTGCTCTCGGTCCTTAAGGGTCCTGGGGCGGAATCACTTACAGATGTGACACCAGTCTCTTTGGTGGCTCTCCGCAAGGCACCTCAGACAAGAAGAGCGCGGGTCACTCTTCAGCATAAACTTGCCGCAGACCCCGCAGAGTTTAAACCTTGGGGACCTGGGCATGCCCCGGAGGGTAACACAAATTGCGGGGGAAACTCCCCAAGCAACTATCCGACTAACTCACCAAACTTAATGAGAAACTATTAACTAACTACAAAAACGAACTATATATACACAACGGGAACACTGCTAAACCTGCTTCGCAGGAGTGAGCAAAGTTCCAGCTAGCCATCATAGGCGGTAAGAAGGAATTAAGGGGGTGGAGGGTTGGCAAGGCCATATATTGGGCACCGTAGCGGCACTGCTCCAGGGGGTGCCTGAGCCGACCCTACAGATACTGAGTGGAGAAAAACCTGCTGGTTGGCATGCATGAGGCGTGCACATACCTGCTTGGAATGCACATGAACAATCACTCGAAGAAGAACCTGGCATTTCGGGTGGACAAGATCAGGAGGAGGTGCCCTTCCACAGGGGTGGGAGTGGAGTGAAGATGCTGGTGAGTGGCCAGGATGTTGGGAGGCTGTGGTGAGTGGGATATAGGTCAGGGGTCTTGGGATGTGTCTGGGGACTCTCAGTGTAAGTGGGAGCTGGTGGAGGATTGCTGGGATATATGTGGGGTGAGAGGCATTTGTTTCTGTATATAGTGAATGTTTGGAGAGAGGGTGCTTTGCTAAGTGGCCCCTGTTCATGTTGTGCAGGGCGGGTAGCAGTTGCAAAAAAATTAGACTGGGGTCACAGTGATGCACAGGTGTGCCCCATTCTTCCCTCTGTCATTGTGAGGGCAGCTGGGCCACATCTGAGTGAAGGTGTGGGGGAGGCCCAATTTCCATATTGCACAGGGCCCCAAAACTATTTAATCTAGCACTGAAAATCTTCTCCAGATTTCATTAACCTTAATGGTTTTGGGAAAGGCAAATGTTTTCTGTCCAAAAAATGACTAACAAGTTTTGCTGACCTACCTAAAATTTTGTTACACAGAAAAAGATGATAATGCTTAGATTACTTCTTATAAAGGAATAATTAAATCACAGAGCTCAACATTAAGCTAACATTTTTGAACATTCCTTAAAATTTTGACAGAGCAGAGAAATAATTATACATTTAAACATGGAAAAAACAGACCAGTAATCCTGCTTCTCTCAAAATATTCCTGACTGGATTTTCACCCTGGGTTTCAGTTTCCTAACGTGAGGCTCACAGAACTCTGCCTAACCATAAAAAAAATATTGCCCCCACAAAGAGCAGTAGCAGTAAGGTGGAATATAAACCAGGCTCCCTAAACACAGACATGTGCCACCCACTTAATTTAGTTACTGTCCTGGGAACTTCTAGTCAATTCCTTCTTGACCTATGTCAGAAAAAAAAAAGGGTCAACTTGTTAGGTCCATTATTTTATTATTTGTTTCTATAACGCTAGCTCCCTAAAGGCACATCTACCAGAACTGGTGGCCCAGTATTCTAGGTACTGTATAAACAGTCTGAGACAGTCCAAACCCTTACCATTTAAACAGGTAACACGAAGGGTATGTCTATACTACCCACCGAATCAGCGGGTAGTGATTGATCTATTGGGGATCGATTTATTGCGTCTAGTGTAGATGCAATCAATCAATCCCTGAGCGCTCTCCCTGTCGACTTGAAAACGCCATCGCCACGAAAGGCGGAAGCAGAATCGACGGGGGAGTTGCAGCCATAAGGACACCCATGTAAGTCAACCTAAAACACGTCAACTTCAGCTACACTATTCGCGTAGCTGAAGCTGATACCTTAGGTTGACCCCTCCAACCAGTGTAGACCTGGCCAAGGAGTGAGGGAAAGGAGCGTTATCCCCATGTTACAGATGGGGAATGAAGGCATACAGCTATTAAGCAATTTTTTCCAAAGTTACACACAGAAAGTCAAAGGTAGAACAAGGACTTGAACCCAGGTATTCTGAATCCCAGATGGTGTTTTGGTGCTAGTTTTCTAATACCATGTCGTATTGGCAACACCACTGAACTATATTGCACGTGTATCACATAGTAATATTCATAGAAAATTATAGTTAAGGCTTTCTCTCCTTGCTGTTTGCTTTTAATGGTTAATGGAAATTTATTCAGAATTTTCAGGAAAGTGTTTCATTTATAAACACCCACATAAGAGACCCACGGCTGATTGCAACTCTGCAATAATTTATTTGGATGAGGTTTCAATTATGAGTGATTCTGGGTTTAAAAAACGGGCAAAGAAATGTACCTCATAAGTTTATTTATTTGTTAAATGTAAATGCACATTTAGACTTGAGAGGATCCATTGCTATGTGTGTATAGTTCTTTCATCCAGCATTAATGTGCAAGTTGTTTTCAAAATTAAAAATTAAAGTTTCCTTCTATATTTTTAGGAAGGCTTTTTCTTTTCTTTTTCACTTTTTGTTCATTTTCTTTAATGGAATATTTCTGGGACAAAGAATAAGCAGGATTAAGTGAAATAAGATTTAAGGCTGACCACATCCTGGATCATTAACATATTACTTAAAATTTAATTTCCAGTAGAAGGACTACAGAAACTTTTAAGTCTGTACTTATGTCAGATTTCCAGTTTTTCCATCTGTACATGTTTATAATTCATTAAAAGGGGTCCATTTCAATATTTCTTGCAATGATATTTAGAAATTTTAATACTTCTTTTAAAGTATTAGGCATAATCTGTTACAACATTCTTACAAAACATTGGTGAGCGAGTGAGAGTGGGTGTAAAGAGTAACATATTAGGCCCTGATTAGAGGTTGCAAATTCCTGTTTGCTGCTGCTATTCAGCACTGCTTTTCAGAGCCCCAATTTTTGGGTGAATGAGTGTCATTTAACTAACATGAGTGACACTTCACAAACATTTACGGTTCTTCATGCAGAATGCCTACAATTACATTTACAATGATGTTAGCTAACTCAACGTAATCAACGCAAATACCAAAGAACAAAACACTAGACAGGGCCTGAAAGCATCTCAAAACACAAAAAACATTAGGGTAAAAAATGTATGGTATATTTTTAATTATGATTAATATCTCTATTTTTAAAGTGTATCTGCATTTGTAAATACATATTAATGATTTACAGAATCGATAAACTGTGTCTACAACAAAGTGATGTTTCAAGAGTCTGTGTGATTAAACTGGAGACAAGAGCAGCTCAGAATTCAGTAAGTCTGATCCAGTGCTATATTAGATTAGACAGCTAGAGTAACCTTTTACATTTTGGGGAGGGTGTTTGACCTTGAGATGGGGTGGACTAGGCCCAGAGGCCTCAGGTTCCTTAAATACCAATCCCAGGAAAGGAGCAGTAGAGAGGTTCTCCAAGAGGATTAGAATGGCTGCAAGGGAAGCAACCAATGAGAGAGGCTGCAGGGAGCAGCCAATCAGGACTCAGCAGACCCATATAAAAGGGGCTGAAGGGCCAAAATAAGTTCAGTCTGCTGATAGGGACTGGGGGAGCAAGAGGTGCGCGTTGGCAGGCTGAAAGGGATGGACAGATCAGTTGCTGGCAGGGATTGGGGAGCCCAAGAATAGCTCCTGGCTGGCTGTTGGGACTAAACAAGTGGTTATTGGCAGGGACTGGGGGAGTGAGGAATAATCTTCTGACTTGCTGCTGGCAATCAGCTAAGATGGGCTCGGGGAAGGGGGTCAGGGAAACGTAGTGCAGCAATTAGTAAAGGGACACAGCGCAAGGCTGGTATACATAAAGGATCCCTAGGCTGGGACATGAAGCAGTGGGTGGGACCAGTTCCCCACCACCAGCCACTGGGAGGAAGTGGCTATGTGACAAAGAAGAGACTTAGAACTGTGGCTCCCCAAAGAAGGGGCTGCACTGAGAGTGACTCAGTGGGGAGCTATGCTCAGCGAATTGTGGGCTCAGTAGGAAGGCCGGGGTCACTGAGAACTCTAGGAGAGGTAATGAGTCCCCAGGGAAGATGTCCTCAGGGTGCTGCTCAAGTCTGGATTAGGAGTCTTGCAACATAGCCAGACCAAGCCAGGGTACCGTGACAGGAGCTGTTGGACTAGTTAAAGACTGAGCCCAGAGAGGGCTGCAAGGAGGACACACCAAACAAGGGTACCAGGATACGCCCTTTTGGACTGGGTAAAGACTGAGCCCAGGGAGGATTGCAGGACATTGAGGATATTTTGGATTGTGTACCCTGCAAAGAGTTTGTTTAATTTCTCATATGCACTGTCTATGACTCAGGCGGAGGGCTGAGTCACCAAAGACCCTCCTGAGGAGGGCAGCAACTGCCAGGGGGCAACTAGTGGAGGAAACTGAGAAAAAACTGCAGCATGCACACATCTGATGACTGGGGGCACTCGTGAGAGATGAATGCACCACATCACAGAGGTGGTCAGATTCACTAAATCTCCAATTCACTAAAATTCTACAATTCACCAAAAAATCTGATGGCTTCTGAATGGAAAGCTAAACCAAATTCGTACATAATCCCACAAGTTCCAGTGTTAGGCTCTAGCCGTGATGCTAATAAAGAGATATAATCAGATAACAAATGGTGTATACATTGATCCAGTGAACACTAGATATTTTGTAACGAAGGCTAAGACTTTGTCAAACATATTTTTAGTCAAAGTCACCAGCAATAAAGAAGTTGCCCACAGAAGACCTATCCATGATTTTTACTAAAAATATGCATGACAAAATGGGGGGCTTCAGGCTCCCCTTGCTACCCAGGGGTGGCAGGCTCGGTGGGTGGCCTCCTACCACCGGTGGCTCCAATCTGGAGGCACCCCTGATGGCCGCAGCAGCTCTGGCTCCGTGCTGCAGGGCTGAGAGATGCGCGGCACCCCAGCAGCAGCTGAATCTCCTGGCGTGGTCCCACTGCCTGTGACTGTGGGGGTACCCTGCTGCCCTCTGTGGCTGGGAGCTCGGGGTCCCACAGTGTCCAGACGCCAGGGGTGGCGGGGCCCTACAACTCCCAGGTGCTGGAGGCTCAAGTCAGGGATTCTGTGACTTCCATAACAAAATCGTAGCCCTATTGCAGTGGGCAGGCAGATTTTTGTAAATCTTATTTTCATTGAAGATTTTGATTGAAGAGATTTTAAAACAGTTTCACAAAAGATAGAGAAGTGCAAATTACCTGATTAAACATATACAGGACTCGAGTAACATCATTTGCATATTGGCACCGAGAATAGTCCTCTTCTGCCCAGAATCCTCCTCTGTCACATCTGCGCCAAGCTCTTTTCTCATCCTGAGAGTTGCCAGGATATATCCCACTGCCAGCAGAGTAACGAGTACACAGTAGATATGCAGTAATGCCTGCCAATGTTCTAGGCCACCTATGGAGTTGAAGGCAAAAGATTAAACAAATTTACATGACAAGTGTAAAAAATTGAGTAAATAAAAGAATTAAGCACTATGGCACCAAATAAAAGACACTTCAGAACGAAATACTGCAAACTATTTAAAAGGCCACATTGGCTAGCCTTCAGTATTTTCAGGCAATTTGTATCTGAATTTATTAACAAAAATGAGTTCTAATGTCAGTATTCTATTGTTTCTAGTCTTTCATCAGTCTGCATACTGGAGAGAAAGGAAAGTTACATAAAAATTCATTAGAAAATATTGCAATTTTGCTCCAAATGGGAATTAATCTGGAAATTTTATCGCAAAAATTGAGTAAAGTATTCTATAATTGGATGTTACATATATTAGAAGATGCTCTGCAGCTTTTCTACTTGTCCCACTCACATGTGTCAGAGTAACTTTCAGATTTACTCCATCTGTCTGCTGATTCTCAGCTGCGGATATCAACAGTTCAAAGTGAACAGAAAACAACTGGAGCAGCATCGTATATCTACAATACAATTTTGATATTCTCTTTATCACACCAATGTCTGCTGTGAAAGTGAATAGAAATTAATGTTCATGTGAGAACAACCTCTCATCTACATTGACAAGGAAAAGGAAGAAAAAAAGATTTCCTTGGAAGGAAACAGATGTTCTATACCCATATTTAATTTGTGACCATGCAGCCCCCAAACAAAATTATCTATTTCTAACCATTACTTTCTTTTTAAAGCATAAAGCCAATCGGATAATACAGAAAAAATGAAATGACAACATTTTATTGTGCTGATTATTCACTCAGCATGTCAAAAAAAGGAGTCCAAATGCTATATTAAAATACACAGTTAAGCAGTCTGGCTAATTAACATATTTACATCAATACTAACAACTGAAGATTTAAAAGCCATGAAAATATCTGGCATGTCAAATACCTCAAGGCCATCAACTCAACACAAACTTCATTAAAACATGGTCCCCTTCTTGAGAATGAGCAACTGAAGTTTCTCTTGCCACCTCCTTTTCTACCTAGTAAGCAAACAGGACTAATGGAAGCTTTCCTTGAATAGAATTAGGAATTAGCAAACTAATAAACAGGGAAAAGTTTGGTTTTCAAACAGTTTGAAACCCAGCCATTTTCCCCTAAAGCAGGTTAGAAAAAGTATTATTTTATACCTGAACTTATAGTTCAGTAAATGATTACCTATTTAATTACAACTACATCTGGTTTAAGATCATCTCAAAATAGGTCTAAATTTGAAAGGTACATTTGTGTGTCTGAAAAAGGGATAGAATGAACACTACACACTAGAGGGGATTCCATAAAAAGAAGGGGCGGTGGAATTTGAGGATCATTATGGCTGTAGTCTTCATTTTCACTGGTAACAGAGTAACATTAGTTTATGTTGCTATTTGTACCAATCATTTATCAGATGGAAGAGCTGTTTCCTCACTGATTTATTTCTGACATTGCCTTGAGAGAAAAAGTTAAGTTACTACTGCTTTGGGTTCTGAGAACGTTGGGTAAGAGAAAAGTGGTCCACTTGTGTGTGTGTTAACTGGAAGCCTCACAAGAGGGAGAATAGGATCTTTTAGCCATCTTAGATCTATACTTGCAGTTGGAGTTATATGAGAGCAAAGACTGAGCTTCTGATTCCCGCTCTGATGAAATCAAGGCAGAACATGCAGGCCCTCAGATGTGAACCTCTTTTGTGGAAAATGTGCTACTAGTCATGGAGGGCTCACTTGCAGCAAGGCCAGTAAGTGGAAATTAAGGTTTTATTGCATCTTTAATTTTCTAGTGACCCAGGAGTAGGTGTATGTTTCTCTACTTATCCAACAGCTAATAAGCATATTGGAACAACCACACTGTTTGTTTTTAATAAGATTCCCCCATAAAAAAAAAAAATTTATTGCTAAAAAGAAATGACAGCGTAAAGATCAAAATTACAATTTTAAAAAAATGAACGGTCACAAACCAGAATTTAAAATAGGAAAAGCAGAATCTGTTTTATGAGCTTGTGTGTCCTCTTCCCCACAAATTACACTGAAATATTTACAAATGTAAACTACAATCCTCACACAGAACCCAATGTAAACAACTCCCAAAATTTGTTTATAATAATAAATTCTGATTTAACGATCTAACATTTCGGTACTTTTTAAAAAAGTTATATTTAGGTTACCATCTTATAAACCCAGTAGGCCAGTCAGTCTTCAGATTTATTACCTTTGGCAGGTAATAATTTTCAAACCAAGTTATCTTTTATATTCAAGATATATGAATGCTGTCAGCTTAAAACTATTCTGTACATAAATAGCTGAAGGATTTATTAAACAGAAAAGCTGGTATATAGTCATGAGTAATAACTTAATTCAAGATTATTATTTGAATAAGACATGTTAAATAAAACCTACTAATGTAAAAGTTGTATTTATGAAAACAATGTTGAACTGGTCTTTATAAATTCACAGGTCAACCAAACTGCCACTAAATGAACCAAACAAATATTCCTCTCCCCTATCCTGTATGTGCTATTTTTTGACTGAGCAAGAGCTGCATTTCAGGTCTACTACTTCAGTTTTGAAACAAATTCTAAGCAGAAACATCCAGCCACTTCCAACTATATCCTATCCGACTAAACTAAAAACTATAAAAGTAAATTCACCTAGGAACATTTACAGCCATCTGCTCAGAATAATTTCCTCTTTGAGTCAAAGCCTGATTTCCATATAGTCTCAAAGGTGAAAAATTCCTCTTTATTATTACTGTTTCAGCACTACAAATGGAAGTCTGCTACAGTAAGCTCAGCTATAGTGAACTCCCTGACAGAACTAGAATTTTCTGAAACCCTATTTCCTTCCAGTGAATTCCAGAGGGGCAAAATCCTATTACTGTGAACAATCACTGAGCAGCACAGATTAATTTAATGGAGTACACTTTAAAATAAGCCTTTGCCATCTGTTTCTACCTTTAATGGCAAATCAGAAAAGAAAAAAAATCACAATTGTATCATAAAAAAACATAAGTGATTTAAATGACTGTGTATGTTTTTTAATGAACACAGCTTACATCTGTTCAATTTTCTTCACCTTTCAGACTCAAGACAGGAAGTATACTCCTATTCCCCAATATAATACATTTCCCCTAACAAACAGAAATCACTCTAAGAGGATGATTTTTAATATGCTCCTTTATTTTCACATTACACCACTATAACTGAATTTATCAGTAATTCCATTATGGAGCTTGATCACAGAAAGTATCCTTTAGACCAATACTTATTTCTCAAACTGAATTTTAGCGCAGTGAAAGTACTTTTAGACATTAAAATGCACTTGAAGTTTTGGTCTGAGAAATAAAAATAAAATTCCTTTTTCCCGCTAGTAAAACACATAAGCTAGTTTAAAAAAAAAAATCTTAAAATTGATTTGTATGTAGTCCTTTATATGCATCTTTACTTTCTAATTTTTTAAAATTGACAAATACAACAAGAGTTTTTCCTATATGCTTGCATGTCTCTAACTATTTTGGGAGTCAGTGTAAACCCTTAACTAGTAAATATTAACAATGAAAAAAATGGGCTTATTGACTGAATATTGCAGGACTTCAGCACAGAACAGGGAGGCAAAGCAAGATTGAGTGATGCAACTGAAGGGAGTAGTGGGGAAGAAGAGAGGCCAAGTAATATTAAAGTAAAGTAACAGTTCCCAAACACAGAAGTTAAAAAAGCTCCCAGATCTCAAATTTCATTATGTATTTCATCAGGAAGGATGAAGACAAGGGAGAGAGGATGATAGGCAAAAGTGAGCTAATGGCAAAGAAATATGCAACAAAAAGGCTGTGACACACCCAAACAATACTGCAAAATATGTGGGAAAGGGGAAGTTACTTACTTGTAGCTGAAGGTTGAGATGTGTAGTCCCTATATGTATTCCAAAGACAGTTATGATCACGCACCTGGAGCTTTTCAAAGTAGTAGCATCCATTAGTCTGTGCATGCGCTCTTGCACTGCCTCATAGTTTCGCCCAAGGCAATAAAGGGTGGGGCAGATTGATAACATCTTCAGTTCCTTCTCCACCACAGATCTACCAGCACAGGGGAAGGAGAGTGGGATTGGAATACAGATAGGGACCACACATCTTGAAGAATCTCCAGTTACAGGTAAGTAACCTCCCCTTTTTGAGTGATGGTCCCTCTTGTATTCCACTGCATGTGATTAACAAGCAGTACCCTCGTTAGAAGGGGTGAGGAAGGGGACGGAACTGTGGAACAGAGGACAGCTGCACCAAATGAGACATCCATGGAAAATCATGCATTACATCACAATGAGAAGAAAAGGTGTATATCAAACTCCATGTGGCCGCCTTACATATGCCCGCAAGGGGCATGTTGTGGAGTGCAGCAGTAGTTGATGCTCATGCTCTCGTGGAATGGGACCATCTTGATAATTGATAGCAGAGCACAATGAATCCTAAGATATGCTCTCAGATTCCTTGGGTAGAGATGGCCTTCCTCTAATTCTCTCTGCTATGGCAACAAATATTCTAGGAGACTTCCAGAAAGACTTTGTTCTTTGTAAATAAAAGGCCAGAGACCTACGGTCATCAAGGGTGTGAAGCCACCGTTCCTCATTTGAGGCATGAAGTCTGGGAAAGAAGGTTGGCAAATGTATGGGTTGGTTGAGGTGGAAGTGGGAAACCACTTCTGGCAGAAATTTGGGATGAGAGTGCAGTGAAATTTTGTCCTTATGAAACATGGTGAAAAAGGGGTTTGCCATCATGGCTCCTAGTTTGCCAATCCTTCTTGCAGAAGTGAAAGCAACCAGAAAAGCAACTTCCATGGAAAAAAAGAGACAGGGCAGGAGGCTGGGGTTTAAAGGGAGAGTTCATTAACGACGTAAGCATTAGGTTGAGGTCCCACTGAGGAGTGATAGCCTGAATGGGTGGATATTTATGTACAAGTCCATTCCAGAATCGGGTAGTTAAAAAGTGGGTAAAACCCGAATGTCCCTCCACCAGAAGGTGGAAAATGCTAAAAGCCACTGCATGAACCCTGACTGAGTTGACAGTGAGTCCCAAGGCCTTCAGATACAGGAAATAATCTAAGAGCATCAGGATGCCAACACCTTTGGGGAGCAAGACCGTCCTGTGAAATATGCCCATTTAGCTTGGAAGGATCATCTTGCAGAGTCCTTTCTGCTACTGGATAGAACATCTTGTACTGCTGACGAACATTCTCGTGCTAGCAGAAGCATCCATCCAAAAACCAGACTGTCAGATAAAGTATCCATTGAGCTGGGTAGCTGAGGCTACCAGAGTGTTGTGTGAGCACTTCTGGAAACGTCTGGAGCAGAAGTGGAGGATGTTGTGACATGCAGAGGACCAGAGGAAACCAGAACCGGTGAGGCCAGAATGCAGCAATCAGGATGACCATCACCCTCTCCTAAAGTTTGTGAAGGTCACCTGGCAAAACTGGTAAGGGAGGGAAGGCACAGTTGATCTGGTTCAACCAATCAATGACCAGGGCGTTGCTCTGCAATTGGGCATCGAGTCCTCCTCTTGAGCAGTACTGAATGCACTTGGTGTTGGTGTGAGATCGAAAGAGATCCCTGACAGGAGTGCCCCATTGACCAAAAATGTCTACCATTACCATGCCATACAACTCACATTCATGATCAACTGCAAAGTTCCTGCAGAGATCATCAACAATCACGTTCTGGGTTCCTGGTAGATAGGCCAGCCACCAACAAGAGGATACTGTGGGCACTGCTGCATTTCCAGAGGCACTCTGCTCCCAAGCACAGCATGGAAACCTTGTGCCTTCTTGCTCATTTAAATAGTAATTATCAGATGTGATGAGAACATGATGAGAATGGATGGATGGTAAAATATACAGCATGCCTTGCACACTACCCAAAGTTCCAGGATCTTGCATCCTGCTTTCTAAGTGATCCAAATTCTTTGTATCATGCATTTCCCACGTGGGCTCCTCAGCTGTCAAGCAATGCATCTGTTATGATTGTCACACTTAGTGAGGATGGTAGGAAGGTCTCACTTCATCAAACTTGGAGAGGGACTGTCCTCCATCAGAAAGAGGAGATGACTTCTGGTGGGATGGTGAGAACGGGTTGGGGCGCACATGACCAGGGTGGGCCACACAGTGCATGTCGTTTGGAGAATGGCATCATTGATTGAAAGGGTCTCTCTGGCCAATACTAATGCACGCAAGATGTCTAATAGTTGTTGCTGACTGTCCTGAACTTCCTCCACTGGGATCTGAAGAGCATTAGTTATTCTCCTGAGCAGCTCCTGAAATTGATGGCAGTCATCTGGGGAAGAGGAAGGCATCGATGACACAGCTGCGTCTGGGGACAAGGGGAACCTCTCCGGATCCACTGGTACTTCAAGAGCTGGGTTGACTAGTGTATCATCCAGCTCCAGTTCTGGATGTCTACTCGACAAAGGATGGAGCAGTGAGACAGGGGATTCCTTCTAGGTTGAGTGAAATAATTCTGAAGGCGAATATTAGGGCCACAACTCCAATCTCGCCAACCTGGTTGATTCTGCAGTTGTTGCGGCAACCTTCCCATACCCAGCATGGGTGCTGGGGGAGGAAAGGTTGCAGGGAAACTGCTGAAACAGCATCACAAAGTTCTTAATCCTATAAAAATGACTATGAACACTAAAATTACAACAAAAATCAGTAAAATCCTATGTACAAGAATAAACACAGTTTTCCTAGAAAGTTTTGAAAGTCCATCACCAACAATGAGAGAAAAGCAGAAGCTCTGGCTCAGATCATGCGGTGGTGAGAAGGAACTCTAGATGCGAGTGGTCTGCCCCGCCCTGTATCACCTTGGGTGAAACCATGAAGCAATGCAATGGCACATGTGCGGACCATCAGACATTATTCCCTTGAAAAGCTGCAGCTCTGGGTGTATGTGCATAACCCTCAGTGGAATACATTAAGGACCATCACTTGAAGAAGAAACTGAGAAGACCCTTCCTACAAGCTTACACAGGGGTGCTCGCAACATCACCAGAGTGCACGTGTCTTAGAGCAGGGGTCTCCAAACTTTATGAGACGAGGGCCATATTAGATTTCTGAATGGGCTTCGCAGGCTGAAGCGACTGTGAAAAAAATCAATATATGCAAATATATGCAAAATCCCCCCCTTTGCTCCTCCGGCTGCTGCGGGCTCCCCCCCCAACCTTTGCTCCTCCAGCCACTGCCGCGGGGGCACTCACACCTCCACACATGGGGCTGCTGGCAGTAGCTCGCGGGTGGGGGGCGGCAGCAGCGGCTTCTCCACGTGCCTGCTCTGCATGCCTGCTCAGCTGGAGGGCCGGACAAATTGAAGCCGAGGGACGGATCCGGCCCCCGGGCCGTTGTTTGGAGATCCCTGTCTTAGAGTAAGCCTTTCAACTACACAATAATTTAGTTTTAAAAAGAGAAGGTTGAGATTTAAAATCAATCCAAAAGGTAGAAAAAATCACAAATACATTAGGCATCATAGGTGAAAACTGGTTCTATTGAAGTTGATGGCAAAACTCCCACTGTCTTCAAGCCCCCGCGCTCTAGGGCATACTGCAGTGTAAAAGCCACTCATCGTAGGCAAGAGGGGTTTGGATCAGCTACCTTTGCCTAGCTCCAGTACCCTCCTTAGGCCTCTCTTCAGGCCTGCAGCCTGAGAAGTTGCTAGGCTGGAGCTCCCCAGCTCCCTTGCCTATTCCCCCAGCACTGTTCCACCTCAGGTACCCTGTCCTGGAGAGAGACTGTTTGAGTGCCTGGCTTACAGCCCTTTTAAAAGGGCAAGCTGGCCACACCTGTGGCTGCTTCCCCAATTAGCCTAGTTTGGCTGTTTTCCCCTGCCACAGCCCCTCTGTAGGGCTGTTTTAACCCCTTTTTTGCTGGAGTGGGGAAGCCGTCCCATTACACCCCCCCTAAAGCTTCTAATCCCTCTTTCCCCCAAAATATATTCCGCATCCGCCAGGGCACACTCCCCAGTTAGAAAACCTCTGATCTAAAAGACTTTACATTTTTCACCAGGATTCATCACTGAATTTGGCTGGTTGGATCATTAACTTCCCCGGCTTGAGGCCAGCTACTGACAGAGAGTGCAATGTGAACGCTGATAGGAATCAAAGCTCCAATACATAAGCATAAGGAAATACTTTTAATTAGCCTCATTAATCCATTTTGGGGAAGCAGCCACAGGTGTGGCCAGCTGGCCAGTTTTCCCACTGTCTTTAACTATGACCGGCAGTAGCCCTAAACTGAGGCAAGGTGGGGATTAGAGGGTTGGGGGTTCCCCAGGGAGGGTAGACTCAGAGGCAGAGTGTGGGGGTATTGCCACGGGGCAGCACCCCCAGGAAAAAGGCACCGGGGTCTGGGAGGGATGCGGGAGCCGGCAGACAGCTGCGAAGGGCACTCTGAGCTGGAAAAGCTAATTCCCAGACAGCCAGGAGAAGTTGCTGCAGGGGTGAGTTGTTGTGCCGTTACAGGGGAGAAGGGGGAAATGGGGGGGAACCTTACTGTGCACATTTTACGCACAGCAACAAATAACCAGCAAAGCGGATTCCTCCAGACATATCAGGTCATCAGACAGCATGGTGGATTTGAGTCTAGATGGCGCCACGCATTTTGATAGATTTCTGGTAAGCTTGCATAGCATTATACAAAATCGTTGCTATCTATACATTAACCAGTTTGCTACAATAGGGTGTGCACATTTAATTGAAGATAGAAGGGGATCAATAGCTGTCTCAAGCATCCAACCCATGATGGAATTGCTCTGCTCCAAAAAGCACTATTACATCAGTAACAAAAGAGTGATGCAAGTAAGCAATATCTCACTTAAAATTTACAGAACTGTATAACTGAATGGCTCTATCTGAGTCAATAGTTTTCTATTTTCTATATTTAAGGAGTTGCAGTTTTTTTTTTTTACTCTGTATATGTACTTCTGTGGTGGGAGCGTAAACTATTACGAACACAAAGAAGGGGGATATAATCAAAGAAGTTTGAGAACCACTGTTTTTGATTGCCTATAAAAAAGTTAGATACCAGCTACAAAGAGCTCCAACATAGTCATGGGGGGTGGAATGATAGGAGAAGGGTTTACAAAAGAAAAACAATACCAGGAAGTACCTTTTAAGCCAGCATAAGTAAATGAATCATAAGAGAGATCGCTCTTTTTCATAAGAAAAATGGCTATAAATGTAAGAAAACTAGCACCAATAGAAGAGACACGCTAAAAACATTTTGTTTCTCACTGGGAACTACTACAGTAAGGTGCAGAAGAGAAGTGAGAAAAAGAATTACCTTACATATAGGGAATCTAATTGTGATAGCTGGCACCTCCAGAAGGAATCTGTTGTTAAAGTGACCAGCAGCAAAGAGATCAGAAAAGGGAAAACAGGTGAAAAGATAAGTAAGTAAAGAATAAAAACAAGATAGACTGCAATAACCAACACAATGGAAAACTAAAGCAGCCACTGGCAGTACAAACTATTATAAATAGAAGATTGCACTCACTACAATTGTTGTACTTTTTAAAAGAATAGATATTTCATAGTATTGTTGTAGTGATTTCATATATGGGAGACAATGAAAAACTTGAAAGTAGAATACTAATATTGAAGAAAAATCATGTACTAGGCTGTGTTCCAAGTTTAAGTTACGAGCCACCTCAAAAACTCTGTTCACTAAAACAACTATATTTAGAATATCGTACATAACGGTCAATTTCTTTTCTAAAAGATTCGTGCAGTATGGGTTAAAAGGCACCAATATTTCACAATATCGCTCCTTGCATTTCTTTCAGCCATATTCTAATTTAGTATAATTAGAAATATGAAAACTCATTACATCTTATGCAATAAGGTGCCTGTCAGCATAACCTCCTAATTGAAAAGCAGAATCAAACAGAAAACACTTCTTCATGAAACAAATTTGCTTTCACCAACCTGAAATCTCCTTTATTGTTGACAACCCTCTCTGGAAGGCAATACTGTGCAGAGCTCTCTAACACCACAATGTCTACAGTTCTTGTATTATTCCCACGTCTGGTTTGCACATGACAACCCCAGTTACCAGTGGATCCAGCTTGAATATTTGAGATAGTCAAGGCACTACGAAGACAAAATAATGTATTACTGAACTTCAGCAAAATGTATTAAAAGCTTTCATAAAAAGATTAATAGTGCTCAGAAAGACCATAGAAGCAGCAGCTCAGTAACGTGTCTGTGAATGACCTTACAA
Organism: Dermatemys mawii; assembly: GCA_007922305.1. Classification (NCBI taxonomy): domain Eukaryota; kingdom Metazoa; phylum Chordata; order Testudines; family Dermatemydidae; genus Dermatemys; species Dermatemys mawii. The sequence continues at coordinate 26,060,253 of ML677326.1, forward strand.
AAACTGGGGACCAACTACTTATGAACCCAAAAACTAGTACTCAATTGTGGCAGAGATCTAGTAGATTATGTAATCCACCATCCTATGAAGGCAGAACTATTTTCTATAGTTATGGATAGGCAAAACTGATTTTTAAGTTAGTTGGAAGTCATAAAAAAATTCAAAACGAAAATTTTGGTTTGAATCGATCTGAATACAAAAATTGCAAAAACATTTTAGTAAGTTGAAAATATCTTTTTTTGGGTCTAATAACTTGACTGAGGAGGAGGGGAGGTGGAAGCCTCATAAAAGACTGTTACTTACCTGTATTGTAACTGTTGGTCCTCAAGATGTGGGTGCAGATGTGTTTTCCACTCATATGTGTTTACTCAGTGCACCAAAGCCAGAGAACTTTGCCTAATGTTACTTATGGGGTAGTGCTCACTATTTAAGAGCAAAGCTACCCTGCCCCCCAACCCGACCGTTCCTTTGTACTAAATGTCAAGAATTAAGACTCAGATGCAGAGGACAGAAAGTGGGTCATAGAATATACATCTGCAGTCACATCTTGAAGAACAGTTACAAAGGAAGGTAAACATTTTTTCTTCTTCAAGGGTTTGCAGAAGTATATTTCACACAGGTGATTCACAAGCAGCACTCACAAGAGCTGGGAATCAAAGTCTACTTAAAATGACTGCAGGACCACATTCTCAAACCTTGCATCTGACCTAGACACAGCAGAAATTGCATAGTGACTGGTAAAGAAGTATGTATAGAGACCAGGTAGCAGCCCTGCAACTGTCTAAAACTGAAATATCAGAGGAATGCTATCAACATTGCTTGAGCCCTCATTGAATGTGCCCACAACCTCTGTGCAGGCATGATCTGAGCTACTCCATATGCTGATGTAACACAGGAAGTTTACTGGGAGTCCCTCTGAGACCTCTTCCACTTTGCTTATCCAGAACACCTTGTCCAGTTCTGGGAGAACACTTCATCCAGAACTCTGGGATCCAAAAAATATATTGAACTCCAGATTTTGTCACTCAGGTTCCTTTATTTGGCACATAGCAAAGCTATGCTTAGTTGATCAGACACAAATATATGGGATGGGTCATACATACCACACATCCAAAGTTACATAGCAAACCTTTTCTTTTATATACAGCTACACATTACATTGCATCAGACATTTTGGAATTGGTTTGGTTACTTTGAAGGAATCAATCCCTGTGCAGCATGCCCTGTCCATGCATTGTTCATGCTCAACCTACTATTTACCTCATCTGTACATTTCTAAGTTATCTTGTCCATTGTTAATAAATGGCTCCATGGCTGTTCTCTCAGCTTTTAAATAGCTAGGGTAAGGGCTGGCTGCACAGAGCATGAGCACTGCTCTAAGGGATCTGCTAGGCAGAGTTCTCTGGCTTTGATGCCCTGGGTATGCGCATATCTGAGTGGAATATACATCTGCAACCACTCAATGGAAAAAAACAACAACATTTAGCCCTGTGGTTAAGGCTCTCATCTGAGACAGGAGAGACCCAGGTTCAATTCCCCCTGTCCCATCAGTGTAGAGGGGATTTGAACTTGCATTTCCCTTACTACAAAAGAGACTGCCACAGGCACTGGTATATGGGATATTCTGGTGTGGGTCTCAATCTCTCCTGTTCATTTATTTATTTATACAAATTGGATCACTGGAGCAGAAACTTGAACGCCAGTACCCTACTTCCTACAAGAGTGCCCGAACCACTAGGTTATATAGAGTGATTCACACTCTCTCTGGCTCAATGATTATTCACTGTCATAATGACTATCAATTGCCATTATGTAATACTGTCTGACAAGTGGCATTTCTTCCAACCCTCACTGTCGCAGTTTATATATTCGCATCTATAAGAACTGAGAAGAGGCTATTTGTTACCAACTTACTTTACTAAGCAATATGAACCAAGACACGTGTATGTGTGTCTGTCTGTGTGGGTGACGACTACCACTCTATGCAGATGTTTTTCACAAGGAATTTACCTTGCAATCAACGAGCAATTATGAATTATGTTCTTTTCAACAAAAATACCCTGAGATTCATCAGTTTCAACAATCTTCCCATCCTGATACCACAACACTTGCATGTCTTGATCAATATATGAAGCCATGCATTGGAAGGGCAGACTGTCTCCTTCAAAGACAACCTGACGATGAGATGGAGTCATGTAGAAAGATGGTAATTCAAGAGGAGGTTCTAGAATTCAAGAGACAAAAAAAAAAAAAAAATCAACAAAAACTTCAAATTTAAAAATATAGTTAGATACTATGCTTTATAGATCCACTCTCAAAAAAACCTTAATTTTAATATTCATCAAAATAGATGTTCTTTTCTTTGGAATATAGTCTGATATAATCAGATCTCTGTCTCAGCTGGCTTTTTAAAAAAAGAGCTGGGAAGGATTTAAATAAAATGCTTTTCATAACAACTCACGTCTTCAATTGACCTCCAATGGGCTAACTGTATCTTTCAAAAACTGCATTTAGTCAGCTTAATGAATTACAGAAGCTGTTTGCCAGCCTAGTTCCACAGGAAAAAAGCAATACAAATAAAACAATTTCTGTGCTTTTATATATTTCTTTTACAAATATTAAGCAACCTTCAAAATTCCAACTGATATATGTTAACATATTTAAGATTTACAGATAGGTAAACTTAGGCAATTTTCTCACGATTCCAGAGTGAACTAGTATTACAGCTATGAACAGAAACTCACACTCCCAGTCCCATTCCGCATAAACTTTACAAGCACTAATTGATATGAAAGTAGTATACATGGTTTATACTAAGAGCTTAATATTCTTGATAACTTCCAGTTTTAAACAAAAGAAGAGAAATAGTCCTCATAAGAGGACATTTGTATGCAGTTCTCAACATATCATTCAGAGAAATTAGTCCTGAATTAGGGTAGTGAACTGTACAAAAGCAGGTAGGATTTACCACAATTTTAATACTTAAAGTGTACGTCTTCACTACCTGCCAGATCGGTGGGTAGCAATCGATCTGTTAGCAATCGATCTGTTAGCAATCGATTTCTCGCGTCTCGTGAAGACGCGAGAAATCGATCGCCCACGGCGCCCTGTCGACTCCCGTAACTCCACCTCGCCGTGAGGCGCAAGCCGGAGTCGATGGGGGAGCGCACCGCTGTCCGCCGCCGCCATGAGAACAGCAGGTAAGTCAGCTGAAGATACGCTGACTTCAGCTACGTGATTCACATAGCTGAAGTTGCATATCTTCAGTCGATCCCCCCCCGTGAAGACCAGCCCAAAGAGAGCATAAAGAACATGACTTACATAGCTCTCTCAAGTCTCACAGAACCACTGGACCTATCTAGATTAGGAAAATACGTAGTGTTGGAAAACATGCTACCTAAATGTGTCTTTTAAACTTGACTTTACACCTAGTGTAGACACAATCCAACACCTTAAGTGTCTTAGCTGGCCAGCTTTGAGTGTGCCTGCATAAATATGTTAGGAGAATGCAAAGGTTTTTTCTGAGCTTAATGGGCAATACTTCTAGGGGTTTTGGTGACCCATCCACTTGATTCTTCTTGTTCTTCCTCTTTAAGGATCACCTTGGGGAAGACCTAGGAATGCTAACAAACTCCTCAATATTCTTTGGGGAAAAAAAAAAAACTGCTAAAGAAAGTTTCTCCTGAGTTTCCTTCTCTGCGCATCTGGCTCTGAACCAGACAACTGGCCCAGAAAAGCAGCAGATTCCTTCTGATTTTCTTCTCTTGGATTTTACTGTTTCATTTCAGAACACCTCAAATTTATTATTTAGCTCTTTTATGAATTGACTGATCTCCAAGAAAGATAAGGAAGGAGGTGAATAGGACAATCTTTTTTCTTTTAACTATTAGGACTTTGCACAACTCAGATCTAAGCAGTCTGACAGAAACACCTGGGAAACGGAGGACAAACCCACCCATTCTCTATTTTTCATGTAAGACATTAAACTGCTGTTTTTGAGAGGATCGCTCCTCCCAGGGTAAGATCAGGGGCCTGGACAACAACTCTCCCTCTGATATCAGAAGCAGCAAGGCAATCTGAAAACTACTGTCAATCTGTGGAGAAGCTTAGTAGAAGGAATCACTATAAACACTACATAGAAGTGCCAAACTGAAGGAAAGCAGAAAAAATAAAGGATTAGCTACTCACACTAAATAAACTCAGTATGCATTAATTAGTAAGCATCATTTATGTAGAATTCTTACCACATGTTAGAAGCTCCTGCTTAACTGACGTTACTAGTTGTGCTTGCAATGACTTGGGGAAAGCACATTTAGTTTCACGTACTGTTATATTTCTTTCCTTTAACCACTGATGCAGCCACATAATGTTACAGTCACATAGAAGATAATCAGTCTGAAATTCTCTGTAACATGCAAAAGACAGATAATCACAATAATAAATTAAGGATTAAGTATGCCTAGACTATGAAAGTCAAAACGTGTCAACAATAGCAAAAGTTAAGAATATTGCACTATATTGTACCGTGTGTTTAAAAAAATCAGTTTCTAGATTATTGTTCAGCCGTGATTTAAACTAGGTCATTTATTTGTGCTGTAACTCACCAAATGTGAGGATTTCATGCCATGAATTAGATCCAGGCCAATACTGCCTGGGCACAAACTCCTAACTAGAAGAGGTTTCCTGCTTTTCTTCCTCCTGTGGTTCCTATTCGGAATCTAAGGAGGACGCTGAGCAGGATCTGGGTTTTTATCTCCTCTTAAATCTGTCCCTCCCTAGAGAATTGGCATCAGGAGACTCTTCAGAGACAAGAGGAAGGATTCCTGTACTTGCACACAACTTAAGCCTTCTGGCATACCACAGCCTTTTTTACGGATGCTTTTTCTTTCCTTTTTTTTTAAACTGTGAGACTTGAGGAAGGGAATGTGCCCAATGACCAGAGAGACTAATCCCTGTATGTCCTTCCCATTTTCCTTTGCTTGTTTGCCGGAATGAATGCTTACCATCATATTCAAGGATGAATGGGACAATTCTTGCTGGGAGAGCTCTGGGGATCCACTAACTGAGGGGCAGCAATCTTTTTTTATGCCCAGAATTGAATGCTTTTTCTGCATCTCCTGAGAGGGAAGCTTTGACTGAATCTATACAGAGGTGGCCAACTGCGGAGAAAAATTACTATGCCAGATCTGGGTCATCTGGTAAATCTCAGGATTTGGCCCTCTTCTGACCTCAGTGCTCTACTGAGGCTAACAGTAACTCAAAACCTGCTAGAGGAATCACACTCCTGCCCAAAAGGGCAAGGAATACTCTGGAGCTGAGCTCACAGCAACTTGCTGGGGAAATCCCTAAAAAGAAGCAGCGTAGTAGGGAGTTCTGTGCTGCCTGCTACCTTAAGTTCTTTTCCTGAGTCCACTTGAGTACTTTTCTGCCTCAGGCACTACTGAGGAAGGACAATGATCAGCACAGACAATGGTTGCAGCTGTGCTCCTGCATGTCACTGCCCAAGGCAGAGAGTATGTCTTATTGCTTTGATGGGCTCTTTTGTATCTTTTCCTTCCTCCCTTTGCCACGGGAGGATAGACTGAAACATGTACCGGCGTACTGTGCTTCTATTGATCTGCATCTAGATATGCCACTCCTGGCTTGAGAGAGGGACTTCATGAAGGACCCTGCCCAAGCTAGCTTCACTGACATGTGCATGACTCCTAACTCACAGAAGTTGCAGTTCCCATCCAGGCATTCCACAAGTGGGGCAGAGAAAACCACACGTTTGTGCTTTCCCATTCTTCTTGCCCTTCTCAGTGCTGCACTCTGTGATGGTGTGGGGGCAGGGAATCAGGAGGGGAGACACTGATGATGCCTCAGCAATAGAAAAGAACTGTACACTTGCATCCCAAGGACCAGGAACAGCCACAGAATGCAAATTTATGTCCAAACCACACACACGGACACAACTGACCACTGACCATGCCCTCCCTATCAGGGGCTGACGGGTTTGGTTCTGCCTAAGTGGCTGTACGCTGCTTGAGCCAAAGCCAGAGCCAAGTTTAATAGATCTATGGACCTTCAAGACAAAAGAGAATTTGTAATAACTTCTTTGGCAGAGGGAGGACAGTAACTCCGGTGCTTAAATGAGCAAATTCATGGGAATGATAACAGTTTATTTGAATAATACTATCCACTTGACTGAGGTTTATTTATTTATTTAGTAGAGAAGCAAGGGTAAAAAAAAAATCTATAATGGTATAAGGTTAAGATACAGATTAAAAACAAATTCTATGCAGTGGTCACTCAAATGTGTTGCCTGTTTCTCTCATTACGGACTACTACTCACTACTCGTGCAACCCTGTGTTTTTGGTTTTTTTTCCATTATAAGAAACCCCAGTATCTTCACTATGATTAAAATAGGCCTTTTCCACATCATTTCTGATTTTCATTGATTTGTAAAATCCTCTCACTGTATGTATAGTACAACACGTCCTGGTACAAAGACATCCAAATTCCCATTAAAAAGTTTGCTACAGTCAGGAAACAATGATTTATATACCTAAATATAGTCTCAAAAAAAAGGACCCCTCAGTTTGAACTGATTTGTTTTTCATCCTTGTTAAAAAATCTCTACTTCATGTGTATTTTATTATTTCCACCAGTAACAGCATACAGTGCCCCAAAGACTACGCAAGCCAAGGCACAAACACTTAACACTGAAACAATATATATTCCTAACTGGGGAGTTCTGATGCAAGCCTTTTGGTCTTTACTAACAGGAATTCCTAAAGACATATTTTAAATACTAACATTGATATCCAGAATGTTGTAGCAGGCTCATTAAGTTCTTAAATAGACTCGTGCTCTTCAGGACAGGGATCATTTTTATTAGAACAGTGCTGAGAGCTTTAGGGATCAAGAAATAAACCATGAATAATAATCAGACTTGGGAGGAGGCACTATCTGCCTTGGAATAAGGAGAGAGTTGACTTCATGACCAGTGCCAGCAGCTAGAAAATCTGCAAGACTCCTGATATGACAGCTCAGCCTATATAGCTATCACAGAATATACAAACTTTTAACAGTCAGATTGCGATGAAGTAATTCATCCACTTTCTTTATACAGAGTATCACAATAAGGAACTAAGGCTGCTAAAGGAGCAAAGAGAAAAACAGAATAAGATTGAGACACATGCATTTTTATATCCAACAGTAACACTTCTTGTTCTTGGAGAACTGTAAACTTTTGGAGAGTATCTTTCTTCATTTGTAAAATAAGACACAAAGGCCAAAACTTTATTTAGTACAAAATAATTAGCATACGTAGGGTGGGATTTTCAGAAGTTCTCAGTGATGGCCTAACTTTGATCCCACTGACTTCAAAACAGAGACGAGTTAGGCAAAGACTGAGTTCTTCTGAAAATTACATCCAGAGTACTTTTCATCTTCTATGTATAACTCTTGCACCATTTTCTCGTGCAAAATTCTGCACCTATATCGATCCAAGCCGACTCAGAATTATACTGTTATAATATGTTTAATAAATAAAACAAAATCTAAATTGCCAATGTCTAATTGGGATAGCATTGAATGTGTAGATCTGTCAGAATCAAAAATATTATTTGCTTTAATTTAGTTGCTTTGCATTCAGAAAATGTCTAATGAAGCTCACCATGTTTCCCTTTTAAACTGGTTTTTAAAATTGCTGAAAAACTTTTCTAAGATCATACAAATTAAAACCAAAATTATTATTTACTTACAAAGACTTTAGTGAATTAAGATGATCCAGGGTTCCTTGTGTTAGTGCAGAAAACAAATTCCCTGAAAGATTTCTAGGACATAAAATGGCAATAATTAAATTGTTTTATACTTAAGCAATACATTTGACTTTATTACTGACTTAATTACATACAAGTTATGTAATTAAACACAACTTACCTCTTTCAAAATGCGTTTCCTCTTTCAAAATGTGACTTTATTACTGACTTAATTACATACAAGTTATGTAATTAAACACAAATTTCCTCTTTCAAAATGCGTTTTCTTATTTTTTAAATGTAACTTATGAAATGCCAATCATCAAATGAGGATATGGGAGCAGTCTTTAAAACGTTAAACATCACAACGTAAGCCTGGTGGCCCAGCTAAAGAACCCTAACACCCAAAGTTCCTCCATTCTTCTCTTTTATTTGAAAGTATTATGAGTTGGAGAATAAATTATTCAACTCACATATTGCATTTTTGTTTAAAATGAGAATTATGTTGAAATATATACTAGAAAAAACCATATTTAAATTTATTTCAAAGTTGGCAAACAATCAGTGTTACCAGAAAGGTAGTGCAAGGAAAATAACCTGCTTAGATATTACTCCCCCACCCCCACTTTAAAAAAAAAAATTAAAGGGTTTCACATTATAGATTTTCTCTTAGGGGATTTATCTGGAAGTGCTACAGAAACATCATGCAACACATGTGGTAAAGACAGTATTCTGTGTCTGTGGATTACAATCATTTTTGCCAACTAAAAAACAAAACAAAAAAACCTCAAAACCTTTGATGTGTCCAAAGGACGTCTCATCAAGGCCTCTGCAAGGTGGCTAGTCCCCTTGATGCTCTGGGATAAAGGACAAAAGTTAAGAGATAATGTAATGCTGAAATAGTCTTTTAGGGAAAATATGTATTACAGACAAGTACCCCTTTTTTTTCTTTCCTATATATTTTCCAAGAATGTAAAACTAGGGGAGGCAGCAGCAAACAGGGAATGAGACTGGATCTATTCTTTATTATCTCATTGACTAGCCGACTGGGTGGCTGTGGCTAATGTAATCACAATGGCCTTGATCTAGTGAAGCATGTAAGCTTGTGCTCAAGTTTAAGCATTAGCAGTCTCACTGAAATAAAAAGAAAGGTGGAATTAAATGGGAATTATAAATTCTCTCTCATACATGTTCAACAGAATTATACTTACAATCTAACAAGATTTATGAGTCCTCTAAATATATCTGCATTCAGGCAGCCTATTTTGTTGTTACTTAAGTCTCTACAATGATAAAAAGAAAAACAAATATTAATTGCTTCATTTCTTCATACTATATATATACTACAAAAAAGCTACTTTAACTGGTTTGCCATGCTAAACATAGTCTTCATGAACAGAAAATAGGAGATGTTGGCCTGTTTGACTATGTGATGAACTCTTTCAAAAGATTTTTGTTATTTAGGCCAGGCCAACACAGGAAAGGCTTGCTGTCATAACTATACTAGCATATGTAGTGAAATGAGTCCCTGAAACATAAACTTATGTATCAGAGGCCTAGCCTGAGGCGTAGTCCGAGGCCTGAAGCCTGAACCAAAGTAAACAAAGGCACTGCTAAGCAAAAAGCTGGGCTGTGAGCCAGAGGCAGGCCCTAATTGCAGAACTTGGCAAGAAAAGGGCTTAGAAAGTACACGCTAATGATATAAGTAAGTTGTGCCAAGATGGCACCTGAACATCCTGATATGAAGACACTACACAGAGATAACAAGGAACAACCAGGTGCACCTCAGTGACAGGGTGGAAAGGACAGCATGATGGATAGATCTGTGTATTTGAATCAGCATGATCAAAAGGGGAGACAGCACCCTAATGAGGCAAGGGACTGTACCTCAATGCGACAGGAGAGATGAGTGATCGGTCTTGCACTGTATAAAAGTAGAAGCCAGGGGACGCATCGTTGTCCAGCTGAGGGGGTAGTGACACGTCCTGATACTAACTGAGCTGTGTCCATTGACTGGGGAGCACATAGGGACTAGCAGACCTGTTGATCTCTAATCCGGCGAAGCTAGAAACTGTGTTTCATTTGACAATAAACGTGGCCTGGGTGCCTCTGTACCTTACTAGAGTCTGTGGTCTTTGGGGGTTCTCTTGGGGTCTGCTGTATCAGCGATCTGCAGAGCTGAGCACACAGAGGGAACATGCACGCAGCCAACTGATATCATCATTGAACAAGAGAAGAGCACCACACCAGTACCTACCGACAACAGCATACACTTGTTGCACAGACACAGCTTAGACCAATAAAAAGGTGCTTTTGCCAATATAATTTATACAAGTTCCCAGAGCAAAATATGTGACACTGTCAGAAGCCATTTTATGTTGTTATAAAATGTTGTCCATACTAAGGCTTTTGCCGGTACAGAAATGTCAAAAATATCATACCTGTAACCAACACTATTGTACCAGCAAGTTTCTAGTGTACATCTGACCTTATTCATATTGCAAAATGGCCCCAGTAAAGAAAATTCAGCCCTTTAAGCCCAAATTTGCACTGCAAAATTTGTACATGTAAATACGACAATGTAAGGAACACAGATTTGATTCCTCAACTGCTTATTTTTTAAGTCTTCAAAAGATGATTACCCAATTTAATTTCCCTTTAGGCATAACAGATTTATTTTTTTTTAGGCATGACACATAAACTGCTAGAATCCATGTGAGGACTTTCACCATCAAAAGTCATAGGAAGGCGCATGCATTTTACAATCACTACAGTTTTGAGGAGTTAAAAAATTAATTACTATCAACCAGTTTCTGTCATGATCCTCCAAATTTCATGGAGCTGGAAGAGGACTTTTGGCTCCTATCATGTTATCTATCAATCATCAGATTTTATGCTGGCACCCATCACTGAAGTATCACGATATCTTCCATATAAAATCAATTAGCAACATCAAGTCCCTAATGAACTCATGGATCCTCTGGATCTTCACTGTTTCAAAGTATAAAACGTGTTTTTGATTGATTGATTGGTTTGCATTTTTATGTACAAAGCAGGGCAGGCAGATGGGGTTTTAGTACTGTGGGTATTTTTTTTTTTAAATAGTGGAAATGCTTTGCCAAAAAAGAAGGTTTTACATCATTTTCTAAAGATGATCTCTAGATTTATCTAAAATCCTCTGGAAATTCATTCCCTAGTGAGAACCTTGCAAAAATGCTCTGTCTCTAGTTCTCAGGTGTTTCATTATGGTCTTTGCAATCTACACTGCCCCAAAGAGGCACAACTATCTCAGAAATTAATAGATTTAACTATTAAATGTTTAGTTAATTAAATGGCTTGGTCCATTAGTTGTTTTGAAGATAGTACCAAGGTCTTAAACTGGTAATAGCTGATGGGCTTGAGGAGTTCACAGAAGCCCAGACCATAGAGGTTTTTAATCAGTAGCAGCCCATGCATTGTTTTCACATTAAACTTCAAATACAGCATCTCTCACTAATCCAGTCTGAAGAAGATAAATGACACAGAACACTGTGGAAAGGTTCACATCGCACAATAGAGGTATTGGTATTTTCAGATGTTACATGAAAATCCAAACCTTAGGAGGAGTCACAAAGGACCCAGAAGCTTCACACCACGTCCAACAAACTCTTCCAAACATTTCTCCCTTCCACCTAGCATTATTTCAGTCTTGCCTGAGATGAATTTCAGCCAGCCACTTTTCTTCCAAGACCTGACGTCTAGATGGTATTTGGACAACTTAGGGCTTGTCGTCCACATAGACACTTTACAGCGCTGCAACTTTCTTGCTCAGAAGTGTGAAAAAAACACCACCGAGCTGAGCAAGTTTCAGCGCTGTAAAGCGTTAGTGTAGACACTGCACCAGAGCTGGGAGCTGCATGTAACTGGCTCCTTGTGGAAGCGGTTCTTTTAGAGCACTATGAGAGCTCTCTCCTGGTGCTCTGCTGCGAATACACGTTAAGGCACTGCCGCGGCAGTGCTTTAACATTGTTAGTGTAGACTAGTCCTTAGCAGTGGTGATAGCATCAGTGGAGAACAAGACATACAACTGAATCATGAGCATAATGTTGACAGTTTTATAACTCTTCACAGCACTCCACAGGTGAGAGTCTTTAGAGAAGAGGAGCAGTTAACAGTCACCATTCTCAGATGTCTATTGGAAATGAATGATTGGCACCACTGTAGTGTTGTGCTGTCTATTCCCACTATTTAACATGAGCAGATTAGAGATACCAAAGAAACAAGCTGTTAGATGAGCCAGTTAAGCATTTAATTTTAAAAAAATGCTTAAATTTTAAGCATAAGCTTAAATACTTTCCTGAGCTGAGACCTGACTGACTAATTTATATAATGCCTATAACATTAGCTAATTAGGAGTGACCAAGCTATTTCTAGAGCTTTGGTCACCACAGTATATGGATACTAAACAGAACTAAAAATTTTATCATGTAAAAGCTGCCCCATAGATTTCTGAAAACCTTTCAGAGAAAGGAATAAAAAAGAATGGTTCTCAGGCTGGGATCTTGTTTTCCAAGTTTCAGCCTGGGGCAAGTTTTTATAGCCTAGACATAAAACCATGAAATATGTATAATAAGAGAGTCGGCACAACCTTATTAAAGAGGCATTAACAGCACTAACTTTCACTAAGATATTAATAACTAGGGACTTGGTATTCTTCTATGACCTTTTTAAGGAAGTTACTGCAAAATAGCTCTCTGTACTTCAGAGGGTTATTCCTGATGACATCAAAGCTTTAGAATCTGAATATAAAGCCAATTGTGGCTCAAGACATAATACACAGGGAGAGTGACGGATATTTTCTGTCAATAATTGTACTAATAAACCTGGTTACGAAAGGTTGGCAAGCCACATGCAGCTCTTCAAAGCATGGTTCTACTCAGAAAATCAGCTCTGAAAATGGCAACAAAGTTTCGTGTGTGGTCTTTCAAAGATTTCTATATTAAATGTGCTCAATTACAAGAGACAGTGATTTTGTTTGCTTTTAAGCTGCCAACTCCTCAAACTTAATCTGGAATCTGAAAAAAACTTATATAACTAAATAAGATACTTACAGTCTTTTTAGAGATGGAAGTCCCATAAAAGCACCTGGATCTATAATACTAATAAGATTGTTCTTTAGGTCCCTGTTAAAAAAATGTGTAAAAGAGAAAGGTCAAATATTAAAATTTATGGCAGAGAAACTGACTTTCTATATATAGAACTGAACACCTTTAAATTGCAAATGAGCCTCCTTCTGACTTCTTTGTCAGATAGTACAGAATACATACTTATTTTTCTAATATTTTTCAAATTTTACTCATTATCTTTGTTATTTTTCCACAGTAAGGGACATAAACTTTTCTTGTTTTCATTTAAATATGCCATCAATTGTATCTCTTACCATATTGTAAGGATGGGAATCTGTCAAAGATGTAATATATTGCATCATGCTCATTAGACTGCATATTAACCTATACTGAGCAATATGTAATGTGATTTTTCTTTTCTGCTACCTGAATTTTACTGCTCTGTGTTGACGAACCATTGAGCAAAGAAAGTGAGGCAACATCCTGTGCCCACTGAATTCAATGTCTAAGCACCCACTGACTTCAATGGTGTAGAAACAGAGCCTTGAATAAGCACACCAGATTGAGTTAGGAAATCTGTAGACAACGGATTGTGTGGTGTCCTGATTTGGGGACAACTTACACCTTCAAGTCAGTGGCACTGCTATGGGTACCTGCATGACCCTCAGTATGCCAACATTTTTATGACTGACTTAGAAAGCTTCCTCAGCTGTCGTCCCCTGGCGCCCCTACTCTACTTGTGCTACATTGATGACATCAGCATCATATGGACCCATGGAAAGGAGGCTCTTGAAGAATTCCACCTGGATTTCAACAATTTCCATCCCACCATCAACCTGAGCCCGGACCAGTCCACACAAGAGATCCACTTCCTGAACACTACAGTGCAAATAAGTGATGGGCACATAAACACCACCCTATACTGGAAACCTACTGACTGCTATACAGACCTACAATCCATTCAGGACACATCACATGGTCCATTGTCTACAGCCAAGCCCTAAGATACAACTGAATTTGCTCCAATCCCTCTGACAAACACCTACAAGATTTTTATCAAGCATTTTTAAAACTACAGTACACCTGGAGAAGTGAGGAAACAGACTGACGGAGCAAGATGAGTACCCAGAAGTCACCTACTGCGGGACAGGCCCAAGAAGGAAAATAACAGAACATCACTAGCCATCATGTACAGCCCACAGCTAAAACCTCTCCAGCACATCATCAACGATCTACAAACTATCCTGGAAAATGATCCATCACTCTCACAGACCTTGGGATGCAGGCCAGTCCTCATTATAGACCACCCCCCAGCATGATGCAAATACTTACCAGCAACTACACACCACGCCACAGAAACACTAATCTAGAAACCAATCCCTGTAAGAAACCCCGTTGCCTACTCTTGCCCCCATATCTACTCTAGCGACAGCATCAGAGGACCCAACCATATGAGCCACACCATTCACCTGCACATCTATAATATGATATCTGACATGTGCATTGGCCAAAACGGACAGTCTCTACTTAAAAAAATACATGGACACAAATCAGACATCAGGAATGATAACATACAACAGCCAGTAGGAGAATACTTCAGTCTCCCTGAACATTCTATAACAGACTTTAAAGTAGTCATCCTTCAACAAAAAAACCTTCAGAAACAGACTTCAAACAGAAACTGTAGAACTAAAATTCATTTGCAAATTTACCACCATTAATTTGGACATGAATAAGGACTGGGAGTGGCTGGCTCACTACAAAAGCAACTTTCCCTCTCTTGGTATTGATACCTCCTTATCAGTTATTGGGAGTGGACCATATCCAGCCTCTCTGAACTGGCCCTGTCAACTCTGGTTCTCCACCTGTAAGATAACTCCCTTCTCTTTATATGTCAGCATATTTATGCCTGCATCTGTAATTTTCACTCCATGCATCCAAAGAAGTGGGTTTTTTACCCACAAAAGCTTATGCCCAAATAAATCTGTTAGTCTTTTAGGTGCCATCAGACTCCTTGTAATTATATGAACTCTAAGTCTGATTTGTGCTTTTGGTTCTTACCTTGATACACATTCCAGTTTAATTTGAGACAGAGAAATAATGTCTGGCCAGTACTTACATAGTTTTAGAACAAACTACCACAGCAGATAAACTCTAAAACAATGATCGCAACTCCTTATTCATTCAAACTCTTGGTTGCTCACCAATTTAATCTCAAACTTCTCTTATGTTATTTCTCTGGGGCAAAATTCTGATCTCACTGACATCAATCGGAGTTTTCTCATTGACGGGGGTGGGGAGGATGGGGAGGATTTCATCCTTGATGTCTAAATATACATATCTGTATTTATTTTGATTAGTCACAGATTTGATGCATTTATTTCCAAATGTTCGCTCATCACACTAGGGCTTCCAAAATGCTCATCCAATCCAAAAAATTATAAACCTGAGGAGAGGGGGAAATCTAAAATCCCCAGCTAAAGGTAAAGGTGGGAGGGGGAGAATAAAAGTATCTCCTAAATCTACTACACTGATGAATATTCTGCCACCAGATAAAGTGCACATCACTCAGACAAGGGGATAAAGTCTCTACTGTCATACACATATGCTTACATCAAGTGTAAGCATATGTGTATGACAAATTTCACTACTAAAGGATTCTCCGGTATCTGGAGGGGACCTTTGTAACTTGGTGCTGTGAATCTAAGGTCTCATGAAAGCTTAACTCCATGGAGTGCTCCTTCTCATCTCACTTTTTTGAAGTATCTTTCCCCACGCAATGACGTCCATGCAGCCTGTGCTGCTTCCTGCAGCTCCCATTGGCTGGGAACGGCGAACTGTGGCCACTGGGAGCTGCGGGCAACCGTGCCTGTGGACGGTCAATCTAAACTGTCTCATGACCCACCAGTGGATTACCCTGATGGGCTATGTGCGGCCCGCAGGCTGCCCATCACTTATCTAGGAAGAAGAGAGGCAATGGGAATCAGAGAAGAGAGCGCCCAAAGGAGAGCAGGAGGAGGAAGAAAAGGAGGAACCATCACTTTGAGTGCTACATCCTGATTTTCTTTCCATGAAGTTGACATATATTGATTTCGTAAGGCAATGAGCCCTCACAAAGTGCATGCTGCTACTAAACCTATAAGGGAGAGGGAAATTTCAAGCTGTAGAGGAGTATACACTGCCCTTCAAAAAGAACTAGATTTCTCCTTCCCTTTTACGTTCTGAAGTTCCACACGTGTGCCCAACAAGTACATACATATATTATTCTTAGCCTGCCTTTAGATACACTTGCCTTTTTGGCCTTTCAGATGAGGATTGCCAGCAAGAGGAATGGTAAGACAATCTCAATGTCACATCACCGTAATCTAAATAACTTCCCAGAGAGTTTGTCCCAGTACCACCTCAGAATGAAATTCTAGCTATCTAGTCATTTTCTATAAAATGTCATGCATGTTTATAGTACGGCTGAGATAATTTTCTGCACTCTTATTGTTCTCCCTCCCCCAATTAAGTTTCAGAAAATGGCTTTTGCAAAACTCCCTCTGTAGTAACTGTTACTGTAGTTTAACCTTCATAGAGAAAAAAAAACTATTAAGTACACCAATTGCTCAGCTATAAAATAATGCTTATGCTGAAGCGGATATGGCTACATACTTCCCATTACAAAAGATCCTATTTAAAGGATGTTTTGTTTTGTACATTTATGTGATACTTAAAATAAAATATGCAAACAAAAGATTTAGCGGTGAATTACAATTATTTTTTTAAATAAGTACTTACAATCTTTCAAGAAGACTTAATCCAGAAAAGGAACCATTCTTCAACTCTGATATTTTATTGTTGCTCAGAATCCTGCATATAGAATCAAAAACAAAAGATGTCAAAAGAACAACCCTAATGACATTTGCTGAATTTTATTCTTTATTCTAAGCACTATGAAAATAATTATTTCTTTTAAATAGACTGTCTTTTTATCATGATACAGAAAGAAAAACTCACTGTATAGTATCTTTATAATAAGTATGAAATATATTATAATAGTACTCATAATCCCCGAGAGACAATGGGGTCCTTCTGTGCTAGGTGTCCTGACGTAAAGCACTTACAAATTGAGAAGAGTGAAATATGAAGTATTGGGGAAGGGCACAGTATCAAAGATGGCAAACATGGTCATGTTAAGCCCTTCTGATAGTAGGTTGTATGATTAAGAATTTATAAAGTATGCCTTCCTGTGAACTGTGTATGGCTGTGAAATAGGGGAGCATTTGCTCCACAAATATATGATTAATAGCAAGATATTTCAGTGTCTGTGGTCCCTGATAAGACTAAACTGTTTCTTGTGGATGGATAAGGTTGTTACAGAGCTTAGTTTGTCTGGATATCACTACAGGACAGAGATGTGGTCATCTGAGTATTGCTAAGACAGAAAATTCCAATCTTAATGCACATCCACAAACTGGTATGAGATCTATATAGTAAACTTTACTGATTATTTCCATTTTTAAAAGATGCATGTAACATATATTCTTTGGGCTAGTACCTCACAATCTTCATTGTTAGCTAACATCATTTTTCATGTGGCTATATAAATGCAATCAGGGCTTAGATATTGTATATATGTATAAACATTTATTATAATACACAATCCATACACAGCTGACAATAAGGGGAAAAAAAAACCTGGTCCCACCACTGCCATCTATTATTCATACACCAAAACAGAGATTTGCTAGATGGTTACATTTCTACTCCATGTCCTCCTCATGTTATAGGATAATAAGATTTTAGACAATGAACTCCTGTGCTTATTTTTCAGAAGGAAATTTAGAATAATATTTTTACATTTGTTCAATATCTGAAGTTGGACAAGTGTTTCATTACACTATAGGGAAAACATTTTAAATATTCCATGTAAAGCATTCCCTGCAATTCAAGAATCTCTTTCCTCAAAAGGAATAATTAACAAGCTCTCTGACTTATTTTCCCCAGTAGTTTTAGTATTTAAAGCTATGCTGTGGTATCTTTTTTAGTCCATAATTTTTACCTGTTCTGTTCCACATTTATGTTTCTGAACATTTAAACTATAGAAAAACATGTTCTCCTCCATAACCTAAAGGTCTTAATACAGCAAATGTCTGAAAAAAGCGTTAAATGAACGTGTGATGTTTTAGGATGAGCTGATGCTTGGAGAAATAGTATTACTGTTTCAAATGGATACGCTCCTGGTTTTTTTTTGTATGTTTGGTTTGGAGGTTTGGGGGAGGGGGTTGGATGGAGGAGAAAGAGGAGGGAAGGAATGGATAAAAGGTCTGGCTCCTGATGAAATAGGATCTTAACTCATAAACCTCCAAAACTGTACTAAATGTTAAATATCTGAACATGACATTAAGAAAAATATACGATTTTAAAAGTGTACCGTAAACTATTTATGTTGCATTTTTCATGTTTCACCAGAAGTCACTATATTGTACTATACTCCAGCAGACATTACAGCCAATAGGGAAAGCCATTGAAACCAACATATTGGGAAGAAGGGTTAAGGAAGTGCCTTTTAAAGTACATTAGAGTATGCACCTGCAAAGATTTTATCTTTTGAAGGTATTTTAGACTGAGACTAAAAAGGCACTTTTCTATATCTGTATTAACAATTTTATGTTATACTGTATACAGATTTGAAATGCAATATGTTTTCTATATGTAGACTTAGAAATATCTTAACAAGTAATCATTTACAGCAGGGGTGGGCAAACTTTTTGGCCCGAGGGCCACACTGGGGTTCAAAATTGTGTGGAGGGCCGAAGGCCCCACCCCCTATCTGACCCCCACCCACTTCCTGTCCCTGGACCGCCCCCCTCAGAATCCCTGACCCATCCAATGCCCCCTGATCACTCCCTCCGGAGACCCCTCCCCACTCTAACTGCCCCCCCAGGACCCCATCTCCTATCTAGCCCCCTGCTCTCTGTTCCCTGACTGCCCCTCCCGAGACCCCCCACTCCCCCAATCACCCTCCCACCTACCCTAACCACCCCCCCAACGACTCCCACAGCTAAGCACCCCCACCTACCCGGCCCCCGGGCTGGAAGTTAGGGGCCCCGCGGTCTGCTGCGCTCAGCCCCGTCCCCAGCTCGGGAGCAAGGGCTCCGCGGCTTGCCGCAGTTGGCCTGGCACCCCAGGCTGGACGCGGGCCCGCTGTCCCGGGCTCCGGGCAGTATCCAGCTGTGGCCCACTGTCCTGGGCAGCACGCCAGCCCCACTCTCAGGGCGGCGTGCCTTACTGGCCGCAGGTCCGCTGTCCCGGGCGGTGCGCCGGGCCCACTCAGGGCAGCGCACCCCGTCGGCGGCGGGGACCCGGGCGGCGCACCGGGCCGGCCACGAGCCCTCTGTCTAGGGTGCACCAGCCCTGCTCTCAGGGCGGTGCACCCAGCCAGCCACGGGTCCACTGTCCCGGGCGGCGCGCCCGGCCAGCAGCTGGCCCCACTCTCCGGGGCACTCTCAGAGCACCCCACCCAGGAGAGCGGGACCACTGGTCCCGCTCCCCTGGCAGGAGCTCGCGGGTCAGATAAAAACGGCTCGCGGGCCACAAGCGGGCGCAGTTTGCCCACCCCTGATTTACAGCATGCCTATATGGGTGGAAACATCTTGCTTGTCAGTATGAAAGGCCAATCATAATATTAGCTATAGAACGACACGTGTTAGGAGGGCATTTAACTTAATTTGTAGTTCTGCAACAGAATTCTTGTTTTTCCAAATAAATGGTTTTCAAAACAGTTCTTGCAGCTCTTACGTAGTGTATTTGTAATTTATCAGAATCGTGATTATGCCTGATACGTATATTTTCTTTTCCTAGTTTAATTTTAAACATGTTTATATCTTTAACTACTACAATATTTACTTTTAAAAGTTAAGTTATTTCTACCAACTTTGACATAAAGCAAGCTTAAATAATGTTGGTAAATATTCCTGCCAGGCCAAATTGGAAGTCTCATCAATACAGAGATTGAAAAATCCACTCAACTACAGGCAGCAAGTGGATGAGTGCCATCACATCCTTCAAAAGGATCTAAGCTTTAGTTAAATAATTTCTACCTCCTGTGGTTGCAGATAAATTTCCAAAGGTGAACAGAATGTAAAGTAATGCAGGTCTGTCTTCCAAAGTCTGCAGAGCTTCAACAGGACTTCACAGATCTATCCCAACTGAAGCAGAGTGAAAACTGGCCAGCCTTGTTCAGTTTCACTGCTGCTCTTTAGAACACTAGGCATGTAGTGAA
This sequence comes from Dermatemys mawii, assembly GCA_007922305.1. Lineage (NCBI taxonomy): Eukaryota > Metazoa > Chordata > Testudines > Dermatemydidae > Dermatemys > Dermatemys mawii. Next base: position 26,080,371 of record ML677326.1, read on the forward strand.
ACTCAAAAAAAAGTGTGGTTTTATCAAAGTGGAGTATAGAACTCAACTCATGTTTTGAGCTCCCATGTATAAATCCTGTTATCTGAAAACACAATATAAAAATAATTCCCCTTTAAAAATAATTGCCACTTACCTACATGTCAGACTAAAATAATCACACATGCAGAGGTTGTTTTTTCCTGAGAACTTTTATGTTAAAGGCTCTTTAACTGATATTTTCAGAAAGTCAGTAAGCATATGAAGAAGAAAGCCAAAGGTAGGTGCTCTACTCTTACTGACAGTCAATACATAATACATTGACTTTCACGGAGTGTAGGGCACCTATTTTAAAAACTTCCCCCTTGACCTCATATTCATCTTACATGTTTGAAATAGATAGTAAGCTCCTTAAGGCAGAGAATTTGTCTTTGTTTTCTGTAAGAACCGTCACAGATACTTATGGCATGTTGTAACAAGTAAAGTTACAAAAAAATTAGTCCATCTAACACACGGGTGGGCAAACTTTTTGGCCTGAGGGCTGCACTGCGTTTCCAAAATTGTATGGAGGGCCGCTTAGGGGAAGCTGTGCCTCCTCAAAATGCCAGGTGTGGCATGGCCCCTGCCCCCATCTGAACCCCCTGCTTCTCACCCCCTGATGGCCCCCCAGGATCCCTGTCCTATCCACACACACCCCTGCTCTGTCCCCTGACTGCCCCTGGACCCCCTGTCCCTAACTGCTCCTCACTGCGGCTGCCAGCGCCCCCCCCCCACAAGGTATGGTGACCAGATGTCCTGATTTTATATGACAATACCGATTTTGGGGTCTTTTCCTTTTATGGGCTCTGATTACTCCCCACCCCCTCTCCCTATTTTTCACATTTGCTGCCTGGTCACCCTACCCCCAAGACCCCTGCCCCATCCACCCCGCCACTCTCTGTCCCCTGACCGCTTCTGGATCCTCCACCCATAACTACCCCCCGCTGTCCCATCCAACTCCTGCCCTTCCTGACAGCCCTCCCCCCGGACCCTTGCCCCATCCAACCATCCTTTCTCTCTGTCCCCTGGCCACCCCCAGAACTCCCACCCCTGATTGCCCCCTGCAGCCCCATCAAACCCCTCCTCTCATTCCTGTCTATCATCCCCCCGCCCCCGGATCCCTGCTCCCATTCAACGTCCCCGTTCCCTACCCTCTGACCGCCCTGACCCCTATCCACACCCCCACCCCCTGATCATCCCCCGAATCCCCTGCCCTCTATCCAACCCCTCGCTCCCTGCTCCCTTACTGCGCTGCCCGAAGCACAGGACAGGCAACCACGCACCATGCATCACAGAGCACCAGGGCAGGCCGCGGCTCTGCAGCTGCGCTGCCCTGTGAGCTCACAGCCCCGCCATCCAGAGCACTGTGCTGGTGGCAGGGCGCACTGCGGGGGAGGATGAACAGTGGGGGAGGGGCCAGGAGTAACCTCTCCAGCCAGGAGCTCAAGGGCTGGGCAAAAGGGTCCTGCGGGCCTCAGTTTGCCCACTCCGATCTAACAAGTACTTACACCTTCAGAAAACTATTGAATTTGGGCCTTACATTTAGTAAGTCCTCAAGAAGCCAGGCATGAAGCAGTATTACATTTACAAGAGGTTCCAATGTACATACTGAGAGCCTTTCATTGCATTTACAAAAGAGGTGGCCCAGAATTTCATCTTGCCTATTCAAAAATATTCAGAGCAAGTACCCTCTGGTACTCTAATTCTGTCTTGACTAGAATATGCACAAATCAGTACAATGAAGGGTTTGTGGGTGGAAAATTCATCAACTATAATTAGATGTGTTAATAGCTAACACAGCTGGAAGACAGACAAGCATCAATAAAAAAAAAAGCCAATATAGGTTTTTGAATCAAAAGTAAACAATAGGAAAAATATCAAGTCAAGACTAGCAAAAAAAAATTATGATTTGTCTCAACGGTGAAAAAAACATTTGTACATGACTTGTAACTTTCAGATTATCATCTCAAACCTTAGTGAATGAATTTGTCTCTCTTCCAGAAAGACGAGCCCATAGAGCAGAACACAGCATGAAACTATTTTCTGGAGTTTGAATTAAATTAAATAAAAATTATAAATCCTTTTGTTTGCTGACATTACTTATGAAGTAAGAGCCCAAATGTAGAAGCATCTGAATATCTGTTACAGGTTAAGCGTCTCTCTGGAGTATGATGAATGAATTACAATCAATCTGGTTTAGTATTTTCTCTGCAGGGTCTGTTAGTTGCTCAACCATAAAGGTTTTAGTACAATCAAAAAGCTAAGGTATTTCATCAGACTTAAAAATGTAATCTTAAAAAATGCAGTTTACAAGTTGGTATTAATATATTCAGTCCACACATTATTTGAAGCATTTAGAGATGTGGCATAAGATGACAGAACACCATAAAGATTTCAGCTCAAAGTAAACAAAAGTTACATTTGCTTTTAGAACTCATAACTAGAAAAGCACAACGAAATATATCACTTGGACAACTATTTGTGATCAATAATTCTGCTAAATTATTAACTTAAAATATTAATACTTTTAGAAGAAAAGTAATGTTTAAAATATGCTAACTCAGCAAATACAAATTTATTAAAGTGTGTTTAGCAATACTGTTGGTAAAATCGGCAACAGTTCTCTTTACCCACCAAATCTCATTTTAGCACAGTTCTAGTCTAAAAAGTGACTCTGTACAAATTAACATTTTGTATTGCATGTGGATGTCAAGGATTTCCATAACACATTTACTCAGTTTAAAAATAAGGAAGAGAGGAAAAAAAAAAAAAAAGCATAAGCACCAGGCTTGAAAACTCTTCCAGGCTTTGTTCTTTTCTTTTAATGTGCCTTGTCACTAAAGTATCTGCCCACATTTATAACTGGGTAACTCTACTGGACTTGCAATTACAACTTGAGTAACAATACATTTTCAACAGAATTAGCAAGAACAGAATCCAGCTCATTCTCCCATACTTGTTCTGATTTGATATTACTAGCAAGAGTTGAACAGGCTGTTTCCACAATGCAAGGTAAAAGTGGTACAACTCTCGTTTTTTGCATGACAAAGCAATACAATTTAAATGATTTTTCACTTTAGGAGATGACAGTAAACTGTCTGGCACAAGGGAAAAAATGTTATTCATACCCTGTACAATTAATCTTAGCCATATAAGTATGTTTTAATATAATTAATTAACAAAAATACAAATTTAAAATTAAATTTTAACTGCTAAAATAACTCATAGTATAAATGAGATATACAAATATCTTAAAAGCCTACATAAAAATATGCACCTCAATACTGCTGCAAAAAGTTTTTGAACATTTTCTTTTAAAAAAACATGCAAATAACTCAGATTATGTGACTTTGGGCTCAATAATAAATGATCCACTAAAACACAACTCAAGAGATCCAAATGGCGGAAAGCTGGGAAGGAAATCGAGACTAAATCAGATCATTTCATGATGAGGACGTCTGCCACCAGCAAAAAAAAATCAGAGTAAAATCACTATTTGATCTCTACAACCAAGAAAAATGTTTTCTGCTGAAAACAGTAAACATGCAAGAAGATAAATACTCTTTCTAAGCTTATTTTGGAAACACTATTATTTACACAACAATATAAATTTAATATTTTCAGACTAATAGCATTTTGTTTTGTAATGAATTACTGTCAAAGGCAAAAAAAGAGTAAATTAGTTACTGTGCAGAACATGTAAAGTACTTGGTTAACTGTGGACTGTTTTTTCATATGAAAGAAAAGCACCACAAGAGCTGTTATTACTCAATCTTGCCAACAACCCCCCAAAGTTAGGCAGTATTTTTTTCTATCTTTTTTTACAAATGGGGAAAATGAGACATTGGCCTTTTCTATATTGGAAGTTTGCAACAGATAAACTGAATTGATTTTAAAATTCATCTAATCAAAAATAGTCCAAAATCTTCATGGAGACAAATTTAAGCAGCCCAAAACCTTGCTTTTACTGATTTAGCTTGAATTAAACAAAATCAATAATATATACAAAAAAAACTACTTTAAAAGAACATTAATGTTGCAAAGTCAAGTATGCAGAAGTTAAGAAATACTACAACCAAGGTTTTCTGTGCAACCTTAATTAGGTCCCCCTGCGCACATGCATTATGATAATCCTTAATTACATGATCACATATCTTTTTCCACAGGCTGCCTGATTCGGTCAGTGTATAGGATTGACACTCAATGAGCAACTATTCAATATTTTGTTTTCTCCTTGCTGTTCAGTATGTGTCCCCATGCCTTATGTACTGCACACTATTCAAATCATTCTCTGAAGAATGAATTAATTTACAGTATGATCTCAAAAGCCCACAAGGAAAGTACAGACTACAGGCATACTACAAATGTGTGAAGTAAGAACAGTGGAGATAAGCAAGCTAAGTTATATTTTTGTTTTTATTACTCCTTAAATCTAGAGTTTGGAGTTCAGGAGACTATTATATCAAACTATTTATTCAGGTGACCAAAGTAACAACAGGAAAAAGTCTTTCCTATGGTTATTATTATTAAATCGCCTCTTAAACTAAGGGTCTGATCCTATAAATCCTCACTCAACCAGGTAGAGCCCTTGACTTTGGTGGAACTAAATTAATCCTGATTAAGGAATATTAGAGTGCATAAACGTTTGCAGGATCTTAATGTTTGCATACCTTAATCAGCAAAACATAGTGTCTTGTTGATTTTAAGTCTGAAGTGAAATTACTTGTTTCTTGAGTAGTTTGTGAAACAAGATTCCTGTGCCAAAACAGACCACTGGTCTATCTAGTTCAGTATCCTGACTCTGGCAATGACACCATCCCCATTTTTTTCAGAAAAATGCAAAAAAGCACCCTGCTTGCTGTTAGATACCATTTTATAGGTAGGGTAGAAAATGCTCCTCTCTGATCCCAGATGCCTTGAAGTAGTAGTATTGATATGCACTGTAACTTTTTAATCCACACTTAGTTTCCCTGTTCTCCTCGTGTAAGTACCTAATCCATTAAAAAATAACAGTCAAATTCTTCTTTTCATTGTTTGCAACACTCTTTAAATGTTAAACTACTGGAAAAAGATTAACTCTGGTCATGTCTTCACTGGAAAAAAAAGTGGGGTTTTTTTTAGCACCAGATTACTAATGTACATTAGCTATCCCACTGTAAAGTCCTATTAGAGACAAGCACTGCAGTTTTTATGGAAATTAGTTAGGTGAGGTCAACCACAGGTTGGGATATAGCATTAACCTTGCCTAACCAGCTAACATTAAAATCAACAGGTGGTCTGATACCAGTAGGATTTTACAATGGGATAGCTAATATACTTTTACTATGGTAGAAATAGCACTCATACACACACACATTTTTTTGTGGCAGTGAAAACAAAGCAGCAGATTTAATCTAGCCCATCTAATGCATTTGAGTGACCCATCTGACAAATTTAGATCTTACAGAATCTAAGCTTTCATTATATTAAAAAGTCTAACCCTCTGACTGCAAAGATAACCTTTCAAATGTGAACAAAGGGCAGACAGCTGAAAAGAGAGGTATGAACTTCTCTGTCCTTTATTAATGGGGCATGAAATCTAGTTAGTTTTTAAAATGTTGGCTTTAACTATTTAATCACTTATTTTACTGGATGGAATAGAGGCGGAGTACAAATTGGGAATTACTATGGGGAAGCAATTACACAGGAAGAACAGACGGGACAATGAAAGGGAAGCAAAGCTTTGTTATTTAACAAAGCACAGAAATTCAAGTAGTAACAAGTACAAGTATTTGAAACAATTACATAGAAAATAAAATCCTAACATGCATTCTAGATCTTAGATATAATTAACAAAATACTCTCATCTTCTAGAGCAGGGGTAACTTTTCAGTCCAAGAGCTACAATGGGGTTCAAAATTGTAGGGAAGGCTGTGCCTCCCCAAACAGGCTGCCCCCCATATCTGACCACCTCCCACTTCCTGGCTCCTGACTGCCCCCCTCAAAACCTCCGACCCATCCACACACGCCCGCTCCTTGTCCCAACTACTCCCTCCAGAGACCCCCTGCAGCTAACCACCCCCACCAAGACCCCATCCCCTATCTATGCCCCCCTGCTCCTTGTCCCCTGACCACCCGCTCCAGAGACTCCCTGCCCTTAATCACCCCCCAGGTCCCCACCCCCATTCAACCCCACTACTCCCTGTCCCCTAACTGCCCCAACTCCTAGCCACACTCCCCTCCCCTGACAGCCCCTTATCCAACCCGCAGCCCCCTTACCACACCGCTCAGGAGTGCTGATCCGACAGAGTGTGCAGTGCACCTGGCCTGGAGCCAGACATGCTATCCCGCAGCCCCACCCCCGAGAGCTGAGGCTGGGAGCAGGGAGGAGGAGGAGCTAGCCTCCACTGCTGGGAACTTGGAGGGCAGAACAGAATTAGCCTGTGGGTAGTTTGCCCACCCTGTTCTAAAGTATTGCACACCCAAAATCCTTACAGCACTTTACAGACAGATTGCCTGTGAACTTCACTTCATGAGACAAGCACACTGTCAGTTTGCCCCCTTGGTGAAGGATCCCATGTATTTCTTTGCACCCTAAGATATACCATAACAATCCTTTGTCTCTATTCATAGAAGAAAACACCCCTCTCCCCGCCACCCCTGGTTGTTCTTTTCACCCTGTAAGTTTCTTCTCATGCAGATTTCACGATCTTTCATTTTGCTCCTAGCTCCCTATACAAATAGGGAGACATTGCGGGGCATAGCATATACAGTACACAAATTACCAGTCAGGGAAATAAGCACCTGTTACATCTTCAGTGAAAGAAATTTTTCCAAGGTATGTCATCTCCTGGTGCCCTGTCTTAACTCCAAGATCTCAAGAACCTAATTTTCAGTACAGAAACATAACTCCTTAAATATCATCCATACACACATTTTGCAATACTTGTAATGTCCAGTGGGCTACTGATTCTTGATAAAGATATTCACATGACAGCTTTCTGTGAACTATTAGGCATATATCTGACCCTAAGGGATCTCTGCAAAACCCCTATGCACTCTCTGTGCCCTCTGCTAGTTGGCACCAAGGGGCTCACTGGTCACAGGTTCCTTGGTGGAACAAAGGCAGTATATATACCTAAATTTTACATTCTGTGCCAGTAAAAGTTTGTCATTTTTATTGTAAGTGAAAATATTTTTCAGCACTGATTTCCCTCCTCAATTTTTAATTAAGCTGAAATCAACATGGCTGGTTTTTAAAAAATCCTTGCCCTATATATAATGGAATATGTAGTTGTGTCTTCGAAATACAAACCATGTGTTCAAGTAACTTCACTATTTATTACAAAGAAAACTTTAAATAAAGTTCTACTGAAAATAGAAGTTTAAAAGGTTATAACAGCCACAAGAATTCAGCCATCATTTACACAGAAAGTCAATTTCTATGTACTAACTGCATTTTTTTTTTATAAAGAGCGCACAAACACACAAAAACTATGTTAAGACTACTAAATTTGCACAGTCAAGCACTCAAAGGTTAAGAAATGCTAGAATTAAGATTGCCTGTGCAAACTTAATTTTGGCCCTATGCATATATACATTACGATACAGTGTCTTCAGAACTATAGGTAGTCACATAGATAAACTCAATTAATCAAAAATGTCAAAACTTCACTTTAGAAAGCAATAGTAGTGAATAGTTCTTAAGCCCTTTGAATTTTTTTGAAGTGTTGGTATATTTTTTCCCATTACATTTTCCATAGGAAAGCTCTGCAATTTAATTCTGGTTTAAACTTTTCCTTGGCAATCCAACCATACATTGCTGATATTCATCTCTTCAACAAAATAGAGTACAAAATAGTGCACAAAGTGCACAATAGTGTACAAAATAGTGCACAAAGTGTTAAAGTGTGTCTCCTGAGTAGATCTTGAAAAATGCATAGTTTGATGGGGAAAAAATGTATTTCGGGTAACTTTCGGCAGTTAACTATTATAGGTAAAAATTTATGCATAGATAGCTGCAAAAGATGGAACTTTGTCGCACCACCTCTTGCATAAGAAGAAAGGTTTTTGACAAGGGTGAAGTTTGTTCCTTGTTCTCAGTTCCTTATTTTAGTGCAGAATAGTGTATCATAGTGTAGTACCCACTTCTTATATGTGGTTCACAATTTCTTATTCAAAGGCCAACATTATTTTAAAATATTTCAATGCAATATTAAATTTATAGAAATGCCATATTTATGTGATAAAAATCTAGATGTCTAATTACTTATTTATTAATTGAATCAAGTAAGGAACTTGGGGTGGGCTGACTTTACCTGATGAAATACCTTTTGGGTCACGAAAAGCGACACATCCCCACAACCGTTAGCCTGTTTTTAAGGAGCTGGGATATGCCACTCATGACTCAAAGCTTTGTTCCTACATAATATGCTGCCATATGCCACTCACACTTTGTATACAGAGTTTGAATAAGGAGCTGGGTTTTTACAGACTGTATTTGATACAATTTGTCTTGGGTCACCTCAACGGTTATGACCCCACTAGCATCAGACTGTGCTGAAGGAAACAAAACATGCCACCTTAAGGTTTGTTTTTGAACAAAATGTCCCATCCCTACCCCCTTCCACATGGTGCATAGAATATAAATAAGGAAATGGGTTTTGACTAGCTGTACGTGAAAAAAGAAGTCTTGGGTCACCACAGGTGACAAATCCCTGTGACCATCTGACTGTTCTGAAGGGAGGAACATGCTATTTGCTAACCCAAAGTAGATAGGGAAGCACTAGATGGCAGCATATTGCTTGAGAAACAAAGCTTTGGGTCAGCAAGTGGCATATCCCAACTCCTTCAGAACTTTGGGCTTAGGAGGCAATCAGGTGATGCCACAAGGGGAGAAAAATATTAAAAACCATAAATCTAAAACATGGAATTATAACCATTTGCTCTATTTATAAAGCTCAAGAGCCCTTTTCCTGTAAATGATTTATTTTATGATAAAAATGACCTTTTACTTTGGAAACAGGAGGAACTCGTACTACGGAGATGTGAGGGCCATTCAAATGTCCAGATGGACAGATTAAACAGCTGGCAGGCACCTGTCTAATGGATTAGATATAGCTGAGCATGATTATATTTAGAAGTTAGACAAAATTACAGTTGTGATATTAAACTCAATGAAGTCTCCATTTGTGCACGTGTAACTTTGTGAAAATTCAAACAAGAGTTCTGTGCTTCAAGCTCTAACATTTGACCATGCACATATCAGTGCTCAAAAGTTCACACTCAAGTATTTAAATATGCAAAGTTGTGAGCAGATCAGTGAAGAAACTTTTCAAAAATATAGGATTTTTTGTTTTTTTTTAAAGGAATTACATGCACCTCTCTTTGAATTCTTTCTGGTAAGCTTACTAATGTATAGTTTGCAGTTGTACAAACAATACCATGGGAGTTTCACAGACTCATTTTAATTAGGCTGTGAAACTAACTCCCTGTTAACCAGATATACATTAATATCCCACAAACTAAGCATGCTCATTTGAGTTTTGAATTTAAGGAGTTCTAAAACATACAAGTCAAGCCAGCCATAGGCTCAGTCTTCAGACATGTTATTGAGCTCTAGTGTATGGACTACTGTTTAAACATAAGAGTAATGGTCCCTGCCCCCCTCATATCTTAGTCTAAGCCCCAATCCTTTTTCTGATTATAATGTGGGACTTCAATGGAGCTTTGTGTCCAAGAAGTAAATTACAGGATCAAGGCCTAACACAAACACTAGTTCTTTATTATAGGTGGAGTAGACTTCATTAACTATGGGGAAAACTACCAATTTCCATCACAAGACCATGTATTCAGTTACTTATAACTTCCACACTAATTGGTCAGACTGAAGTTTTCTATGCCAGGTGACTACCTCAGCTTGATTTTGTTATGTTTAAGATAGAATTGTGCAGCATCTTCTGGGAACATTCTGAGAAAAACCCATTCTCTTGCCTTTGTTAAAGTCAGAAACATTTAACTGAAAAGCTGTAAGGCCCTCATGCTTGAGCTTGACATGATATCTAACAGAGAGTCAGGGAGATGGAGGTGGTAAATGCCCCAGTTTCACAGGTGTGCCTGTGACTGGTTGGATCACAGAAACCCTCTTGGAAATTGTCAACTGATGTGCTTACAATACTTCTGAGCCCGCTATCCTTGTGAGCTTGGGACTTCAGTGCCTGCCAGGTTCGAGCCAGACATACTTGTCCGCTACAAACACAGACCCAGGTCTGAACCACATCCCCCAAAAGCTTACCTGAAGACAGCTTAAGAAGTGTTCCTATCTCCAGCACTCAGGTACCCAGCTCTCAATGGGGTCCAACCCCCAAATAAATCCATTTTACCTTGTATACAGGACAAACTTCACCCTCTAAAACTGAGAGCGAGATATGAACAGCTGTTTGCGCACCCGCCCCCCGACCCCAGGCATTAATACATACTCTGGGTTAATCAATAAGTAAAAAGTGATTTTATTAAATACAAAGTGGTTCTTAATAATAACAAAGTGAATTAACATGAAAGTCTAATCCTAATACATTAAGAAAACTGAGTACAGATAAAATCTCACCCTCAGAGATGTTTCAGTAAGCTTCTATAACAGAGTAGCCTCCTTCTAGTCTGGGTCCAGCAATCAGTCACACCCCTCTGGTTACTGTCCTTTGTTCCAGTTTCTTTCAGGTATCTTTTGGGGGTGAAGCGGTTATCTCTTGAGCCAGCTGAAGACAAAATGGAGGGGCCTCCCAGGACTTTATATTGTTTCTCTTTTCTGGGTGGAAACTCCCCTCTCTCCCTGTGTAGAATTATAGCTACAAAATGGAGTTTGGAGTCACATGGGCAAGCCACATGTCCATGCATTACTCAAAACTCCACGGGAATGTTCCTAGGAAAGTTCAGCTGCGGACTGGAGTCTTCCAAAGTTCCACTGTCAATTAAGTGTTTTTTGATTGGCCCCTTAACTTTCAAATTTGTTTCTTAAGAAGCTGACCAAATGTCTTATTAAGGCTACTTAAAATCAAACAAGTACACAGCCAGTATTAATAACTCCAAATAAAAAAATCATACATGCATTCAAATAGGATAACTATATTCAGTAGACTATAATCTTTCCAGAGGTATGTTACATAGCATATGTAGCATAAGCCATAGTCCAGTTATGTTATATATACATTCACAACCATATTTCCATAAAGCATTATGGGGTGCAATATCATAATCCCTTTTACCATCCCAGTTAAAAAATCATCCAGAATGGACCAAGCTATAAGACTCTGAAAATCAGAGGTCACATGTTCAGTGGGGGTTTGTGAGAGGCTAGAAGCATTATCCAAATATTCCATCTACACTGAGCATGTTTCATCCCTGTAACTGTTCCTGTCAACAGCCTCTGTCGCATGGGAAACCAGAAACGAGAAACCTGCCTTTCCTGTGCTCCGACTGCATTTTTTGCCTCCCCAAATGCTGGTGCCCAGGCATCATGGAGGAAGAGGGAGATTAGAGGCAGGAGAGGCGACATGAGCATGAACTCGTAGGGAAGTGAAATTAGTAGGGAGGGACAAGAGCAGGAGAGTTTATAACCACTCAAGCTGAACCCTCTCCAGAACCTGGAATTGAACCACGTATTCCTGAGCCTCAACATTCCTCTACTGTTGTCAGTAAGACCAGCCACGAAACCCGCTGGCAAAGCATGCCTAATTCCTCTCTAGGCACTGAGCAGCTAGTCCTCACAGGGTATGCCTACACAGCAATTTAAGCCAGTCTGAGTTTGGGCTCAAGTCAAACCCCCCTTTGCTTTCACACAGAAAATGTGCTAACCTAGGGTTCAGATGTAGAGTCCCAGCACCTTGCAAGGTCTGAGCCCAAGTTAATCTGGAACCTAGGGTCTGAGCCCTATTGCTTTCCTGTGTACATGTGGCTCCAGGATGACTCAGGTCCCAGAAGTCCTCTAGATTTATCCCAGAATTCCTGTTCCCAGAAGAGCAGCACTGCAGGCAGACAGCACAGTGGCCTGAAGTGCCATTACTGCATGGTTAAGTGTGCTCCCTGTTCCTGTTGCTCTCATGGCTATGGCTCCTCCTCATTATTGAGCAAAGCTTTCCCAGACCACAGGGTGGATAAAAATCACTGATTTTTCTTTTTCTTTAAATTTAAAAAGAAAAACCAACAGTTTTTTGATAAAATGCTCTGAGGAAAAAAGCAAAAGATACATTACAGCTCAAAAGATATCATCATGGAATAGGGATTATAAATTCTAATTCTATAGTATGAGACTATATGCTGTAAAACTAATCTGAAAAGTTTTCAAAATAAAACACTTAAAATGTATAATATGTACCTTCGAAAAATGAAATCTACATTCATCACTGAGTTGTGAAGAATATGTATTAAGGTTATGAAAACCAACAAGAATGCACTTTATGTAGAAATCCATGATTAAATTGAGTCTTTCTGACTAGAATCAATTTGATTTAAATCAAATCCACCTTGCTAGAGCATGAAGGAAAATTGTCAAGTGGAAGGCACCTTCCAGCCAATAGGATGCTGGGGGTCATGCCTCAACCAGCTGGCCTAAGCTCTGCTGCTCTGACCCCTGCAGGGCAGCTGCTTGGTCCTCACTCCGCTCTCTGCATTCTGCTATCAGGCATCCACTGCCATTCTTGGGGCCACATGTGCAGGAACGCCCAGGCAGAGTGGACTGCCAGGGTGGTGAGTGGCAGCCAGCCCCAAAACTTCCCCGCAACCTCCTGCAGCAGTGAGTGGGTCTTGCTCCTCTTTGCTGTGGGGAAGTTTTGGAACTGGCTCCCACTCACTGCCCTGACAACGCACAGAACCAAGATACCCCTGCGCGCACAGCCCCAGGGAGGTCCTGGGACCAAGGGCCAGAGAGCAGAGCAGGGTAGATTTGATTTAAAATCACTAGTCAGGAAGATTCAATTTAATCATGGATTTCTACATAAAAGTTCATTCTTGTTGGCTGTCATAACCTTAAAACATTCTTCATAACTCAGACATAGATGTAGGTTTTATTTTTAGAAGGTACACATTATACATTTTTAAACTGATTTATTTTGAAAACTTTTTCTGATATAGCTGGAAAACTAATCTGAAATGAATGAATGATTGGTTGGTTATTTCATTTGCCAAAAGTAATTGAAGCAGACACTTATGAAATCATGGGGAGGTAAACTATCTTCAATTCAACAGGTATTCATTAATATTTGGAGGATTTTCTTGTCATGCTGTATTAGGAGGAAAACATCACCAGACATTTAAATTGTTTTAGTTAACTAAAACAATGTTAGGTATTCAGAAATTTTTTCTTCAACAATATATGATATTTTAGCAAAACAAGCATATCAATTTTTTACTTTAAACAGTCAAGTTTTTAAAATCAGGTTTGTTTTTGTCAAAATTGTTTTTAACTAAAATAGTTTAATGAAATATTTATAAAAAACAAAAAATTAAATTGATATGTCAGCCAGGTCAACATAAGATACTTAAAATATTGGCTTCTGCAGCTAACTTGGTCGTCTTCACCTTCATTTTCCTATTTGTTCATAATCTGGAAAAGAAAAACAAGCTTTCCTGCTTTCTCAGGTCCCAAACGATTTCTCAATTTGGAATTAATTGGTCCAACGGAAGAAAATATTCTAACCGGCAGAAGACGCTACTACTGTTAAAAGTGAGATTAATCACTTCAACAGTCACTGAATCCAAGTGCTTAAGTGACTTCCACCAGTTCACTGGTGTAACTTCCTTTAAAACATCATCAGCAAACATATTTCTTGAATGGTTCACCTTTTGCTCTGAAGTTTATTATAGTTGGCATTATGGATGTCCATGTCATAGCCACCACCTCTTCTTCAGCAATTAAGGTTTGACCTTGATACTGAGTATTGAGAATACTTGCAAGAAAATGAAACATGGCCTGTCCCATTCATTTTTTTCATGCTTGTAATTTAACTCTGTCATTGCATTTTTTTTTTTAAAGAGTTCACGCAGTTCCTTCCAAATTTTAACAGCATCAGCAATAAAACAACTATTTCCCTGCATTTTGTTCAAGGCTACAAAAATAGGCTTCAGGGTACACAGCATGTATTCAACATTTCTCTTTAAGCTCAAATGTTGAGAACTTTGGCTGTAATTGTGCTATTTTTTTCACAATTTTGTTTACAAACTGTCATCAGATTAGCCCAGTTCTTGATATAGTGCTCAAAACAGTCCATTACTGAGTTCCACTGCACGTCTTGTGGGAGAGTTAGATTGGTTCCTCCCATTTTTTTTCAGAGCAGCTACTGAAAGATGTTTGTTATGGAAGTATTTTGAAATTTCAACATTAGCCTTTATTTCTGGAACACTGAATTCTTTAGCTAGGTACAACCATATGTTAATAGCTTGGGACTCTTTTCACTCTCTTCTGACTAATTTCTTCTCATCTTGGATACATTTGCAACATTGCCTGTGACCAAGCTGTGTACTTGACATTTGATTTTTTTTTCCCAGTTTGTTATAGCTTTTACTGCCACTTCGTGTAGATAATTATACTGTGTGTGCCTATCCTGATATATCAATTGTTTCTGTGAGGAAGACATTCCCTTCTTCTGTTGTCAAACAAGCACATACAACAGGATCATTGTGGACATTGCTCTACCCATCAAGACACAGGTTAACAATTTTACCCTCTAGACCAATGATTCTCAAACTTTTGTAATGATGATCCCTTTCACATAGCAAGCCTCTGAGTGTGACCCCCCCTTATAACTTAAAAAACACTTTTTAATATATTTAACACTATTATAAATACAGAAGGCAAAGTGGGGTTTAGGGTGGAGGCTGACAGCTCATGAACCCCACCCCCCAACACAACCACTCCTCAGGGTTCCCAATCCCCAGTTTGAGAACCCCTGCTCTAGATCTTTTGCACACTGCTCAATTTCTCTTTCATACACTTTATCCAGCAATTTGTCTCCGACATCTGCTCTGTTGGGTGGACTATATCATGGTCTCAATGACTGAACATTAATGAAGTGTGAGTTCTCAATCATATGGAAAGGAGAGTTTCTTGCATACCAAACCAGGCAATTTTTTCATCATCAATTTGTAACATGCTGGTTCTTATCACAAACTTATCTATGGTTGTTTCTGGATGATGGAGGGTTTTTTTTTCCTCTTTGCTACAAGTGACATACTGTGGCTATGTGACATATGTGACGTGACTGAAAGACCTTATCATTGACAGATAACTCTGAAACTATAGAAAATGATGGTGATCTTGAAGGTGGATAATCTTCAGAATCCTGTATGTTGAGGATGGATTCTCCTAAACAAAATAAGTCAGTTCAGTTATTTAATTATCATACTTCCCAATTAGTATTACTTATTGCATTCACTGACACTCAATACCACTTTAAAAGTGAAATTGTAAAAGGAAGATCTGCCTATTTCAGCTATGTATTTTTTTACCACGACTGTATCGAAAATGATAGGTAAAAAGAGTAATAACTGAATTCTCATGTTTGAACAAAAAATATAAGAATAGTCCAGAAGGAAGACAGGTAGTTCTTAAAGAAGTATGAAATAAAAGAGTAACCAACCTGAAGATCCTGCATGTTCAAACATGTTCTTTTCATCATCTTCAATGGAGCTTCTGAGAAGGAACACTTCTCAAGATGTTGTTTCATTCGGGCAACCAGGTCTTGCATTTCTTTGTTGCACTGTTTGTATTTTGCATGCATGCCTGTCTTAGCCATAGGTAGAGGAACTTTATTAAAATATTTCCCATATTCCCCATTAAAATGGCCTACTTCCATTACATGTTTTCCCTTTTAGTGAGAGAAGGGTATGATAGATTTCAAATCAATGAAGGCTACACTCAGAAAGACCTCAATACTTCTGGAATATGCTGCTCAAACCATTTCACTTTTGTTTCTACTGCCTGTCCCTCCCTTCTCACATTTATCTCTAAACTTCTTTTCCTTGTCTAGATCTATTCAGCCCTCAACAATCTTCTATTCATTTAACTTTTTGAAACTTTGGGATCGACTGTGTCCACAAATTTGCAGAGGTTGAGTCTCAACAGGGTTGAGGTCTGTTATTTCTTATCACTATATATTATTTATTTAAAACCATTTTTGCTGTTAACAAGCATGTTATCTCTGAAGACAAATTCACCATTTGGGAACTGAAAAACTAAGCATCTCTGGATGGTATCTTCTAGACAGGTGGTTCTAAAACTCCCAAGGTCAGCGACTCTTTTTTACTTACCTCCGAGTTCTCACGACCCAAGCATGCCTGCCTAAATGCCGCCAAAGTGATATTTTCCATTTTTGGCGGCATTTTGGCGGGCACAGAGACAGGCATGGTATATCTGCCGAACTGCCGCCGAAAGCGGAAGCATTCGATTAGGCGGCATTTTATACATCTCTATCATAGCTGAATAATCTGCCAACATCTGCAACAGCTACTACCAAACTAAGGAGAAGGAAGAAATATGAAAGAACCTGATCAACAGCCACAATGGGACTTCATCTAAAGGTTCTTGAAGTTTTCCTTCCATAAATCTCCCCTCCATTTTTTGCCTGCCTGTAGTAATTGCTTTCAAGACAATAGTTTATTAATTGAATTGTGACAAGTTACACACTATGGGCTGCACTGAAGTCAATGGAAGTTTTGCCATTCACTTCAACGAGGTCAGGGTTTCACCCAGTGCTTTTAATCTCCCTTAGTGAGTCCTTCCCCAACCGTGGGGAAAACAAAACAAAACAACACAACACATCTTAGCATTATAGTAAAAAGAGTTTAGAGTAAACTAAAAGCTACTATGCAGCTTTTGTTCATCTACTTAAAATAAAGACCACCTACATGAGTGTGACCATTTTTCAATTGCTTATCTCTCTGGAAATCCCCTAATCCAGAGGCTTTCAACCTTTTTCCTTTTTGAAACTCCCCCTCCCCCCAACATGCTATAAAAATTCCCTGGCCCACCTGTGCCACAACAACTGTTTTTCTCCATGTTCAGCAGATTAAAAGCCAGGGCTGGCATTAGGGGATAGCAAGCAGGGCAATGGCTCTGGGCCTGACACCACAGATGGTTCTACGAAGTTAAATTGCTCAGGCTTCGATTTCAACCCTGGGCAGCAGGGCTCAGCTTCAGCTTTTTTCCCTGGGCCCGAGTCTAACAACTGCCCCTGCTCTCTGATTTATTTTGGCAGACCCCTTGAAACCTGCTCTCAAGTCCCCAGGGGACCCTACACCTGCCCTTAAGCCCCCAGGACAGTTTTGGTGGTTTTAAAATCACTTAACTAACTTTTAAAAAAAATCCTTCATCCTCTTTTGCCATGTGAAAGACCCACACAAACAGCAAGGAAAAGCAAATGACTACGTAGAGAAAACAGTGAAAATACTAACAAGACACAAACGGTTCTCAAATGCACAAAGCACAAAAACTGAAAGAACAAAATAAAACTTCTTCTCTAATCTGTTAGTGATCTTACTTCTCTTCACAAAAAGTATAAAGTTTAAAAGGTAACTACTTTTTCCTTTAAGTTAATCTTGAAAACAGCAAGGAAGAGATTTACTCTAATTTATCATTGCTTTTTATGACAAATTTTATATAAACACATGCAAACACACTTTCACAGGCGTTACTGAGTTAACATGCTTCTTGTTCTAAGCCCATTTGGATGTGATGCCTTGACCCTGTTGCTTGATTACCCAGTTTATAATTCTTATCTTCAGTTAATTCTGAACATATGCAAGAGTGGGAAACAAATAAAAAGAACAAAAACATCTGAACTTATGATTCTTACCTAACCCGTAACAAAGAAAAAGATGACAGGGGTGCACCCTACCTTCTCTCTTATTTTTGGCCTTTATGTTTCTACAAAGAAATATTTTTTTTCTGCTGTATTTTATTTTGAAGATATCGGGAATGTCAAGTTACGTTTCTGGTTTTGCTGGAGAACTTGAAGATTTTTAAGGATGTGAATCATAAATAATGAATTGTACAGAGAAGATAGAATTACTATAAATATTTGATCTCTCTCATAATAGGAGTAAGGGAAAATTCAACGAAAATGAAAAGCAGCAAGTTTAACACACAGGCATGTCACATTTTGCACAAGGGTTCCGTTCTGCAGAAACCACTATAGCCAGAACCCAGTCACTTCAATGGGAGGCGAAATCACGCCCCCTACAGGAAGTTTTTTTTTTTTTTTTTAAAAATCCTCTTTTTTTTTGCGGACCATGTAAAGCTGAAATCGCATGTGTTAAATACACCTAAGACACGACATGCCTGTACATAAAAAGGAAGTACTTTTACTATACAATACACAGTTTGCCTGTGGAATGCCACATGATCACAGAGGCAAAGAGCTGAACAGGATTCAAAGAAGGATTGGCTATACAGGTAAGAACAGATATAGAATGGCAAAGATTACAAGCAAAATTATTAAATCAAGGGTCTGGAAGAGATAAATCTACATGCTTTAAAGACACAAACCAGCTCCTAACTAGTGAGGTTTGGAAGAAACTTTCTTTGTGGGTTGGTTACTCCATAACTCCCTACTTGTGTACTTTCCTCTGACAGTATCTGGTGGCGGCCAAAACAGAATACTGAACTAGACAGACCAGTCTGGCAAATCCTATGTTCCTAAAATATTGCTTCTTCTCACTAGCTTGGTGCATCTGATCTCATAATCCTACCAGCTTCCCTGTCATGATCCTGCTTTTCCTGGAAGACTTGACAGATTAGACTTGAATTTCTAATAAAATCTAACACTTCTGAGCCTAACCATGTTTAATATAAGGCCTGAAAAGGGCTTTACATTTTTTAAAAAATCAATAAACGTTTGTAAACACCAATTTCATCATATGCACCCCATCTGATGAAAAAATATTTCCATCAATAATAAAAATTTACAGATAGGCAAAGTGGAAAAAAGATTCCTTGAGAAATTAGATGTGATCATTAAATAATTAGTCTGACACTTCCATAATTTCCTACAACTGTCAAAATTTAAATTGATACAAATAAAAGTTTACTTTAAACATTGATATTATCCATCAAAATCATAAAAAAAATAAAAACTGATTTCTGCCAAGCCTATACATAAAGTGAAAATGGACACATCTTCCTCCCCCCTTGTTTGCAAGTAACCTTTAAGTAGAATTAAAATTTACAGAATAATTCAACAAAGTTTCTCTTGCATCTAGATTCCTGTTGGATTTTTTCAGTAAGAGAATCAATAGTTGTTTTGTCCCATATCACAAGGAGGAACCTTCCATTAAGTTTTCCCCATACACCCAGATGATGAACTGGTATGTTTCAGAGTGGTAGTCGTGTTAGTCTATATCAGCGAAAAGAACGAGGAGTACTTGTGGCACCTTACAGACTAACAAATTTATTAAATTTATTTAATAAATTTGTTAGTCTCTAAAGATGCCAAAAGTATTCCTCCTTTTTAAGTGGTATGTTAGCTTTAAAATATGCTACTTGCCTGCAAAATATGCTCAAATCCTAAGAAATTGCTAATCCAACCTGGTAACATTGCAGGTGAGAGTTCTACCGCACAATTTCCAGCATCCATGGTGCTTAACAATATACTTCAGAAGCCTTCAGTACCTTTATTATCTAAAACATTCTTCATGTTTTCCATTGGTAAACTCAATAAAGGAACAGACCTCTCAAAAGATAGGGTGAGTCATAAATGACAACACAATGTCTAAATCTTTCAAAAAGTATATTCCAGAATACAATGGCAACTGTCTTATAGAAAATGTGTTGAATTTAAAAACAAGC
The DNA here is from genome assembly GCA_007922305.1 of Dermatemys mawii. Taxonomy (NCBI): domain Eukaryota; kingdom Metazoa; phylum Chordata; order Testudines; family Dermatemydidae; genus Dermatemys; species Dermatemys mawii. The sequence continues at coordinate 26,100,199 of ML677326.1, forward strand.
CAAATATTTTTAAATATTTCATCTTTTCCAGATTCCACTCTTACACATTAGTCCTCACAACATATTTGGGTAGTAGATAGTATCCCTCATTTTAGAAATAGACAAGCTATGGAGAGCCATTTTTTCCCCTCACTCTGTATCTACAAACACCAGAGTATACATGAAATAGAGGAAAAATATGATGAGAGAAAAAGCAACTTTTAACAGAAATTATAAACTTCAATCCAGCTAAAAACAAAAGTAATTTACAAAGTTTTCTATTTACATACATTGACTAATGAAAGAAATTCTGCACCACAAAATGAATCAAGTAATTCTTCTGAACTATGTATGTGTGTGTAGTCCGTCGGTTTGACAATGACGTTCTCACGCTCTCTCCTTTTTCTCTCTTCTGAACTACTTACGGTCTTAAAACTGTGATAGTAGTAAACAGTACTTGAAAATCAGTACTTGACATCTACTTGCTGGAGATAGATACGAAAGAGAGAAATATGTTCCACCCTCAAGACCTGGATTAGTAACTTCGCAAGAAGCCCACCCCCTTCTCAATGCAAGCAGATGCATCTGAGGATCTCTGCCATGGTGCTCTACCTGGAATCTCCTTGGGAACTATTTTTCACATCTGTCTCTTGTTAGTTGGTGCTAGATGAATGTGGAGCTCCAGAAGCCTCTAGCTGTTGAAAAGGAGGAGGACTGTTTTGTTTCTTCTCTCCCGTCCACCCCAGAGCTTCCTCCCAGTTTCCAGTACTTTAAAAAAAAAATAAAATAAAAATTGAAGTCTGGGGAGATGTAATTTGTTTCCTTTCTTCTCCCTTTTCCCTTAGTTGAAGTTCAGGCCTCTGCTGCTGATAGCTTTCTAGAAGCAGTAATAGTGCTCTGGACTGCTCTATGAGGTTAGGTTGAATTTAGCGGCATTAGGTCAATTCCATAAGCAATGCATCCACACTATCAACCCTGTTCCATCAACCTAAAAGGTGCTTAACATCGACTGCTGTATTCCTCCATGGTGACGGGAGTGGCATTAAAATAGACCTTCCTGGGTTGAATTTGGGGTAGTGCAGACACAATTCGACGGTATTGGCCTCCGGAAGCTATCCCAGAGTGCTCCAATGTGACCTCTCTGAACTGCACTTTCAACTCCGATGCACTAGCCAGGTACACAGGAAAAGCCCCAGGAAATTTTGAATTTAATTTCCTGTTTGGTCAGCGTGGTGATGATACAGTCCCAGAATCACAAACGAGCTCCAGCATGGACCGAAAGGGAGACACTGGACCTGATTGCTTTAGAGAGAAGAATAATCCGTGCAGGATGAATTCCAACCAAAAAGAAGAAATGCTAATATATATGTTGGAGAGAGGCTACAACAGGGAAACACAGCAGTGCCACATGAAAGTTAAGGAGCTCAGGCAAGCCTACCAAAAGACAAAGGAGGCAAACGGTCGCTCCGGGTCACAGTCCCACACATGCTTCTTCTATGATCAACTGCATGGCATTTTAGCGGGGGACCTACCACTACCCCACCACTGTATGTGAACACCTGCAAGGGGGAGAATCTCAAATAAAGAGAGAAGGATTTTGTGGATGAGGAAGAGGAGGAGGAGAATGCACAGCAGGCAAGCAGAGAATCCATTCTCCCTGGAAGCCAAGACCTTTTCATCACCCTGGAGCCATTACCCTCCCAAGATGCGTTCCTGGACCCTGAAGCCAGAGAAGGCACCTCTGGTGAGTGCACCTTTGTAAATACACTACAAGGTTTAAAAGCAATTGTGTTTAATGTCTGATTTGCCCTGAAGACTTGGAATGCATTTGTGGCCAGTACAGCTACTGGAAAAGTCTGTTAACATGTCTGGGGGTGGAGTGGGAAACCTCCAGGGACATCTCCATTAAGCTCTCTCAGAGGTACTCTGAAAGCCTTTGCAGAAGGTTTCTAGATAGGGCTGCCTTATTCCATCCTCCATGATAGAACACTTTATCACACCAAGCCAGTAGCAAGTAGTCTGGAATCACTGCAGCACAAAGCGTGGCAGCAAATGGTCCTGGGTTTTGGTTGCATTCAAGCAACATTCGGTCTTTATCTCTCTGTGTTAGCCTCAGGAAAGTGATATCATTCATGGTCACCTGGTTAAAATAGGTGAATTTTTGTAAGGGACATTCAAAGGACCCTATTCATGCTGGGCTGTTTGCATTTGGTTAATAGGGATCATCTATGATAACCATGCAGTGGGGAGAGGGGTGAAGGACTCATCCCAGAGAATCGCCACGTGGTGGGGTGGGGAAAGGGTTGTGCTGCACATCCACTTGAAAACTGCAGCCCCTCTTTTTAAATGGCCAACCCAACCAGCATTGCTTGCTATGGGAAAGGAGGGCATTGCAATTTGAAACTATTCCAACATGTTATGAAGGAGGAAAAAGCTAACCCCGCATACTCTTTGGCTTACCATGGCTGCCTGGAAACCAAATTCTGTTGCCCAGTTGTGTGCTCAAAATCGGCCATCAGGCAATTTGCCTCAACCTATAACCCCAACAAACATCTCCCCCTTACTGTCACAGATATTACAGAGCATACAACAAGCAGCAATAACAATGGGAATATTGGTTGCACTGAGGTCTAACCTAGTCAGCGAACAGCACCAGCGAGTTTTTAAACATCCAAAGGCACATTCTATCTCCATTCTGCACTTGCTCATCTTATAGTTGAACTTCTCCTTACTACTACAGGCTGCCTGCGTACAGCTTCATGAGCCATGGGAGCAAGGGGTAGGCTTGGTCTCCAAGGGTAACTATTGGCATTTCAACATCCTCAACAGCAATTTTCTGGTTTGGGAAGTAAGTACTTTTTTTCAGCTGTAAAGATGACAGCGTCATGCACCTTTCCCGGCCATCCCACACAGATGTCAATGAAACAGCCCTTGTAATCCACCAGTACTTGCAACACCATTGAGAAGTACCCCTTGTGGTTTACTTACTGGTTGGCAAGATGGTCCAGTGCCAAGATAGGAATATTCATTCCATCTATCACCCCACCACAGTTAGGAAACCCCACTGCAGCAAAGCCATCCACTGACCTGCACATTTCCCAAAGTCTCTACCCTTGCTAGCAGAAGGTTAGTGATTGCACTGGCTACTTGGATCACAGCAGATCCCACAGTAGATTTTCCCACTCCAAATTGATTCCTGACTGACTGGTAGCAGTCAGGCGTTGCAATCTTCCACAGGGCTTCTCAACTGTCAGGGCAGCTCTCATTCTGGTATTCCTGCACTTCAGGGCGGGGGAAAGCAACTCACAAAGTTCTTGTGCATGCAAAAGTATCATAGCCACTGTGAATCATCCCAAACCTGCAACACTATGTGGTCCCACCAGTCTGTGCTTGTTTGACGGGACCAGAATCAGCGTTCCACTGTATCAACCTGCCCCACTGCCACCATGATGTCTCAACTGCCAAATCCCGTGCTTTCAGAAAAGTCTGTGTCCATGTCCTCTTCACAGTTGTCCTTGTGCTGGCGTCTCGTAGTCAGGTTCTGCACATACTGCAGGATAATGCGCGAGGCATTTACAATGCTAACAGCAGCAGTGAGCTGAGTTGGCTCCATGCTTCCCATGCTATGGCATCTGCACAGGTAACTCAGGAAAAAAGGCGCAAAATGTTTGTCTGCCGTTGCTTTCACAGAGGGAGGGGAGACTGACGACATGTACTCAAAACCACTTGCAACAATGTTTTTGCCTCATTAGGCATTGGGAGCTAAACACAGAATTCCAATGGGCAGCAGAGACTGTGGGATAGCTACCCACAGTGCACCACTCCATGAGTTGATGCTAGCCATGGTATTGAGGATGCACTCTGACGACTTAATGTGCTTCATGGGGACACACAATCGACTGTATGAAGTCGCTTTTCTATAAATTTGACATAATTTTGTAGTGTAGACATACCTAGTGTGACATTGACAGCATACCTAAAAATGTCACTGCTGTTCATGCTGTTCACAGAGGTGAAACAGACCAGATTCTTGTTAGTTTCATGCTGCTACTACACAGTACAGACCAGTTTACACGCAAATGTCGGGAGTCAAGCAGTCATGACCGTGTGTTAATGGACCAAGGGTTAAAAGGGCCATGCTAAAATATCTTAAGCTATCTATATATATACACTCAGTACATGTATAATTATCTAGGATTACATACGTAGTCACAGCGTCCCAAATATTGCAGAATTTTAAGTCATTGGGAAACGTGTTCGTGGCCGATTCATTGGCTTTCTCCGCAAATCAACACCTGCACTATGCCATGACACTTTTTAAAACGACTTATAAACCCCTTGTTGGCTTGGAATGATTCCTCCCCAGTTAAGTTTCCAAATTTTGTCACTTGGGCTTGAAGAATTGGCCCATTTAGCAGCATTCCTTTCAGCGAAAGAAAGGCTAAGGAATTTCCTTTCAACGAAAGAATGCAAAAGCGGCATTCCTTTTGCAAAAGAAACGTTTCCCATTAGAATTAAATCAACGAGAATCAAACATTTTTGAAATGTTTTAGCACAGACTATATATTACATCTCTCTAGCATGACGATGTCTAAGCGTGTATGATAAGCCTTTACCAACATCGGCAATCAAAAGAAAGAGGAAACACCAGCAGACCTACAACACATTTCCGCTCCGCACTTCCTGTCGATTTCTAGGTCAGTGAGTTAGTGAGCAAATCTGTAGCGCTACATAGCAAGTTCCTTTACCGCGTGTTAATGAGTCTCGCGTGTTAAATAGGTAGCACTGGGACGCATGGCGCTACCCTGCGTTAAGCAGATTCGCGCGTAAACAGGTCTGCGTTGTACTGGGCAATGCGATGAATGTTAGTACTGAAGTGGTCTCTCCACACTCAAAAGAAAAATATATCACTACATTCATTTTTTTATAAGTTAAATTCTGCAAAAACTGATGGCTTAGGATGGCTAGGAAAGATTTCCACTTGCCATTGGAGAGTAGATTTTTCAAAGTTCTAGCAGAAGATGTAACTGTATCAATTTCCACTGTATTTCCATGGACTTCTTGATATCACATCCATTTTGAACTCACTCACATAATGCAACAAGCTTACAGGAACACACATCCTTTTGCTACAATAAACCTGACTTGCTTTGGAACGAGAATATTTCCCCTATTCTCCAAGGGCTATGCTTCAAACACAAGGATGTTCTAATGTTACAGACACTCACAAATGTGAGTTGTCCACCTGACTTCAGTGGGACTACTTCACATGCATAGAACACATGGAAATGTATGAGAGGCCTTACTTTCTAATAATTCCAAATCCATGTTATCCTATCCAAGCTACAAGAGCTGCAGATTCAGAGCTTCCAGACAACAGCATCCTGGTGTAGATGGATTTTATACAATATCAAACTAAGGCCTCAAGAAAATCAGAATGATAAAAATGATTCTCTCTTTTCTTTTCAAACTGGCTTAATATTAGGCCATCCATTTTCATTTAAATTCTACTGTTAAAATATGTAAGCATGTAGTGCCATCTACTTGTTAAACTTTTAGCAGACTTGCTTATATTTGGGATAATCTGAAGTTGTTGGGCTTCAAGATTTGTTTTATTTTTTGTTCAAAGTTGAATAAAATACTTAGCACTCAGTGCTTTTTCTCCAACAATCTCAAATACAATAACTGACATTTTAAGGCTATGCTTTTTCTTCGGTTGTAAGTCTCATTTAAATTTTTTTAAAAATCAAGCCAAGTATGAAAAGAAAACACACTAATAGTATTAAACATGTTTTATTTAGCACATGCACTACAATTTTTAAAAAAATGTTAAATGACAATACAAGGTTCTAGCAGTACTCTTTAAACTAACACCCAGAGTAAACATCAAATTCTTACGCTAGTAAAAAAGACAAAATATTTTTTCCCTGCTATTAAACTCTAGCACATCTTCCTCCACAGAAACAAGTTCTCAACTGGAATTACTGGAATGGAGATTAGTAAGGATCCAAGCGTGGGTTCACCCTCTTTCAGGAAGCCTTCGCAGCATATTTGTAGATAGCAGATACATAGCTAGTAGCTGGCCCTTTAAATTTGTGAGGGCAGGACACCCACTGCAGCCCAGCCCCTGGGTGTTAGTTCAAATCCAGTTGCTCTAGTGTAGACTGCCTCCACACTCCCTCCTAACTGGTGAGTAACATTAGCCTCTGTTTTCCTTTTGATTTATTCCTAGGATGACGATACATCCCGGGAGAGATGCTCTGTAAACTCCACAACCTACATTAGCTCTGGGTTTCTGTTTTCCTTAAAAACCACCAGCGCCAGGAAACTAAACAAGGGCAAAAATATTAGAAATAAAACAGACAAGAGGCAGCCTGGAGGAATCCCCAAACAAAAGGTGCCCCTCTGCTCCACTTCCCGAGTGGGCGTGTTTCCCTGGCCCCAGTCACCGTCCACTATCTGCTCAGTGGGGCTGGGGCAATGGCTGGGCAGGGACGGACTCGCCTTTGGCCGCTTCTCCCCGCACACGTTGCACCAAGGCCGAAGGCAGGCGCTTAACGCGGTACTTGGCAGGGCAGCCCCCTGTCCCAGCGCAACCCTGCCGACGGGGGGCGGGCCGGCGTCCCGCGGGCAGGAGCTACCCGGACCGGCGTGCGCCTACGCGGAGGGGATCCTCCTCCCCCCGGTACTTACAGGGTGACCGTCCTGTTGGGCAGCGCGTCGGGCGGCAGGACTCGGGCGAGCTCCAGGCTGCTGCAGACCACCTTCCCCTCGGCCGGGGACCTGCTGGGGCTCCTGGGGCGGCCGTCCTGTTTGCACCCCGGGGGCAGCGAGGCGCCGCCGCCCGCGAGCAAGGCGAGGAAGAGCAGCGCGGGCAGCAGCCGGGACGAGGGGCAGCGGCCCGGGCGCGGCATGGCGGGGAGCGTAGCGCCCGGTCGGGGACTCCGAAGGCGCCGCGGGAGGAGGGGGAGGAGTCGCCGGGCTGGGAGTCGCTGTTCCCCGAGGCCTAGAGCGGCCGTGAGCGCCCCGGGGGCGGGGCCGGAGGCCCCGTTTGTGCTGCTAATGCCGCCGCCATGTGGTGCTGGAAGGCGGCGGACTGGAGCCGCCGCCGCGTCTCCCCGTCGCTTTGCGGGGCGACGGGCAGCTCCCACCGCGCCAGGGCCAGAGCCGGGAGCTACAGCGCCGCCCTCAGCCGCCGCCGCGCCAGCGCAACGGTCCAGCTGCGCTGTTCCTCAGTGGGCTCGCTCTCGGGGCCAACGCGCAGGCGCCTGGCAGCTGCTGCGCAGGCGCGCTTGCTGATTGGAAGCGGCGGGCGCTCCCTGCTCGGAGCCGCGGGTGTCGGGGGTGTGTGGCCGGGGCCGGGGCAGGGGCGGTGGGGACGTTGGCAGCTGCAGGCGCCGATGTTGTCTTTGGTTCGGCGCGGTGGCTCGGGTGGGGCACCTAAGCCATCGTGCCTGCGCTTTCGCGGCGTATGCTGCCTCCCTGCCCTTGATGACCAGTGCAGCCCCTCAGAGCCCTCTGCCGGGGAGCGCTATTGCCCCAGAGCGAAGGGAGCGGGACCTGCCCGAGCTCAGCGGTCCGCAATGTGGGGCAGAGTCAAGTGGGGGACCCCAACCTTGTGACGCCTAATCCTGTGTTCCAACGCAAAGACTCTCCCTCCTCCCCAGATGCTTCAGTCCTGACATCACCCCCTGTCAACTCCTTACTGCTTTAGATTAAGATGAACTGTATCTGGGGCAGTAAAGTCACGTTAAACAGTTAAACCCTTCCACCTGCTCAGAGCAGTGCGAGAGAATCAGCTCACTTATCTTTTCAGGGGGATTGCAGAGATTGGTTTTCATTCACAGCCCTGGCTATGCTTCCAGCAGTGCATATATGCCATTGTTGCTACGGTTTAGTGAAGGCGCTACCCCTGTTGGTGTAGGTACTCCACCTCCCCGAGAGCTGGTAACTATGTCAGTGGGAGAAACCTTCCTGTCAATGTAGCGTAGTGTACACCTGCACTTTGACAGGTATAACTGCATCATTCAGGGCAGGTCTACACTTAAAATGCTAAAACAGTGACCCTGCACCAAAGCAATGCTTCAGTGAAGACACTGCTACGCCAACAGACAGTAGTTAATCCAACTCTGTGAGCTTTGTTAACTGGGGAAGCCCTCCTATCAACATAACGCTGTCCACAGCAAAGTTAAGGTCAGCATAACTACACTGCTCAGGTATGTGGATTTTTCACACCTCTGAGCAACATGGTTATACCTGTGTAAGTTTATGGTGTGGACATGGCCTCAGGAGTCCATATGCTGGATCAACGTGGTTATACCAACATATATTTGTAGAGTAGATCATGGCTGTGTTAGTCATTCTGTTTGTTTCTCTTTGCTCCAGACCTGTTGTCTGCTCAGCTTGATTTGTGTCACTGGGTCATATTGTGCAATCAAATTGAAATCACTAGGGAGTACTGCTGATGGTGTAATCAGGACTTGTTCTTCCTCTTACCTACTCTTTCAGCTGCTTTGTTTTTGCCACAGTGCCTTTCCACACTTCCACCACTCACTTTCCTGCTGGTTCTGATCTTCCATCCTCTCTTGTTGAAGGGGCATCATCCACATCACTGTGCTTGTTGTTTGAATGACAACAGGGACAAAGTGTATTCATATCCACTCATTATACGCCACACCTGAACATAGCCATCATATGAACAACATAACCTCATATCTCAGTGTCTGTACTTTGACCCGTTAACCTTTTACCCCCAATCGGGGATATTGCAGATTATGTATTTCTTACACCATCTGATCTTAAACCAAACTTTGCACCCCTTGATAATCTGTACATTATTCCCCGATAACCATGAAACTTCTACGCTTAAACTCTGTACTGTTCACTTTTGTTTTAAATCTTTGTTAGGTTCTTATGTGCACTCTATTATCATAGTAACTGATTGATTACCTCAGAAGCCTCAATGTATTTATGCTCACACCATCCTTGTGTGGTAGAGAAGCACTATTATCCTTATTTTACACATAGGGGAATTGAGGCACAGAGAGTCAATATTGCCAGCCCCAGGCATTAAAAATACAGTACCTCAAAAAATCAGTGGGGTTTTAAAAAGTGCATTTTGGTTTCTTGTTGTGTCTTCTGGCTTCTGGGCCTTTTGGGTGAACTCAGGTTATGTTTTGAAACTTTGCTCTGCAACCACGAGAACTAGAAATGTACTTTCATTCTAAATGAAAATTGAGATTTTCACCTAATCACTTTCCTTTAGCAGCTGAAGCTTTAAGAAAAATATCAACTACCAGGACACTTTAAAAAAATTGGCAACACTTATTTGTGCACGCACACCACACACACTGGCACGTGTTTACATAAAAATACAAAGATGTGGTCCCTAACCAAGAGGTCTTAGGGAGCAGCTGCTATTCTCATGTAAGAGTGCTGGGTGTGGCTGGAGAGTTCAAGATCTCCTGTTGCACACAGCAATGCAGAGCAGTGAATGCTGACAAGAACAAAAAGCTGCCTGCTGTGGCCAGGACCAGGCTCTGGTTTGTGTTCTATTGAGTGGATATAAAGTTAAACAAAACAAAAAGATTTGTTGATAAAAGCTTTCTTTGAAATAATAAGGAAACAGAGTTTGCAGACTAATTTTAGATATGACTCAGTGTATGAGAGTAACAAACAGTAGGAGATGTGGATTGGGGCAAGATGGGACAAATAAGATTATAATTATTCAGTTATGGTATGTATCAAATGTACACATATATGTAAGCACACCTATTACATTCCTCCTCAGCTAATAGTACTGTATCTTACTATTAAAAGCGGAACCCATCAGACATTTTGTTCTACTCTTAACTTCTCTTTCTACTCTTCTTATTTGTTGTTTACTCTTTCTTTGAATGCTCTTATTCATGCAAATGGGTTCAACTACCATCCCTTGCAAATTTACCTTTTAATTCCCTTGGATTTAGGAGAGCACTTAAGCACATTTTTAAGTCCCATGGAAGTTAATGTTACTTAAGTACTTGCTTCAAGTTAAGCATATGCTTACATGCTTTTCTGAACTGGAGTGTGTATGTACATCTGACAGTAAACTTAATATGGCCCAAACTGAACTCATCATTTTTCCTTCCATATAATTCCCACTCCCCTCATTCTTTGTCACTGTTAACAAATCACCATTATCCTTGTCACTCAGTCATCTAACCTAATGAGTCATCTATGACTCCTATTCTCTATGTTGCAGATCATTGTATCTAGTTTGTCCTTTTTCTTACTCTTATTTTAAAGGGCTATTGGCAATTTTTCTTAATTATTTTTGCATCGTTCTTCAAACTACTAAATTCTTGTCTCCAAGATATCAAGAGTAAAGCAGACCCTATTTGAAATAGTTTAAATGAAACTATTTTTAACTGTTTACAACTATAAACAGTGTTTAAACAAAAGAGAGGTCTGGCAGCACCTTGCATCCTTCATATGTCCTCACCATAAAGAGAGAGAAGCAACGGCTCACTTATCTTCACTGGTGATTTGTGTCTGTTTTGCATTCTCACTGATTCTTTACTTTGCTGACTCTTCTTCTTTTCTTTCATCAGCTCAGGGTCTCACATCCCTGCACATTTTTCCTGAGCTTCTATCCCCTTCTCCTTAATGATTATTCTCTGCTTCTTTCCTCAAGGGAGTCCATATGCTGTCACTACCCTCAATTTTTCTCCTTTTTACTCTTGACTGTCATACAATCTTCCATCTACAGCATTCCACCCCCTCTGTTAATGGAACATCACCCAGTGTGTTTCTGCTTACTACAGCAGTTGCCGTTAAAAAGTAAGCATGTAGCAATAGTTAAAACTCAGCAATAATATAGCTATTTGTTATTAGTTCAGGGAAATAACGCAACTGGTGGCACATTCTAACCTTTTAATGGCAACCACTATGTCTGAATAGGAGTAGAGAGGAAAAAGTCACTTAGGCCTGGTCTACACTAGCAGAGGAGGGTCGACCTAAGATACACAACTTCAGCTACGTGAATAACGCATCTTAGGTTGACTTACCTGCCATCCTCACAGCAGCAGCGGTCAGCGGCAGGCTCTCCCGTTGACTCCAGCTTGCGCCTTTTGGCAAGCTGGAGTTCCGGGGTCGACTTTGGGGACCGATTTATCACGTCCTGATGAGACACGATAAATCGATCCCCAATAGATAGATCTCTACCCGTTGATCCAGCTTTTAGTGTAGACAAGGCCTTAGATATGGCAACCAAAACCCTCAAGCTTCTTCCTACATTAGTATAGGGTTGCAGCACTCCACCCGCAACTCTGTAGGTCGTCCAACCTAAGGAACAGATTCAAACTTTGCAACTACTTTTTTCCAAATGCAGGCTCCTTTCAGCAGCGGACGCCTCAAATCCCGCAGTTGTTCCTTAGACCCAGAGACACAAGATTGGGTGAGGTAATATCTTTTATTATTGAACCAATTTCTCTTGATGAAAGAGAGAAGTTTTTGAGCTACACAGAGCTCTTCTTCGTGTTCAACAGAAGTCAGTCCAATCAAAGTTATGACCTAACCACTTATCTTTGTAATATCCTAGAACCAACACAGCTGCCAACCTTAGACCTAGAGCCATTCTCCATGGTCCCACATCTGTCCCACTCAAGATGCAAAGAGCTCCTGGAATGCCAACTGCATCACTAGATGAAGTATTGCTTTAAGACCGTCGGTTATAAGTCCCCATTAAATATTGCAGACAAAATATTTCAGCTAATTTCCGGTTCTTTGTCAATCTATATTTGTGTCTGTGTCATAATACAGGTAGATAAAACAAGTGTTATGCAGAACAGTTCTGCAGAACTGAGGCTATTGTGCAAGAACATATCCTTGTCCTGCAAAATGGATTCTCAGTGATTCAGTTTTGTAAAACATTTGGAGTTTTCTTAAGGAAAACATTTTAGAAATCTTTTAAAGGAAAGTGATGATGTGAGTCACATACTTAAAATTCTCACGTTTGGGTTATTATAAATAAAAACTCACTGAAGCAAGAATTGGAAATAGAAATTTTATAAAATGAAAATTGAAAATGTCCCAAAGCACAGCTGTTGTGGAGAAGCTGAGTTCTGAAGATTTCCATGTTTGCCAGATGTCCATCAGCATAAGCATGGGGCTACAGAACAAAAAGCTACATGATTCTAGAAGATTCATATACCTGCAGAGTCCATCCACCCAGTGGGGATTCTAGAGCAAAATTTTAGGTGGGACACTGCAATTTGCCTTAGTTTGCATGTGCACATTGTTTATGACACTTTTAAAAGTTCCTGTCAGTAAAGAATCCCCTCATCTACTGGCTGGCAAAACTGTAATAGCTTCTTCTAGCATGGGGGACAGGCTGGGATGGACCCATCATCTGAGGGTGAGATGCCCAGCAGGGAGGGATAAGTTAGGGAGCAGGCTGGAGTGGCACCTGAGATGGGGTGATGGCGGGAGTCTCTCAAGCATTGTAGCTTCTGGGAGAGGGTGGGAGTAGGGGATCATAGGCCAGGAGCATCAAGCTACCGGGGGTGGTAGGGCACCTGAGAGAGGAAGAAGAGGGTCAGGCCAGTGGGGCAGATGGTGGCATGGCACTATGTCTCCCCCCACCCCCACTCCCCCGCCACATACACACACAAACACTTTAGATTATGTTCTGCAGCCCAATAAAAAGTCAGTTCACAAAACAGAAAATTTCCTCACCTAAATGATCACAAAACTCTAATTTGCCAAATGCATTTCTACGCACCTCCACCCCTGATGCCTGCCCAAATAGATGGGCTTTGGAATATGACCTAAATGTCATCAGATTTAGGTTATTTCAGAATAATCACTCACAATCTGTCAAAGATGTCCTCCTGCTGCTTTTGAACCCTGTCCTGGAATTTGCTCCAAACAGACTCTGCTTAAATTGACCGTTAATCTTAAAGAATTATTCCATTATTTTAACAGTTGTGAATGGGGTATAGAACTAAGCTGAAGATAAACTTACTTTACTTTAATTGTGTATTTTCGTATTTCTGAATAATGGGTTGAATACCTCAGATGCTCCAATATTAGAATTCAGTGGTTGCTGGGAAAGGATCTGCAACAGAAGGGGGTCAGGTGGAGCTTAAAGATAACTGTGAATGCCAGGATTGTGCATTCTAAAGATTGCAGGGCTTCATACCTCTCATATCCTTCATTTAGAGGGATATCATTCATTTTACTCCCAAATTAACTATGTTTGACAATTTTGAAATCCTCTCACTTTTATTATTTAAAATTATTGACCTCACAAATAAAGAATCATGAAACTGAGGTTTTAGAAAGTCTTATTTACACTAAAGGAATAATTTTTCATAAATAATTTTGTCTCATTTTGGGCTTTTGTTCTGCATTGCACTCCATATTTGAGAGTTGGCAAACTGAGAAACATGTAAGGCTATGAAGGAGTGGGCTGGAGAGCTGAGCCTGAAGAAAATGGTTGAATTACGTATATAACAGTTGACTATACTGAGAGAATCCAGTTATTTATCATAAAATTCATAATTAGCCTACAACAAACCATAAAAATGATAAAAATAAGAGAACCCTATCCTATTTCTGCCTTAGATTTAAAATAAATTTATTTAGAAAATAGATACTCAAAAATACTATAATTTGAAATTTTACCAGAATTGCATAAACTGTTCTCTCTACAAAATGCAGAATAATACATCCAGCATGAAAAGAGATGGAGATGTCCTTTATAGAATCTTACATTCGCTCAGCTAAAATATGATATAATATGCATTATAATAAAGTTTTACGTATTTCAACTGTCCTTTTGAGGTCTTCTGAAAACCAAATCATTCCATTTATCAGTAAAAGCAGTACAATATCTATACACTTATCACACACTGTTTGTAAACTAATAAACAGTTGATCAAAGTGGAAAGAAAGTATTTATTCATTCTACCCAAAGTTACCTTAAGCTAAATACTTCAGACACTAATGCAAGCAATAGCCACGATATGTACAATTGTTTAAGAAAAAGAAAAAGTGTAACTGAAGAAAACAAAGGCTAACTACTTTATTATTAACACATCAATGCTTATAATTGAAAAGAAAGGAAGGAAATGGTATTCATAGATGGTGGTGATTAGATTTTGAGGGATGGGAATCTGCACTGTTATGTGAAAAGTTCATTTGAAAGAAAAGGTGTCTGATGCTTAAGAATTCAAATGGTTCAGAAGTTAAACTTCCTTAACGTTGTTCTTTGAAGAACGCTTCTCATTCCTTAATCCTGGTCACCTTACATTTTACAGAACATTACCTCTAGAAAAGTCCAAATTTCACTGCTGAATAATAACACCCAAAACTAGAGATATCTTTTTTTTTTCCTCTCTCTCTCTCTCTCTCTGGCTCAAACAGAAAATTCTGAATGAACAGATTTTTGGTTTAGATTATTCATACACTAGTTAAAGATGTGAAAATGGAACATTTGGCTAGCAATGGCAACAGGCAACTTACACCCAGAGTGTAGGCAGACAACAGCTATGCTGAGACACATGTTACTGGAGCTCATCCCCAAGAGTAGTCAGAAAGAGAAGGCTGAGAAGAAAAACCCTGTGCTCTGACAGTAGGCAGAGAAAGGCAGGCACAGAAACTGCCAACAGCTTTGGGCAGGAGGAAGTAGACAAGAGATGAGAGATTTATAAAGGCATCAGATGTGGGGTGAAGAAGACAAATGCTTGGAGAAAAGGAGCAATAGGGAGAGAGAGACAGGGGTAAGGAAAATGGAGATGAACACAGAAATGCAAAATATTTATTCAGTAAATGTTTACTAGGTAAATTTCACTTGCCAAAAAGGAGAGTCGAAGTGAGAATTTTGTTGTAAACTAGTGAAAATCAGTTGTTTGTCAACAACTTGGCCAGTCCTTATTTTAGTCCATTTTAAGTGCTTGTTTTAGTGTGGATATTTCTTATCTGGATGAGATCTGAACTATGACAAAAACTGATGAATTTTGCAATGTATGTCTGTCATTTCTGGACTCTTGTAGGACAGTGATTGTCAAACCATGGTCAGTCCCCACCACTGTCATCTGTTGACTGTTAATAGTCTACAGAGAATTGGCTGGTCAGATGTTGCTGGCTCTTCCCTTATTATAACTGTTAAACTGCAGTAACAGATGCAAAAAATACATTAAATACTTCCCTAATTATTTTCCATGCAGTGTTATTGATTTTCCAATAGGAGGTGTTCTGTTCATGAATGCGAGGGGAGGTGGAGACTGGCTCTGTAAGCTGTGGTCCACACTATGACAAACGTGTAAGCTTTGATCTAAAAACTTTCTTCAGGAAAGAAAGAGCTTATGCCAGCTGCATAATAGACAGCATTTAAATTAGCATTACAGGTCTGTCTCTGTCTCTCTCTCAAAAAACCCCAACCTACTAAAATAGCACATTTTAAAATCAGAATTATCAACATTATGTCTTCTGCACTGTAGAAGATTATTTTAACTGATATAAAGTTATTTTTGTTGGAACTTCTGCATATGTGCTGTGCAGTAGCTAATTAGACCTTTTTGTGATATTGGGCTCCTAGATAATTCACTTTCCTCTTTCTCCAAGAAAGTAAGATTATGGGGACACTAGCGTGCATGCTAAACACTGTTCTACTCTTTGTCTTTTATTTCCCAGAAACCCCTTTCAATTAAACATCCCAAGTATTTAATTTGGACCTCATAAAACAGTTATTGCATATTAAATAAATAAAAACTACACATTAAAGGATATTTGCAAAGTATTAAAAACTATACAATAGGTCCATATCAATTTCACAGTTACAAATCTATTACATAGTTCTTAGTCCTTGGTGAATATTTAATAATCAGTATTCAAATAACATAGATTAACGATCCTATTAAATCTGAATTAATTGTGGTTTAAGGAACATTAATTTAAAAGGTTACCTATTTTCCCTGCAGATCTGATCTTTCTGTATCACATTTTTTCATTAAAATTAGTGTTAAAGACCCTGTGTAAATTTGTTTCATGTTTCATTTAGAATTTAGTTACCAGGCACTCTGAATACCTGTGAAATCACATTCTCCCAAGCTTCACTGCTAATAGAGATATTAAGAGTCTCTCCTATTGTCTTCTAGTGTAATTAGCATTACTTGGTGATAATAAAGACTTCACACATTTGTTTAAAAAAGGGTAATCCCTGTTGATTCAGGAACTGACATTCAGCAGTTCATCAGGACCAGTGAGTGAAGATCTTCCTCTGGGGTATGCACATTTTGAATTTACAAAATGGCTAATTTGCAGCAAAAGATCAAAAATTGGAAATGTAGTGAATATATTAATTTTAGTTTTCCTAAAAGAATTAGCATCACCACTAAACAGATCTCACAGTTACTGTATCCCTTGCAGTTCTTTGCCTAATAAGCAGCATTTGAAATTCCAGGATAATGCTGATTACAATAATTTTGACTCAATTACACTTGCTACAGACTACACATTAATGTAATGACTGTCATAGCAGTTCTTTTGATCTATGAAGTGACTTGTTTCTTTTGTGGCAAGAAGCAAGATTCATAGAATTTAACCTGAGGGGACTGTTACATCTAGTCTGACCTCGAGTATAACACAGGCCATTACATTTCATCCAGTTACCCTTGTGTTGAGTCCAGTAACTTGTCTGACTAACTAAAGCATGGATATCTTCCAGAAAGACACCCATATTTGATTTGAAGACATGAAGTGATGGAGAATCCTCCACCTTCTTTGGTAGTTTGTTCTAATAGTCAAGCATCCTCTCTATTAAATTGTGTCTACATTGAATTTGTCTAGGCTTCAGCTTCCAGACATTGGTGGTTCTTATGCTTTACGCCACTAAATTAAAGAGCTCCTTACTATCCAGTT
The DNA here is from genome assembly GCA_007922305.1 of Dermatemys mawii. NCBI lineage: Eukaryota > Metazoa > Chordata > Testudines > Dermatemydidae > Dermatemys > Dermatemys mawii. The sequence continues at coordinate 26,117,083 of ML677326.1, forward strand.
TTTAATCTGGGTGAATTTACTTATACACTGTAACAAACTCACTTCTTAGTCTTTGGGCATGTTTACACTTGGAGATGATGGTGTTATTCCCAGCTCAAAGAGACATTCATGCTAGAGCTTATTGAGCTAGCCTGCTAAAAACAGAGGGCAGCCATGGCAGAGTGACCTGCAGGATGGGATAGCTGCTCTGAGTATGTGACTATCCAAGACCCTTGGCATGTACTTAAGGAAGCTACTTCATCCCACAGTGTGTGACTGCTACTGCTAAACTCTATTCGTAGCACACTAACTTGAGGCGAGCTAGTGCAAGTCAGTTTCCTCAGCCTCAAAATCACACACCCCAGCTCCAAGGGGAGATACACGTTTTTCAATAAGCTACACAGATTGAGTTCTTTTTGGTCTCTTACTGTAAAGCATTTTCTCCAGCCCTGGAATCATTTTTGTGGCTTTTTTGTGCTCTCTTGAAGCTCTCAGTGTCCTTTAAAAATGTGGGTACCTAGAAGGGGCAGCAGCATTTCAGTATCAGTCTCACAAATCAGCCACCTACAGAGGTAAAATCACCTCCCTGCTCCTACTTGCTATTCCCCTGCTTAAACAACAAAGGATCATATTAGCCAATTTTGTCACAGCATTGTACTGGGAGTTGATGTTGACTTGCTTGCTTTACTGTGACCCCAAATCCTTTTCAGGATCACTGCTTTCCAGGGTATAGTTCTCCATTCTGTAAGTATGGTCAGCATTGCTTGTTCCTAAATTTGTTTGTAGTAAAAATGCATTTTGTTTGAATGAGCCCAGTATAACAAGTACTGGGTAATAACATAAGATTTGCTTTTGCTCTTTTTTAAAAGAATAATGTATCAAATTGTCTCAGTTACAGCTAGCATTAAACCATGTGCATACAGACTGCCCTCTTGGTGCCTCATCCAAACTCTTTCCTCTTGTGAGTTCCAGGTAGATTGCTATACATGTGATCCTGACCACTTTGTATGACTGCTCTGTCATCATTTTTTACCATTCCACTAATTTTTGTGTCATCTGAAAATTTTATCCACAGCAATTTCATATTTTCTTCCAGATCACTGATGAAAATGTTGGATTGTGTTGGGGAGGGGCCTTAGTGCCAATCCCTGAAAAATCCTACAAGAAATACCCCATTTAGTGATAGTTCCCCATTGATTTCTACTTTTTGAGATCTGTCAGTCAGCCAGTTCTTAATTCATTTAACTTGTACTCTATTGATACTGTATAATGCTAATTTTTTAATCAGAATATCTTGAGGTTCTAAGTTAAATGCCTTGTAAAAGTCTATTTCCTTTTCACAATTATCTTTATCAACCAAAATTGTAATCTCAAACAATGATTTCAGCTTTACTTGACAAGACCTATTTTTCATACATCCATGTTAATTGGTATTAATTATTTTACTGTCCTTTAATACTTGATCAGCTGATTTCTATAACAGCTTTTCCTTTATTTTGTCTGAGATTGATGTCAGTCCATCCAGCCTATAGTTACTTAAGTCATCCATCCCATTTGCCCTTCCTGATTATAGGTATAACATTAGGACTCTTCCAGTTCTGGAATTTCCTCATTATGCTAAGATTTATTAAAAATTAACATCAGCAGGCCAGATATCTCCTTTTAAGATAAGCAGGCCAGATATCTCCCCCTGATTTAAAAATGTTATCCCTAGTAGATGATATCTA
>ML677326.1:26118798-26171657 GCA_007922305.1 Dermatemys mawii
CTCCCCCTGATTTAAAAATGTTATCCCTAGTAGATGATATCTAACTTACTAGTGGTTTGGAAAATACGCCACATCCTCATGTGATACAAGTACATCACCCTGCTTTTTTCCAAGTTCAGAATAGAAACATTTATCAAACACTTCTGTCTTTTCTGCATCATTAGTAATTTTACCATCTCCATCTAGTAAAGGACCTATACTATTGCTAGGATTTCTTTTGTTGCTAATATACTTTAAAAATCTCCTTTTATAGTCCTTAGCCCTGCTAGCCATGGATTTTTTCCTGGTGAGTTTAGATTTCCTTATCAGTTTTCTGCACTGCATGACTTCGTGTTGGGTGTAAAGCCCCAAATTATTTTAGAACTTTATACCAATTACTGGAATGGAGAAGACCTACTATAATGTTGGAGTGGATCCTTCTGAACAATTTGGATCCATTTCTGTGGGGTAGTAAAGTTGATAGGAGTTGAGAGCACTCTGCATCTGGCAGGATCAGCCCTAAAGCACTCTCTAAACTAGGAAAATACATAGTGTTCAATATTAGCTAGCATATTTTAAGTGCTTAAACCCTAGGGTCAACCTCAAACTTTCAGAAGGTGTTAAACCTTATCTATACTAATGTTTTAAAATGTGTTAGTTAAAATATACTAGCTAACACTTGTTAAACACTAACTATTTTCCTCATCTAGACAAGTTCTAAGTCAGCTTTTCTTTTGTTGCTCATCTGATACTAGTTACTACATCCTCTTTGGCTCCATTGATCACTATAATGTTAGTAATATTTATTGCAAGTCACAGCGTGATCTATGGTGTTTTTAATGCAGCTCTTTCCCTTCATTCCTCTACTTCCCCATCCCATCCTCACTCCTTTCTCCATTCAAATTAACTGTCAATCAAAATCTGATTTTGCTAGCAAATACTTTTACTAGTATTTACTGCTATTAAAAATTTAACTGCACTACTTTGCCTCTGACAGCCAAGGGGAAATTGGAATTATGTACCCATTTAAAAGTAGAGGGAAGATGCAAGAGGTAGAGGGAAAGAGACAAATTATAGGCCACTAAATTTAACTTCAATACCTGATAAATTACTAAAACAATTAGTAAAGCAGCTGCAATCAGTGTGTAAACAGCTAGAAGAAAATACAGCAATAAATAAATTAACATATTTGTGAAAAACACAAATCAAGTGAAACCAAAGTAATTGGTTTCTTTGTGCAATAATGAGCTTAGTGTGTAAAGTAAAAGTAGTAGACATAGATTATCTTGACATTAGTAAGACACTAATATTGGTTCCACATGACATTCTCAGAAGGAAACTAAATAAATGTGGATTAGATGGAAGCATTGTAAAATAAATACACAGGTGAAATAAATCAAACATTTAGAATGATTATGAATTGTTCAGCTGCTAGTTCAGACGAGGTCAAAAGCATTTTAGGTGGTCAAACACCATACAAAACTCAATTCAGTCCAGGAGTAATTTTTACAGCATTTAATATAAGAAACACCTAAATAAGGAAACTCAGCAGACCAGCAAAAATTGACAGCCATTTTGGCTCTAAGCCATCACTAGAGTTTTCGCTACTCTACCGCATTTCTCTATGTAGGTATTTGATTTATTAAATGTTATAAAACATTTAATAAATCGAAACCTAAAATGAGCTTTGATTAGTATGTGATAATCTAAAATGTGCTTCAACAGCTGACTTTGATTTTTACTTATTTGCATCCACTTATATATAAAAAATAATTTTGCTTAAGGTTTGTGGGTTTTTGTTGTGGCTAAGTAGGGACAAGGTGTCTCATGGAATCAGATTCATTTGGGATCAGTTGTTATTCCTTCTGCTAACCTATTAATTAAAATATATTATTTATTTTTATTCCTAAAGCACTTAGGAGCCCCAGTCATGAACCAGGACTCTGTTGTGCTAGGAGCTATAAAATCACAGAACTTGATTACTTTCCCTGCTCCAAAGAGCTTAGTTGTATGACAAGAGATAATAGATGAGTACAGACTGATGAGGGAGTACAAGGAAACAATGAGACAATATGGGTCAGCATTCTAGGCAGTGATCTTAGTATCCCAGCCGCTTAACTATAGTTAAGTTTTTTTGTAGACATCATGGAAAAGGGGAGTTTTGATTAGGATAATGAGTTAGTTTTGCAAATGTTTACAGGGAGCTCCTCTCATGTGTAAGGGGCAGAATGGAGGAAAGCACAAAGCTGGAGAAAAGAGCACTAGTCCGGTCTGAGGATTATAAGAAAATATTATAAAGATTAGAATTAAATATTGTTTGGGGAGCATAAAAATGGAGAAAAAAGTTTAAATCCATAGGAGAATGAATGAACAGATGTGACTAACAAAGTGGCTTACATAAGAGTCATCAAATATCTTCCATGCTAAACAGTTGCAGGCACAGGAGCTAATAATATAATTAGTCTTGGAAGGATTAGGTTTTTATCAGTCAATGTCAGTAAAAGTGGATTTCATCGTACACACACAAATAGTCAAAAAAATTTCCATCAATACTAAAAATATACAAATAGGCAAAATAGGAAAAATGTAGCTTGATAAATATTAGGGCTTGATTTAATTATATTTATTTTGTATATTTTGATGTTGACAATTTGTTTACCAGTTATAAAGCTAAAACAACGAGAAGTGCTTGTGGCACCTTAGAGGCTAACAAATTTATTTAGGCATAAGCTCTCATGGGCTAGAACCCACTTCATCAGATGCATGGAGCAGAAAATACAGTAGCAGGTATATTGATACATAGTACATGAAAGATGGGAGTTGCCTTACCAGGTGCGGGGTCAGTCTAATGAGACAATTCAATTAACAGTAGAATACCAAGGGAGGAAAATCACTTTTGTAGTGGTAATGAGGGTAGCTGATTTCAAACACTTGACAAGAAGGTGTGATTAACACTAGGGGAAAATTTGTGTGGTAAAATTAAATTTTGTAGTGACTCAGCCACGTCTAGTCTTTATTCAGGTCTAATTTGATGGTGTCCAGTTTGCAAAAATAATTCCAGTTCTGCAATTTCATGTTGGAATCGATTTTTGAAGGTTTTTGTTGAAGAATTGCCAGTTTTAAGTCTGTTATTGAGTCACCAGGCAGGTTGAAGTGTTCTCCTGCTGGTTTTTGAATGATGGAATTCCTGATGTCATATTTGTGTCCATTTATTCTTTTGCATAGAGACTGTCTGGCTTGGCCAATGTGTACAGCTGAGGGGCATTGCTGGCACATGATGGCATATATCACATTGGTAGATGTGCAGATGAACAAACCCCTGATTGTGTGACTGATGTGGTTAGGTCGTATGATGGTGTCCCTTGAATAGATATGTGGACAGAGTTGGCACTGGGGTTTGCTGCAGGGTTTGGTTCCTGGGTTGGTGTTTTTGTTGTGTGTTGTGTAGTTGCTGGTGAGTATTTGCTTCAGGTTGGGGGGCTGTCTGTAAGCGAGGCCTATCTCCCAAGGTCTGTGAGAGTGAGGGATCGTCTTTCAGGATAGGTTGTAGATCCTTGATGATGCACTGGAGAAGTGTTTGTTGTGGGCTGTAGGTGATGGCTAGTGCTGTTCTGTTACTTTCTTTTTTGGGCCTGATTATAGTAGGTGACTTCTGGGTATCCTTCTGGCTCTGTCAGTCTGTTTCTTAACTTCACCAGGTGTGGATTGTAGTTTTAAGAACACCTGATAGACATCCTGTAGATGTTATAAAGCTTTAACTTATTGAGCGTCAGCTCCAAAGTTTGTCTCTCTCACCAACAGAAGTTGGTCCAATAAAATATATCACCTCTCCCACTTTGTTTCTCAGAGGGAGGAATGACACCCACTACCTTGCTAACGGTATTTCCTGAAGTATTCTGGGGCTCCCCTACAGATTTTCTGTCCAGTTAGTGACATTGCCTAATTTTTCATAGTTCGAGGTGATTTCGTTACAGGTAACTTTTTAAATTTCATGCTTGAGGTCTTAAGCCAAGCTCCAACTATTGGCTTTTAGAATGAAACCTAAAGTAGGGACAGATTATCCAAGATCTGCATACTGCAGAGTTCTTATCTTTCCTATGAGCATCTGCCATTGACCGCTGTCAAAGACAGAATATTGTACTAGTTGGATGTTGAGTCTGATCCAGTCTGGTAATTCCCATATTTGTAACTGATCAGAAGTGTTCATTACAATAAAAATTAATGGTGAAAATCTTAAAGAAACTTTGTAGGTCTGATTTGCTTGGATGATTTTCTAAAGCTTTATCCTAACTTTGCAAAGCTTCCCCACAAAGTTTCCAACAGTTGTCCAAAAATCCACACTATTAGAAAGACAATTGGGAAGATTACTAAGTGGTGACCATATGCCTGGCATTGTGCAAGGCACAAATGTAAAGACAGAGTCTGCTTCAGGTGCTCACAAATTTTTTTTTTTTTTAAAAAAAAGCTCACTTCAACCCAAACTGCCCCCATTTCCCACATAACCACTCTCATCTGAGCCAGGAGATTTTAGTCAAATTTTATATGGCTGTCATCACTCAGGCAGCCATTTAGTTTTAATGTTTGGAGCATCACATTTGTCTGAAAATGTATCCATATTTAATCTACCACAGATTGAATTCATTTTGTTCTATACAATTGAACTACCAAATCCTTTGTGGCTTGGGAGCTATGTAACTGAGATGAAAATCCTTTGTGGTATCCAACCAGTTGACATAAGCTGGGACACTTGAGATGACAGGGCTATGTACACTCTATAGCTTTGGTCAGTATGGTCCCTTAGCAACATAAATTACACTGACCTAAGCGCAGTGTGGACAGTGCTCTGTCTGCAGGAGAGCTTCTCCAGCCAACATTGCTGTTGCTCACTGGGGCTGGAGTAATTAAGTCGACAGGAGAGTTCTGTCCTGTTGGCTTAGAGCAGGCCTGCACAACTTGAAAGCAGTGAGGGCCATATTACTGCAAAAAAACCAGCTGCGGGCCGAAAAGCCCCTCCCCCATCTGCTTCTCCCTATCCCAACGCTTGGCTTGCCCCACTCCTATTCACCCTCCGCGGGCCACACAGTGAGCCCGTGCGGGCCGCGTGTGGCCCCTGGGCCACATGTTGTGCAGGCCTGGCTTAGAGTGTCTGAGCTAGCAGCAGCTGCACTGTTGTAAACTCTGTAGTGTACACATAAGCCTAGATCTGTTTGGCTGGGGGCTGAACATTCTCAATGAAAGGCTGTCATTTCTGGCATTTGCTCCCCCAGTAGTCTGACGTAGCCAATGTAACTTGACATTCAGATCATGCTGCAAGGCCCGTCAGCTTCCCAGGCTTTCCTGATGGGGTTGATTAGTATTTCAGGGAATAACTTGGACATCATAAACCACGTCCACTGTTAATGATACCACTGTTTATTTATTAACCTCGCCGACTTTATATAACGTACCTCTTGAACACAAATGTGAAAAATGGAATGCTTATTTTAGTGTCTTGAGAAGATGCACAGCTGACGAACTCCTTGCTCTTCTAAATGCAAATGCTGTTAAAATCACTTTTTCAGCAATTAAAGAGCATTAGGTAGAGTCTCAGTTAAGATATATTTACCTCTAAAAATTTATTCATCACTCTCTTCAAAAGTAAAGCCCTAGAGCAAAATGCATGTAGTTGCCAGCAGCTTTAGTTAAGGCTAAAATTAGCCATGCTGATTAAATGGATTTTGCATAACCTTAACCATTAATCCTTCATATTGGTCTTTTGCTTTGAAAAATCTTGAAGCACCAATAACCTAAAGGTGGCTTATTGAGTCACTTTTTAATGCTATTTAGTTAAGATTTAAACCTTTTTATAGTAGTTAATATTGACACCTTCTTTTAACAACAGCCAACCATTTCTTACATGTGCGTGACTAACAAAACAGACCTATTAATTTCAGGAAAGACTAGCAGCACATGCAGAGCAGATAACTTTAATTTAAAGAATAAAAAGCATACTAACAAGAAATTAGAGGTCACAATAATATGTTCTTCCATTTTTGCCATTCTCAATATTCAGCATTCCCTTAAAACTTGCAAATAATATTTCCTTTTATGCTAAGCTTTCATTTATTTTCATTTGGTGAACATAGGTCCTTATTTTCTAATGGCTAGATTGTCCCCTTACCTGTCTTGGCTAAGCAGGAAAGTAAACCCCATCTGCAGACTTTCCTGGAACTGGAACTTGAGGCTAGATCTGTTGTGGAGTATAGCCCCTGCTATCCAGATACTCCCTATGAGCAAGCAGGCGGTGGGGAGGATGTTGAGCTTTGGATCCCACTCCATCTTCCAGCCAGACATCAGGAGGGAATTAAGTCACTCCCATTAAAGTCTGCAGTAACTTTATCTCACCCTCAATTGGAGCAAGAGGGGATCAGGAGAGGAATTGTATCTGTGAAGGACGTTGAAGGGCATAATGCCTCTTGGGACGGTGCAACTTGTGCATCTGCTCCTTGCTCAAGCCATGCCTAATAGAATAGTCTAGCTCTATCTGAGCTCCACATCTCTCTTGATAAGGGATCATTATCAATAATGGCATCACATGTCAAGGAACAGCTGCAGGTGTCAAGGAATAACTGTCACAGACAGGCTCACTTAGGAGTTTTCATATTCCTGATAGTTACTTTTTCATCCTTGGAATAACTGCAAGCCAGGCTGGGGGACTAACTGATTCTCCTTCTTCACCTTAGACACCTTTAGAAAATGTCTAAAAGTGAGCTATTACAGTGGGGTAATGATTATAGATCCCAAGTTGGTTTTGTCAGTCAGGCAACTTGAAGAAGTCAATTAGAAAGCAAATTATTAATTAATTGAGCACTTGATGTTCTTAATTTTTGTATATCAATTAGGTTCTTCCCCTCCATGTTCAAGCATTACTTCATTAATTTTTAAAAAAAAATAGCACCTAATCAGCAATGAACTCAAATTAGCTGACAGTTGCATTTTGTTTATATATTTAATTAATCAATACAACCAGCTGAAAACCTCCAGCATCATTTATCATGTTATGTTTTGCTGAGTAACTGGACAGTAAAATTGTTTTCTCGGAAACTAATGATTCAGTGGTTCAAGGGTCAATTCAATAAGAAACTGAAGTTAGCTGAAATAGAGGATTTTCTCTCTTTTTCCCTCTTCTTTTCAGTGTAGGGCCTTGTGGATGGTCCATGATCATCTCACTGGCCATCATAATACTTTTCCTTTTTTATCTATGACAGTCCACTCCTTCATAGATCACCTCTATCCTGGTAATTTTACTGCTTAATGGATGTACCAGCAATGATAGTACACCTGGCCTACACAGTGATCTCTAAAATTCAGGTTACCTAAATAGTTCCATCCCATCCTTTTTCAATAGTTTATAACTGTATCAGACTTTCAGCCTCTAAGGAGCATGCTCCAAAGGATAGGGCACTAGACCTGGACTTGGCAAATCAGGATTTTGGTCCCAAGATCTGCTGCTGATCTTCTATGTGACCTTTGACAAATCATTTCACTTTCTGTGGGGAATCTGTCCCTCTGTGCTATCCCCATTTGGAGGGCAGGCAGGGATTCTGGTAGTATAGCTCCAGTGAAGGGACTGTGTTGGGTGGGAGCTGATACTGAGGCACAGAGCCTGTGTGTGGATGGTCCAGCTTCCATTGGATCCTGGAGATGCAAGCTGATCTTGGGGAATCAGAAGGTAGCACTCCCTACTTGTTGCAGTGTTTTCTTCCCCTCTGTCCCCCTCCGACTCCCTCTGGGGCTTTTCTACATGTCAACTTAATTTGGACCCTCATTCTTATTTAATGCAAAAACACATAAGAACCTAAGATACCCTTAATATGCTGTTACGTGTTTTAAAAAATTCTGTGTTAAGGGGGAAATAAACAAATGGCTAGAAAATTAATGGCCACTAAGTATTCAATGAAAATATCAAGATCTTGTCAGAAACAAGAAGTTGGAATAACATTAACCAGGCCTTCTCATGAAATGTATTCCCAGCCTACTTGATTGTACTGGTATTCATAACTTTCCTAGGAGAACAATAGTTATGTTTTGTTTAAATTCTCTCCTTGTATAGCCATTTACAAAGGTATGCTGAATTCAGTAATCCAGCTATATAACAATCACAGGCTTTATAATCAATATCACATGACAGAGCATGCTGAAAGACATATCTTCAGTCTATTCTAGGTATTATGCCAAGACTGAGCACTGTAACTACTAGAGCAGGGGTTGGCAACCTTTCAGAAGTGGTGTGCTGAGTCTTCATTTATTCGCTCTAATTTAAGGTTTCACGTGCTGGTAATACATTTTAATGTTTTTAGAAGGTCTCTTTCTATAAGTCTATAATATATAACTAAACTATTGTTGTAGGTAAAGTAAACACGGTTTTTAAAATGTTTAAGAAGCTTTATTTAAAATGCAGAGCCCCCCAGACCAGTGGCCAGAACCCAGACAGTGCGAGTGCCACTGAAAATCAGCTCGCGTGCCGCCTTCGGCACCCATGCAATAGGTTGCCTACCCCTGTACTAGAGAAACATAGATCTCTTAGAGTGTGCACACTCATCCTGAAATCTTCAGAATACCTTTAGAAATAATCTGCATTACATGAAGCTGCCTTGAATAGTTAGTAGACTATGTGTGTGCTTAAAAGAAGAGATTAGCAAATACAGGAAAGGTCGTTTAAAAGAGCAACATGACTATAGTTTTCTCATATACATGGTGGAAAATTTTGATGAGATTCAATGCAGATAGTAAAGCTTCTTCAGGTCCAGAAAAAGAATCATTTACATAAGAGATCTTCGCAGATCTGACTGCCCTGATGTATTCTTCAGCCCACATTCAAAGAATGAAGTCTTCTTGAACAACAACTTTAGTGTAATAGACATGAACATGTTTTTCTGTTGCCATGTTGGCAGGGGTGATAGTGGGCCAGTACGGGCTGGTATGCAGCTGATGCCCCTTTTACCTCCCTCCCCCAGTTGGCAGCCCTGCCATGGCAAAGGACCCATCTTAAAGTACTGCCATATCAGCCCTTTAATGTCATTGCCCCTTTTGCCCCCCTGGGTCACCGCCATAGTGGGGGGCGGGGGAGACAAAAGTGGCAGCTGCCACAGGGCAAGCGATTTAAAAGGGACTGGAGCTCCCGGTCTTCACTGCCACAGCAGCGGCCGGAGCCCTGGGCCCTTTTAAATTGCTGCTGGAGCCCTGGGCACTGCAGGCCAGGCACAGTGGATGGATTGGCTGCGGGAGGTTGACCCCAGTCCTGCCCCTTCTGGTCGGGGTCCCACCCCTTCCAGGGGCCTGGTGCCGGGTCCCCTGTACCGGTAGGAATTTACTATTACTTTCACCCCTTCATTTTGGTCCATCTTTTCTCTGTGCCTAGACTTTTCTTCTTCTTGCTTGAAAAAACATGTTATAGGTGCCACATGTAGTTAAGGTTGCCTGGAACTTTCCATTATAAGACCCTGTTTTCAATTGCTTATAACTTTGCTAAACTTCTAGTTGGGCTAACCATCTCGTGCCAAGGGTCTTCCGAAGGCTGCATTTTTATTGGGAGTGGGGGGAAGTTTCAGCCAAAATGTTCAGCTATTTCTGACAGCAAGGATAGGGAAAAAATGCAGGGGCTTTGCCCATCTTAAAAAAAAAAAAGTCCTACAAACATTTTCTGAGGAGCTTTTGTGCTTCCATGATTACAAGCAGAGGCTTGAAATTTCGTTGCTGGCCACCTGATATCAGGAAGTCCCTTTTGCCATCCCTGTGAAAATTCACCCAAATATAAGGCTTTGAAAAATCACAGTTGACATATGCTCAGTTAATGCTAGAGTTTAGTAGCTAAATTCTTCAAAGATCCGGTCTGCACTAAGCATGCACCATCCCTTCACAGCTGCTGTGTGTCAACTGGATTGTTCATGAACTATCCCCATAGAAAGACTGAGCATGCTCCACTCCCAGATGCAAGGGGTAAACAAAACTTTTCCTGTGACTATCCCTCTTGCTGGTGCTCAATCAGCATGGAGGAGGAGGAGGAAACAGGTGTGGGTCTGGGACAGGGAAGAGATGTGAGATAGGGGCACCAGGAGCAGGAACTTTGGAGAGAGAGAGAACTTAGAGCCTGGAGCTGGGAAGGTGGTGTGAAGCATAGGAGTAGAAGCAGGAAAAGAAGACTGGGAGCCAGGGGGACTATTTGTCTTTGTTTAGACTGCTCATAGGATTGGGCTCCCTACAAGCTGGGTAAATGAAACAGTTTTATTTACAAGGTTTTCAAATACACACTCTGCTCTCAACAACCCAGCCTGGCTCCGCACTTATACATGTATATGTGTGCAAACAGTCGCAGTTAACAAGAATTCCTTCCTTTGCCTCTTGAAGGGCTAATGCACCAGTTAGTTCACAGTGCATGAATACATCAATTTCTTCTGTCAAAGAAGTCTGGGGATGCCATTATTAATGCTCCTGATTAATAATGGTAATAGGATGGGTCATAGTTCTTCCACTCTTTGGTTTAAAATCTTCTCATATGTTTGGAGTGAGTGTTGCTTCCTCTATTTGTAGACACAGTGGTAGAGCCATCTGGTAATCGTGCTTGTGTTGGTTGTGACTATGTTGTCTCTTCTCTGTGCCTGATGGACAGTTCTAAGGGCTTGTTTGTATTGCAGTTAGTATTCTTTTCATCTACCATTTCAGCATCAGGGAAGGGGTGTTTTCTCGTTAGGTTTGGTTGCACTAAAAGGAACACACCTCAGGGTCTGCGATTTCACCTAAACTGACTATCCATTCTTGGTCTGTATTACATATGATCTGGGTTGTTCCACCGGTTCAATTCTTGTGCTGATGTCACCGACCTCTTGAATGTTGCACGTTATGCTATTAGCTTTTCGGCATGCTCCTCTCTGGTACTGCCATAGACCAGAATGTCATCAATGATGATTTCAGCCCCTCTCTGACCCTCTAGTGTTTTGTGCACCTTTTTTTTGGAATATCTTTGGTGCAGATTATATACCAAAGGGCATTGTTCTGAAGCTCCATCTTCTGAATGGAGTGTTGAAAGTAGGTAACTTGCTTCTTTCTTCATCCAGTCTGATCTGCCAGTATCCGGACTGAACATTGAGTACACTGAATACATCAGCTTGTGAGTGATGTCACCTGGAGTGGGTAAGCTGTAGTGTTCCTACAATAATGCTTTGTTGCGGTCTTAAGGTCTATGCCTATCTGGATCACTCATCACCAGTGATTTTCCTTTCTACTGCAGTCATCGAGATAACCTGTTCTGATGGTCTCTCCACCTTTTCAGTGTGACGGAGTCAGACCAGAAGGGTATAGGAGAGTGCTGGAAGGCAGTTATATCAGCCTCAGGATGTGCAGGTCCCTGTTCCCTGGATAGCCAAACAAAGGCTACTCCAGGCCATTCAGGAAGCTTCTAGAAAGGAGTAGAAACAGCTAGCCTGATTGGGACACCTGAAGCCAATAAGGGACTGGCTGAAACCAGATAAAAACCTCCCAGTTAGTCAGGTGGGTGTGGGTGTCAGGAGATGTGGAAGGAAGTTATGCTGTTGGAGAGACTGAGTGTTGGACAACATATCATCCAGAAGGAAGGAGGCCCTGAGGTAAGGGTGAAGTGGAGTTTGAAGAAGCGGAGACTGCTGTGGGGAAGTAGCCCAGGGAACTGTATTGTGTTTTGTGCCTAAAAGGTCAGCCATCTTAGCTGATACTATTAGGGTCCCTGGGCCGGAGTCTGGAGTAGAGGGTGGGCCCAGACACCCCCCTTTCTGTCTCCTCTAATTAGTTACTGAGAAAGGGAGGTCACTCTGGGACTTGGATGAGTTTCTGAGGCCCCTAAATCTGCCAGGAAGCGCAGGACCCACAAGTACAGACTCGGAACTTTGTCACATCAGTTATACCCAATTGTTTCATATGCTGGAGTTCCTTATCCACTTTGGGCCTCATTGTTAATGGCAATCATCATGATGTGTATACTACTGGCACAGCGCCAGTAGACAGCTTGATTTTGTGATATTCCAGTTCCATGCCTTCAAACAAAGCAGGAAATCTTTTCTTAATTTCTTCTTTCATGAAAGGTCCTTTTATGGATTCTTCTACGCTGAAGATTTTTATTGAGTTTATTGATTTTAAAGCTGTCAGTCCCAGTGCAGATTTTGCTGGTGTGTTTATTACATAGAAATTTAGTTTTTAGACTATTTTCCTTGTACCTGCATTTCCCCAATATATGGAATTGATGCTCGGTATAGCCTGATAGTCTTTATGACACAGAATATTAATGTCCAGGTATGGGCTCGATTTTTTTTGATATTCTATATCAGGGATGCAGTTTACTTGTGCCCTGGAGTCGATTTTCAGATTTAATGAGTATCTTTTTCTGGATCCATTAAGGTAGTTACATGTTTCATCAGTGTTCTTCTTTTCCTTATTCTGTATTGGAACCAAAAATAATGTTATGTCTTTGTTATGAAACGTCTCCTTGGAGCTCTCTTCAATTGCATGAATTGTGTGCCCCATATTTTTCCATTGGCCTGATCAGCATGCTCATGTAATTGCAGTCCCTATAGAGGCAATCATGTCAAAAATACCTCTCTTGACCACATTCATAAAAGTGGTCCCTTGCCCCTCTGGGCAGCAAGTCTGTTCTAGTTAGGTCAGCTCTGTCGTAGTTCTCCCAGTGGGGCCGGTGGGGTTTCCCCCTGTGTTCCTCAGGACTGAGGGTTGGGGTTCCATCATTTTGGCCTCCAAGTAATCCTCCATCAGTCCCACCATTTCTGTAAGCATCATGGGGCAGGACTACGCACCCACTCCTTACCCCTGGCCAGGAGGATTTGGATGAACTGGTCCAGAATTACCACTTTCACCACTTAAGCGCTGGACTGCTTGTTGGGCTCCAGCCATTGCCAGGCATAGTCCTGGAGATGTTGAGCCACTGCTTGTGATCTAGCTGCAACAACAGGGTATTGTTCCCGATGGAAGTGTTGGCAGAACGTCTTGGGGTTGATACCAGTCTGGTCTAGTATGGTCGCCTTCACTTTTTCATAGTCCAGGGTGTCCTGGTGGTCAAGGTAGTGGTAGCTGCCTGGTCTAGCCTCGTTAAGTAAGGGGCTAAGAGGGTGGCCCAGTGTCCTGCAGGCTATTGCGCAACGGTGGCTACCCTCTCAAAAATCATGAGAAAGGCCTTGGGAGTGTCCCCGGGTCCCATCTTCGAGAGCTGTAGTGGGAGGCCCGGTGGTAGAGATCCTGGGTTAGGGTCTGCTAAAGGGGTGACTGAAGGCCTGCCTGGCCGTAGTAACGCTACCATTTGTTGGATCAGCCTTTCCTGTTGGGCTTGATGCTGGGTGACCAACTCTTGCATCATCTGCTGTTGTTGATTAGTAACCTGCTGCAACTGCTAGGAGTGTTGCTGTGCTGCTTGTTACTGGCTTTGCAAAGCCATTTCAAGACCTTGTCTGATTCCATGCTGGTGTCTACTAATTTCTGGTCGCTAAAGTGCTATGGTGGTCAAGTGAGGATGAGAGTGAGGATGATCAGGAAATGATCCCAAAAGTTTCAGAGGTTCACCCAGCAGTAGTGTTCTCACATCTTCATGGGCTCTTTCTGAGTGTTTGTCAGTTACTAGTCAAGAGCAAGTCAAAAGGGTGGCTGCAGCAGCTATTACTAGGCCTAGTCACCAGCACAAATTGTAAAAATAGCAATTGAGAGAGAGAAAGAGAGAGAAAAATGAATGCAAAGAAAAGCCCAGTTTAACTATAAATTCCACTTTTCATTCCATTATATGTTTATAAAAGTCTTTAGTACGTTATCAGAAGAGGAGAAATGTGTATGATTTCATCTTTACTATGCAACCATTCAGTTTTCTCTGAACTGAACTAAAACATGAGGAAAGATCTAAAGAGCTGAAATTGAATGAAATGTTGTATTCATCCAAGTGACTTTTTTGTTAAGTAGACAACCTCTGGGATGATAAAAAGGTCAGTGCCACACTGTTATACATACCATATCCCTTAATCTTTTTTCATTTATGTGTTTAAATCAAGCAAGAGACAGCCATGTCAAAGAGTGGATGTATTGAACTTATTTCTTTTGATTTTGTTTAGCTTCAGGGTCAGGTATGTGTTTTGTGATATTTCCAGATCATCATCATCCCCATGCACAGACACTGCATGTCTGTAGTATCACTTGGAATAACAACAAGAATATATAGCATAAGTTATTTGAAAAATAACTTGTATTTACTGGATTTTAAATGGGTATTTAGATTACTTTGTCAAATTAAAGTACTGCTATGCTACTTATCTCACATTCCAGGTGCTTGCGATAGTGTTTGCTAATATTTTGCAGGATAAAAATGAAGAGTACAATAAACAAGTATTTCTTGCAAAAGCAAAAAAAAATATTTACAACATAATAGCATAGAACAAATCTTTTGAAAAGTAATATCAACTACTCTCTCTCATATAGTGCTGATGCTTAATAGTTGGTAGCATCATCTTGCTGATATATGGAAGTGAATTTTATGTAACTATAGTAGATAAATGTACTTATATAATAGGATTGCTTAACTCTGGTGGCAGAAGTTTTTCAAGTATATTCTCTGAGGTGATAATCAGCGTCATCATTCAATGTCAGTGTAATTAGAAATAACATTTATATGAGAAAAGAAAACAAAAGATAGTTTCACTGCTACAAAAGCAAGCATCACTATTTACATCTACTTCTGAAAACAAATGTAGTGACTTTGCCATAAATGTAAAAAATTCTGGGATCATTGTTATTGGTTATAGTCAGAGTTTGCACATTTCTGAATCAATCTTAGCAGGTTCCTTTGACTAATATAGCTAAATATGTATGACTTGCAATTGAAAAATATGTATGTGAAAGCATGTAAATGAAATTATTTAAAATAAAAGGGAGGATCAGTTTTGTCCTAGCCTGCTAAACTTTGCTGAGGGAAGCTAACATTTCAATAGTGCTCATTGCAGATCTCTAGTTTTGGGAATAATTTTGTATTAATTTAACATTTATTTTGCTTTTATATTGCAGCAGTTCCTACCTAGCTGAGATTGGGGTGCCATTCTGTTAGGTCAGGGGTTGGCAACCTTTGGCATGCAGCCCATCAGGGTAATGCGCTGACGGGTCATGAGACATTTTGTTTATGATGACTGTCTGCAGTCATAGCCCCACCCGCAACTCCCAGTGGCCGCAGTTCGCCATGGGAGCTGAGGGAAGTGGTGGCTAGCATGTCCCTGTGGCCCATGCCTCTTCTCGCAGCTCCCATTGGCTGGGAACAGCAAACCGCAGTCACTGGGAGCTGCAGGGGACTGTGCCTGCGGACGGGCAACGTAAAACAAAATGTCTCACGGCCTGCCAGCAGATTACCACGCTGGGCTGCATGCTGAAGGTTGCCAGCCCCTGTGCTAGGTCCAGTAAGACAGAAGAGTTTACAATATAAAAAGATAAGGTGGACAAAGACTAGGAGGAGGCACAGAGTTCATATAGCAAGTCAGTGGCAGAGCTGAGAAAGGAGCCTAGATTTCCTGAGTCTCAGTCCAGTGTCCCATTCACTGGAGCATATTACCTTCTCACGCAAGTGATCTGCTTAAATCCATATCTGTATACTCTAAACCTACCAAGGGAATATGAGGGCACTACATAGAACTAAAACCAAACAAGGTTTCATAGAAGGAAGAAACTTGCCCCAAACACAAGCTATTACTTACCTGTCAACAGAAGTTAAGCTACCCTTCCAAAATGACCAGCATGGTAAATAGTGCCAGATACTAATTCACGTACCAACAAGTATGTATATTATCAGAGTAAAACACTTCAGCCTTTTTCTCAGTCACCAGACCTAAATATTTGTTTAAATGTTTTTATCATAAAACACAAACAAAGCATCCTACATAGCTATATGTTTGACATGTAGGATTAAATTTTCAATAAAGCCCAAACCTGTCCTCCAGTCAGTGCCAGCTCCAGCTTTTTGGCCGCCCCAAGCAGCAGGAAAAAAAAACAAACCCTCAAGTCGTAGGCCTGCCACCGAAATGCCACCACCGGATGAAGACACTGGGCTTGTCTTCACTACTGTGGGGTAAGATCGATTTTATGGCGATTGATTTATCACGTCTTGTGAGGATGCGATAAATCGATCGCCAGCGCTGCCCCCGTCGACTCCGGAACTCCAGCTCCCCCGGAGGAGTAAGCCGGAGTCGACGGGGGAGCGCGCCGCCGACTGCCCTCGCCGTGAAGACGGGAGGTAAGTCGGCTGCAGATACGCAAACTTCAGCTACGTGATTCACGTAGCTGAAGTTGCATATCTGCAGTCGATCCCCCGCCCTAGTGAAGACCAGCCCACTGAGAGGGAGTCGCTGCCAAAATGCTGCTGAAAGAAGCAGCGAAGAGGGTATTGCAGCAAAAGTGCCGCTGAAAGAAGCAGAGCGCTGCCCCAATTAGGAATGGTGCACCACCCCCCAATGTTCGCTGCCCCAAACACATGCTTGGGGTGCTGGTGCCTGGAGCCGGCCCTGCCTCCAGTTCTGTGTGGATACTTGAGCCTGTGCTCAGAAGTGATGGACTCTATCACTTGCATGGATAGGAGACAGCTTTCTGAACTGTAAATGTGATGGTGCTCAAAAATGAGAATGCAAATTACAAATCATAACCAATTTGTATGTGTGGTAAGCATGCATATCAGTGGAGGTCAGATTTTGAAAATTTGGACCATATGTCAAATACATAGGCATTTTTGATGTTTAATTCCTCATTCTTTCCAAGGGAAGAATTAATATCACAACCTACGTGATGAACCAAAATCACTGACCTTGAATTTCAAAAGTGTTAAGCACCCAACACATCCCAACTGGTGAAAATCCTAGGAGAGAGAAGAATGAGCTGTGGGTGCTTTTAGGCACTGTCCAATGTTAATTGTAAAAACATACTATATTCACATCTTTTGTCCTCTTCTAAGAAAGAAAGAGGATTCAGTCAAATCCACTTAAGGCTTTTAGGTTTCATTGTACACTTATACATGGAAATATGCTGTAACAGGTTTCTAACAGATCATATAGCTGGTTACAGCAGCACACATGATTAAACACAGGAGATACTTTCTTTTAAAAGTCATATCAAGCTATTTTGCCCATGCACTTCTACCAACTGTTTGTGCGTGCTCGGAAAATCCAGGCAGCTCTCTCATCCAGCCTGAGCAAATGGGTGTTGGCCCAGAGAATGGTGACTTTTTTGTTTTTGTTTTTTTCAAAAGAGGACCCTTCCCCTGGCCACCAAGGATTCTGGGATGTTTTGCATTGATTCTCAAATCCATCAGCTGTCCTGTACATTGTTGACACTTTTAACATGACAATTCATTGTTGTTTTTATGCTTGATCACTTAGAAGGTGAACAATCTAGAAATGCTAGAAAAGAAGACAATCTGAAGTGGTATATAAAAAAAGAATGGGTCTCCACATGCAGGGCTTTATGTTTGATCTATGCCAATGCATGACTCTGGACCAAAACCCAGTCCTACCTACTATTATTGTGACAGTAGCAATGACTAGCTTTTGAATGACCAATCCCATTTTAAACTTCATACAGAGGAAGATACTGCCAAAAGAGTGGTCCTGTGCTATTAATGTTTTGGCTATCGGTCCAAGAACTATCATGGCTTGTGAAGGCTGACTACTAACATGGAATACCACTTTGTGGCTCCTACATTTAACATCTGAAAGTCCAAGCTAGACCATAAGTACAGTTTGTCTAGTGCTACTGAAAAACATACTGCACATTGTGATCACAGGCGTCGACTCTTCAAGTTCTCCGGGGCTGGAGCACCCAGGGGGAAAAAATGGTGGGTGCTGAGCACCCACCGGCAGCCCCTCCTATCAACTTCCCCCAGTCCCCACCACCACCTGCCTGCTGGTGAGCCAGGCTGATCAGCACCTCCCCCTTCCTCCCAGTGCCTCCCGCCCGCCACAATCAGCTGTTTTGTGGCATGCAGGAGGCTCTGGGGCATAAGGGGAAAGGAGTGAGGGCACAACACACTCGAGGAAGGGGCAGAATGGGGCGGGAAGATGTGAGGTGGAATGGAGGTGAGAAGAGGCAGGGCAGGGGGGAAGAGGTGTGTGAGGGTGGGGCTTTGGGGGAAGGGGTGGAGTGAGGGCAAGGTCTGGGGCAGAGCCAGGGATTGAGCACCCCCTGGCACATTTGAAAGTCGGTGCCCATGGTTGTCATTAACAACAGGATAACCTTCCTCAACTTTCCCTATCACCCCACCACCTTCACGATCCTCTCCTTCATTGTCAGGTGGTCTTGCAGCTGTGTCTCCAAGCTTTCTGAAGTACTTTCTGCCAGCTAAACATGCTTAGTTCTTTTAACTTTTTGTCATAAACAGATCCCTCCAACTGCATAACAATTTGTTGCTAGTCTCTGGATATCCTCCTGGTAGTTTCTTTTTCTCGTTATAAGCTGCCCAGAACTAAATTCCACAGTCAGTGACACATTCAGTGGCACAAAGCTGCATTAAGATCATAGAATCATAGAATATTAGGGTTGGAACGGACCTCAGGAGATCATCTAGTCCAATCCCCTGCTCAAAGCAGGACTGATCCCCAAATAAATCATCCTAGCCATGGGTTTGTCAAGCTGGGCCTTAAAAACGTCTAAGGATCGAGATTCCACCACCTCCCTAGGTAACTCATTCCAGTGCTTCACCACCCTCCTAGTGAAATAGTTTTTCCTAATATCCAACCTAAACTTTCCCCACTGCAGCTTGTGACCATTGCTCCTTGTTCTGTCATCTGGCACCACTGAACAGCCTAGCGCCAATCCTCTTTGGAATCCCTGTTTAGGTAGTTGAAGGTTACTATTAAATCCCCTGTCACTCTCTCTCTTGTGCAGACTAAACCCCAGTTCCCTGAGCCTCTCTTTGAAAGTCATGTGCCCCAGCCCTCTAATCATTTTTGTTGCCCTCTGCTGGACTCTCTTCAATTTGTCTACATCCCTTCTGTAATGGGGGGACTAAAACTGGATGCAGTTCTCCAGGTGTGGCCTCACCAGTGCCAAATAGCAGAGAATAATCACTTCCCTCGATCTTCTGGCAATGCTCCGACTAATACAGCCCAATATGCCGTTGGCCTTCTTAGCAACAAGGGCACACTGTTGACTCATATCCAGCTTCTTGTTCACTGTAATCCCAGGTCTGTTTCTGCAGAACTGCTACTTAGCCAGTCGGTCCCCAGCCTGTAGCTGTGCATGAGATTGATTCTTCCTTTTTAAGTGCAGGACTCTACACTTGCTCTTGTTGAACCTCATCAGGTTTCTTTTGGCCCAATCCTCCAATTTGTCTAGGTCACTCTGGATCCTATCCCTACCCTCCAGCGTATCTACCTCTCCTCCCCAGCTTAGTATAATCTGCAAACTTGCTGAGGGTACAATTCATCCCATCATCCAGATAATTAATAAAGATGTTGAACAAAAGTTGGGCCATTACTTCCTTGCTCTGTGACGTGACTCTGAATACCCAGCCTAAAGTTTCACTGACCTTTTTGCTGCTACATTGGATTGCAAATTCATATCTAATTTCTCAAAATTCTTATCTCTAAATCTCTTTTGACATTATTGTTCTCCAGATTTCTACTTCTCTCTAAATATTTTTCAGTTTTTTTACCCAGATATCATTTTGCCATTTTCCAAGTTGAATTTCATTGTTACATTCTGCCCATATTTTTAATCTAACTCTGCCCCTTTGTATTTTCTCCATCTTCAGCAGTGTGCTCAGCTCCTCCCATTTTAATATATCTGCAAATTTCATTAATGTACCATTTACTCCCTCTTCTAGCTCATTATTGAAGCTATTAAACAGGATTAGAAGTAATTCCAATCTGCATACTGCACTGAACAACTCCCCTCAAAGTTATTGTTTATTATTACTCTTCACTGCAGTCGACATGACTTATCTTCAGACCAATTTGAATTAAGTTTTGAGAACAGGATTTTCAAACACTATTGTGACACTGACAGGCCAGATGCCAGCTCTTGCCCAGGCTGCAGACATTAGCTAAGAACTAACAAACTCATAGCTGAAGACCAGATCAGTTCACCTGTATTTTAATTTTGCTTATTAGTCGTATGAGAATGTATTTAGTGCTTAGACTCTTGGAAGTTCTTGGAAGTTGCTGCCTGCATTAATCTCATTTGTAATGTCGGTATTCCATGTTATAAAACAAAATGTAAGTTTTGCTTTATAACTTTGAAAATGTTTGCTCTAAACACTGGAATCGTCCCCCGCCCATTCTCAAGGATTATCAAAATCAAAAGGGGCCGTCAAGGAACACTGCAATACAAAGGATTGGTTAATGGCCCTATCGCACCTTGGAAATGTTACCTGCAAGGAAGCTCATCCTGTGGACTTGAAAGCTTAATGATGGAAATAAAACAAAGACACAGGAAATTTTTCCATCTCTCTTTGCTGTTTTGAATTCTGATAGGACTAGAGATTCTAAACTGAGGCAGAGTTCCCCAGGAGTTAAGCCTAGGTCTGCCCTGAAAGACAACTTTGAATTGACAGATCATTACAACTCCGTCACTCATAGGATTTACGTAATAACTCATTTGTGTGTATATGTTTGTTTGCTTTAACCTATAAATAACTCTCTTTTTCTTTTTACTAGTTAATATACCTTTCAATAGTTTATTACAGAATTGCCTACAGGCATTGTCTTTGATGTAAGATCAAGGGTACCAGTTGATCTGGGGTGAGTGACCAGTGTCTTGAGACTGGAAACAACCTGAATATTGTGTAATTTTTGGTGTAAGTGACCATTGATCACTAAGTCCAGTTTGTCTGGGTAGCAAGATAGACTGGAGAGCCTGAGGGGACTGTCTGAGACTCCGTGGTAAGACAGGTATAATGATCCAGGAGTGCACATTTGTTACTGGTTTGGTGAAATCTAATTATAGAACACACCACCAGTTTGGGGTATCTGTCCTGTTTTTGATAGTCTGCCCTGAGGTTGGCACTCGCAGTCATGGGCCTCTCCACACTGCATAACAACTATATCATAAGATTTGCTAAAATTTGGAAACATTACAGTTTGGCTCCTGCTTGCCATTCATTAATTTATGCAAAAAACAATTGTCTGGAAGACCTGAAGATATTTAGTATCTTTATTTTCTAAATATGTATTCCATTATTTTACCAGGGATAGTAATTAAACTTGAATGGCAATTTCCACTTCCCAGACAAGCCTCAGGATCTGTGAATGTCCACATTCAGCATTTTCAGTAATACAGTCTTGCTTCATAAGCAACCCTGTTTTTGGACTAGAGAGTTGAGAAGAAACTTGCATTTCCATATCACCACACTGAAGTGTCTATTTAATTGTGTCATGGTGAGAATTAATATTTTTAAATAACAATAATCTGGGGTTAGAAAAGGCAGATCCAATCAGGGATAGTTCATTTTAAGGATGCATCTCTGTTTATAATAATCAGTTCAGCCCAACTGTACAGACAAAATACCAAAGCAAAACTCTGTTGCCTTCATCACAGTTTGTCTACACTTAAAAGTCTTCAGCGGTGTAGCTGCACCGATGCAGCCACACCACTGTAGCTCTTGAATGAAGACTCGGCCTATGCCAAAGGATGTAGGTACTCTACCTCCCTGACAGGTAGTAGCTATGTTGACAGGAGAAGCCCTCCCCTTGACATAGCACTATCTACACTGGTATTTAGGTCTGTATAACTTCATTGCTCAGGGCTGTATATTTTCCACACCCCTGAGCAAAGTAGTTATACTGACATAAATTCAAGTGACAAAGAGTCCTGTGGCACCTTAAAGACTAGAAAAAGTATTGAAGCATAAGCTTTTGTCGGCTAATACCCAACGAAGTGGGTATTAGCCCACGAAAGCTTATGCTTCAATACTTTTGCTAGTCTTTAAGATGCCACAGGATTCTTTGTCATTTCTCCAAATCCAGACTAATATGGCTACCTCTCTCATTCTTGACATAAATTCGAGTGCAGACCAAGCCCTAGTGAGATACATACTTACTTGATTGGGTTGGTGACTAGCCCTTGAACCAATTACTTTCAGGCCTAACAGACTCAGCAAGAAAAATCCCCATCTGGATACACTCCAGTAATGGCCAGCTCAGTCTTGTTCTGGGAAAGCCTGGCTCAAGTCCATCCAGCTGAGCTGTGGTCTGTGCCACTGCAGGTTTAAAACAAAAATGAGGCTGGTCTAGAACCAATGTGAATTTGGGTATGGATGTGCAAAGTTTCTAATGGCATTCAGCTCTGGATTTGTATTAAGGCTCCAGAGAAAACAATGGAATATTGGATTTCACATTGGATTGGGTTGCTAGAGTGAGTAAAGAAAAAGCTGGGAGTGAGGCTGGAACAGTTTGCTACTAAATAGGATGGGGCAAGAAGAGCCTGTCTCCAAGCCCTGCATCTTTCTGTCTCTGCCTGCTTTTCTGACTAGTCTGTTACCTCATCACCCCACACCCACTCAGATTGATTAATGATGGCAGATTTAGTGGCCTGTCTGTCCACTTCTATGACAACTGTGTCCAGGCCCCTTTTCATGTTGCTTGTTGTACCTTCCTTGAACTAGTTCCCCATATCACTACCCTCTGTGGGTTCAGATCCTTCCTTAAGACCCACCTCTTCCACAATACCCACAAGAGTCAATGGTGATTTTTTTCTTGAATAACCTATTTTGTAGAGCTGCATATTCTTACACCAGTGACAACCCTCTCCCCACTCCCATTGTTTAATCCTCCTCATATTATGTCACATATGAAATTGAACTGTGTGTTCTACTAGGCAGGGTCTTTGTACAATGTACAATCTTTGTGAGGCACCTAGTGTAATGCTGACTTTTGTAAAATTATACATAGTTATTCTGATTCATGCACTTTTATTAATCAAGATTTATGATGTCCCACAGTGAGTTTCATAGTTATCACATAATGCTCATCTTCTTGGATGTTGCAAGGTGCTATCTTGTATTAACTGCTGTGAACTTAAATTAACACTTTAACAATTTTATCAGTACATTTCAACATGAATAACGTAGCTGAAGTCGGCGTATCTTCATGGAGATGGTCGGCGGTGCGCTGTCCCGTCGACTCCAGCTTGCGCCTCGTGGCAAGCTGGAGTTATGGAGTCAACAGGGGTGCTGCTTGCGATCGATTTCTCGCGTCTTAACGAGACGCGAGAAATCGATCGCTAAAAGATCGATCACTACCTGCCGATCCAGCCGGCGGGTAGTGAAGACCTACCCTCTGAAGGTTGCTTCCATGGGAAGAGTTGCTAATACATTGCATTATCCCCCACATTTATATAGAATGTGTAAAGGAGAATGGATGTTTGACAATACCATACGTCAGCACGTGCTTTTGGAACATGTTTGTGTGAACTGCCTCATTCCCCCTTAGTTCCTTTACATCCAAGGGATATTACCTCTAAGGAGTGAGCAAAACTTTGCGATATATTTGAGGAACTGCACTCCTGTTGTGAAATAATTTATTTTATATTGCATCAGCACAGTCTGGCTCTATAATGTGCACTTTTGGAATTAATTCAACTGTTCTACAACTTTAGCCTGACTTTTTTTTTCTGAAAAAAATTGCTTGTTTCATTTAAATAACAACAACAAACTAGTTTTGGTAAGAGAGTGTACATAATTGCATAGATGCATTTCAGGCAATGTCAATTTTTTGTCTGATTTACAATGCTATATAAATTATTACTAATGTGCATGCTGCATTGCAGTGGTAGATCTGTTTGTAACAAATCACCACCTGGAAAGGTTTATAAATCAGAGGGTACAAGCAAAGGCAAATAATGCAACACAAGACAGAAATACAAAGAGTTGAGTGTCATGGCTAGCATCTGAATTTCTCAGGAGGCATATGTAGCCCAGTGGTCCAATAAACTGGGATACTGACCTTAGTGTAAATCAATATGTGTTTACTGTAATCCAGAGAGGGAAAACAGTTCTTGCAGTGTCTGAAAAATAAGTTGCAATAGTGCCATCTAGCGTACCATGTTTGAAGTTTTACACATTTCAGCTAGCTAGGCCCTTTATACTTTCAGTCTGGGAGGAAGGGAACCTCTTTGGGGTATGAAAAGAGGCAGAGGGCAGCAGTTTTGAGTGTCTGTCTACAGAGGGCCTCCTCAGACTCTCCTTGATCAGGTGCAGTGAATACCTAACCATAGATAAGTAAAGGAAACATGCAGCAGTCACAAGCCTGAATGTTACAATCCACACACACAGGGGGAACAGCCCTTCCCATGTGCTGCAATATGACCAAACCAGACCAGATCTGAGCCATGTATGGAGTGGGGGAGACGGACTCAGTGCCAGAAAAAGAGTGACTTATGGGACTCAGTGCCAGGTTTGAGTGACTTATGAGAAAGTGGGAGGAGCTTCTGTCTAGGTGACCCAGCACCTTATTCAGAGTAAGTAGCTCTAGGTATGCGTAGTCTGGCAGCTTACATGGGCAGGGAAGGACAGGGGCCTGATCTGGACAGCCCAGGAAAGAGCTACTTGTACATGAGCCCCTTGTAGCTTGCTGCACTGCTGCCCCTCCCATTTCAGTGTGCATGGGAGGCTGAGATAAGCTTCTGTGTTCAGATCATGAGCCATGCAAGATATGGTTGTAACAATTTGTTCTTCAGAGAGTGAAGTTTATTTTTCTGTATTTGTGTTTGATACAGAATCTGCTTGTGACAACTGGAAGAGCAGTCCGTCCAGAAAACTCAGTGTCAACCCCACAGGAGGCCCATATCCATTAGCCACATGAGTTCAGTGGCTACTGCCTCCTTTGCTCCTGCCCCTTGTGGCTGGCACCGAGAAGACATTTCTTTCCCCAGTGGATTTGCTTGGGGTGCTGCTACAGCAGCTTATCAAGTTGAAGGTATCAGATTTCCGCGTGCCAAAGGAAGGGAGCAGGGGGATTAAATAGTTTTAAAGCAAAGGTGGGACCCAAGTCATGAAGTCTGGATCCAAAAGTCACCAGTATTAAGAGGACAGGTGGAAGGGATGGGATTCCATGTTTCATTTTGGCCCATTGCATAGTTTTAAGTCTTTTGCGGCTCTGTGTGATGTTTCTCACTTAACTGCCCCTCCCCTGAACAGTAGGGGTGGGAAAACTTATCCCCAAACCCCAGAAACAAGACCAGATGGTAGGTGGGGAAGATAGGTGTGTGTCCCTCCTCCCAGTGATCAAGGTGGGAGAAGGAAGCAGGAGCAGGTTACATTCCCACTAGGTCTTCACTCCCTCCTTTCTGTTGAGGTAGACATGAGCAGATTGATTGGCTTTCAAGGGCCAGGTGTGCATGTGAGTGACAGTCATAACACCCAGAAGCAGGTGTTGATGGGACAGGCACAAGTAAGAATCCATCTCCTGGAAGCATGAAGGACAGCAAACTGGGAGGGCAGTGCTAGGCCTTTGGGATCCTCTTCCACAGTGGACAGGATTTTCCTGTGCTTAGAAGGAAGAAAGATTCTGGAAGAGCTCTTAACAGTTTTACCAGAAGTCTAGTATGCCATAGACCACTGCCTAGAGAAACAGCTCCTGTCTTCAAGTTCTGTTGAAACCCATTTTCTATATACGTAGCGAGACCTAGGATTTAGTCACATATGCTTGGACTCTTCTGGAAGCCAGCTTGGTTGACACTGAGTTATCTCCACCTCTGGAGACATACACTGGAGAACAAGCTGCTCCAGGACTTTAAAGATGACAGATAGCAGAAAGATTGGTTGGTATCTTGCTGCACTGTGTGGGTCCTTTTCAGGTTTTAGAAGAGTGTTAACTTTTGACATCTTTCAGATCCAGGCTAGCTACCCATGACCCAGCCTTGACAATGAGCAACTTTAATGTTCTCTTTAATTTTTTGATGGAAATTCCCAGGATTTTATTGAAAAATATTTTTAAAAAATCTATAATGTGAAAATATTCAGCTAGACACTATTGGAAATACCCTATCACCACAAAACCAAGATGGTCCACAGGGGTTAAGTCACTCTCCAAAGCCTAGAAGCTGTGCAGCTTTTACCTGACAAGGCAGTGTGACTGAGTCAAGAGTTCTTGTGGAGCTCCAACTCAACTGTTGCACATATCACAAGTTGCACAGCGAATGCGGTGAGGTCTCAGAGAGTACTTTATTTTTCACTGTCAGCTATGTATTTATGCACAGTTCAGCCAACTTCACTCAGTATATTTCAAAGTGCTAAAAAAATCATACCAATTGTACTCTGCATGCTCAAAGTGCAGCTTTCAAAGGTGCATGACTCAGTCAAATCAAAATCGATTTTCACCAGAACACTCCAAGGCACTTCTCCTTACTGAGGGCCATTTCTATGCTAAATTTCAACTCTAAACTAGAGCTCTTTAAAAAAAAGAGAGAGATAAATTGCAAGAATTTTTAGTAATGGTAAAAACGTATTTTCTTGACTCACTCTGTATGTGCGAGCTGAACTATACAAATATTCACTTTTGAGTGAAGACCAAGTCTAGAAAACTTCAGCCCGAAAGGGAAAGGTTTTGGAAAGGTACAGTTGAGTGCAAAGAGATTAGTTTGGAAAAGCACATAAAACCTTAAAAATAGTGGGCACCACTATTCCTTTTGTAATTTAGTTTTTAAAGGAGAACTACTCCAATGCATTCCATTTTAATAATTGTAAAGACTGAGATATGTCTATTGAAATATAAATGGTTGATAATCATTATTTTTAAATATTTGAGGGCATATTAATATAATCTCGAGTGTTTTGGCCAATCAGTGGTGTGTACAGTAGCTGAAATGTCTGACCAGATCCTGACCTTTGCTCTTCCTCAGTCCTGAAGCATGGAGGAGGGCAGTTCAGCCCCAGCGTACCTTATAGTGGCCTCAAAAAACTAATCTGTATCAACCCACTCTAGGGTGACCAGATGTCCTGATTTTATAAGGACAGTCCCGATTTTTGGGTCTTTTTCTTATATAAGCCCCTATTGCCCCCCATCCCTGCCCCGATTTTTCAAACTTGCTGTCTGGCTCTCCTAGCCCACTCTGGGGTGCTACCTCTGGCTGAGAACCACCAAGGTGCTTCTGCCCTATCCCATCCAATCCCTGGCACTCTCCCACTTGCTGAATAGACTGGATAAAGAAGGTGGTAGAATTTGTGCCAGTTGCGGATTCCTATATGCTGGGGGAATTCTTAGCTGCCCAAGAAGAGCACTGCAAAAGGGCCATGCTATCGCCCAGAACTTGGCACCTTGTATCTGGTTTTGGGCAGACAGAATCTGCCTTTTAAATACTCTAAAACTCTTTACTTTACTTTGAGTGTTTTCCTGCGAGAATAATTTGAATTTTTACTTAAAATGTAACTACTAAAGTCAAATACTACCCATGGAAAACTTTCAGTACTGTATATATCTGAGAATACTGCAGCACTGAGTCACTGTTGAAGGAAAACTTGAACCTTAAGGGACACTCAGGGCTGTTAGATCTAAAAATGGGCCTAGTGTGAAGGCTGTCCCAAAGACCAGCTCAATTTACTGAATAACCTTATGTAGCCGTATTGGTGCTTGCGTGCTGTTACAAAATTCTGGGAAGAACATGAAATATGACACTGATCTTTCAGAAACTAAGCTATAGAAATGATATTACAGATTCTAGTAACGCTTTAAATTAAGTGTCTGCAATATGCTTAACCTTGCATTAAACTTAAATTTAACAAGACAGATGTGCATAAAGTACTGAATATACTTTAGGGAGCAATCTCACATTGGCAGGGGATGGACTGGCTGACCTCCTAATAGGACTCTTCCTTCTCTAATTTCTATGATACTAATTGATTATTAAAACACTTTTACTGAGGATTGATATGTAGCTATTATATAGGTATTAATCTTACAACCATCTGATATTTAATTTATACATGATTTTAACCTACAATGTCATTTTAGTTTTTAGACAGTAACCCAGGAAACATGCATTAACTGGAGCTTTGAAAAATTTTGCTTGTAAAGGAAATGAGAATTTTGGCATATTCTGAGTTTTGTGATTTAACCGTATGTTGCAGGGATGGGGATTTCTAGGGCTTTTCACATTAAACATTTGCACATATTGCAATGTGATTTTGCAAAGACTGCAAAGATTGTCATAAAGAAATCTGGATTTAATCAGTTTATACACTGTGGTATCTCAGATCTCAAACAATGGCTAAATACTTACTTTTTAATGGTGATTTCTGTACCTCAGTGTTCAAAAGCACTACAAAATATCACAACATAATCAGAATTCAAAAAATGGTGCAAAGATTGTGAACGTTTAGTGTAAAATTTAATTTAATGGAAATCTTTGCAGTTTTTCCGTAAACGTTTGTCTAAGCAAAGGGAAGAAGTTTCAGACAGAGCTTTGTTATTAATTCATGTTATACATGCCTAGGGCCATGGCTCATAATGGCATTCCTTTCTTCTTAACAGACTGTCAGGACTTTCAAAGGACATCCAGAAAGCCATAAGTGCCTATTTGTTGAATGTATTTTTCATATCCTAAAGGCTTTCTTTGATATGGACAGATCTTTTACATTCATGGGTGGAAGTTGCATTAGCAATACTTTTTGTTAATATCTCAGAAGATTCACAAGCATCTGATCTTTGGCTAAAAATAATATGAAATGTGTCAGAACCTCTGTAAGTGCTGTTTGAAACAGATTTTTCAAATAGTGAGCAGTGACAAAACTATGAATAAATGCAGAACTTGATACAAATGTTCTATAGCTTGAGAAAAAACTATTCATTTTAAGTGAAAGAACTGGAGAAAGCCCTGCTTGATTTGCTTACAAAGTACTGAGATTCTTCTGTCTACTTTATGTGATAAATATTTTCATTCAACATATGTCTTTTGATGTCAAAAGTGTAATGATTCAGTTTTGTTTTTAATCAGGAGGCTGGAATGCAGATGGAAAGGGCCCTAATGTTTGGGACACATTCACCCATCAGGGAGGAGATCGAGTTTTCAAGAACCAGACTGGTGATGTAGCTTGTGGCAGCTACACTCTGTGGGAGGAAGATTTGAAATGTATCAAACAGCTTGGACTGACTCATTATCGCTTTTCTCTTTCCTGGTCACGTCTGTTACCTGATGGGACGACAGGTTTCATCAACCAGAAAGGCAATTGTTTCTTAAAAATAGAAGGTTGCAGCTTTAATTCAAGGTTATTGCTGCAGTCTGGCATAATTAATCCAGTATGCTATTCTGCAGTGTAGCTTTGAAATTGCAACTTTTTTCAGAGTAATTATGGAATGATTTTTTATAGGTTTGCAACAACTTCCTAATGAATACTCTAGATCCCGTTGGATATCGTGAGCTTTTGGGATGGGATGAGTTTTATGTTCCCTACCATGTATTTTTTGCTTGTTCTAAATTTTTTAAAAAGTGATTAAAAGTTATTCTATTTCATGGGATTGTGTAAAGTTACAATGAACCCCTGCAGAATCTGCTAAGCAAATAAGATGAAAGCATAAAAACAAATCAGTCAATCAGTCAATCCCATATTTGATAGTATTGGCAAATGCATGTGGATAGTGCATCAGCATAATCTGATGACATTCTGAATTGCACACTGAATAGCATACATTGTCCAAGTAGGACAGGCTTTTCTGCAGGTACTCAAGCAATATACTCCTTAGCTGGCCAATGAAAGGGGATCTCACAGTTCATTTTTATTATTTATTTTCCACTGGAGGCTGTAGGTTCATTCAGGACTGGGTAAGCATTGTGCTAGGTGCTGTACAAACACACATGAGAAAAAGAGACTACAAAAAGTTCCAAGTAGACTACATAGTGTAAGACAGCAAGACAGGACTAGAATGGGAGAAAAGAGATGCAATGTACTGTTACAAAGCTCTGTCCTTATCTTCGTGGATCCTGCGTTTCCTGGCGGATTTTTACTAGCCTCAGCGGCTCACTGTGACCCTCCACGGAGCCCTTCTCTCTCTGGAGACAAGGTCACAGCCTATTGAGCCATTTTCATCACAAACCAGTGAGGAGAAGCTATCCTTCCTGGCACAGTCTCTATTGTCTCCCAATCTCGGAGACTAATTAGGGGAGGCAGAAAGTGGGGAGCCCAGGCCCACCCTCTACTCTGGGCTCCAGCCCAGGGACCCTAATAGTATCAGCTAAGATGGCTGACCTTTTATCCACAAAACACAATACAATTCCCTGGGCTACTTCCCCACAGCAGTCCCCACTTCTTCAAACTCCACTTCACCCTTACCTCAGGGCCTCCTTCCTTCTCGATGATATGTTGTCCAACACTCGGTCTCACCAACAGCATAACTTCCTTCCACAGCTCCTGACACCCACAGCCACCTGACTAACTGGGAGGTTTTTATCTGGATTCAGCCAGTCCCTGATTGGCTTCAGGTGTCCCAATTAGGCTAGCTGTTTCTACTCCTTTCTAGAAGGTTCTTAATTGGCCCCAGGTGTCTTGATTGGCCTGGAATAGCCTTTGTTTGGCTATCCAGGGAACAGGGACCTGCACACCCTGAGACTAATGTACCTGCCTTCCAGCACTCTCCTATATCCTTCTGGTCTGACTCCGTCACAGTACACAAAGACTGATCAAATTGATGGTTGGCAAATATGTTGGTTCCACATTTGTTCTGCTTTTTAATTTTAGAGAGAATTGTCAAGGAGAAATGCTTGTGGCTGAGTTAATAAGCAAAGGAAGGGAAAAGCAATATTGAGTGCAGAGGACAGAGAAAGAAGGCAAGGAGGATTGGTGGAGAATGTGAAGACTAGAGGGAGTGAAACTGCATTAGAGAGACTGTGAGGAACAGAGTAAGAGGAGGGGTCGGAGCAAACAGCCATCAGCAGAAGGAAAATGTCCCTAACAAAACAAAAAGGAAATAGAATTGGATGATAGTTGTGTCTGAAGGGTTCCTCACCTTTTCCTTGTTGCTACCTGGACTCCCCACCCCTTCTGGGGAGATGTCAATCTTTGTCCTCTTGGGCAGCCTTCACCTGGGTGTTCCTTTCTTCCCCCATTCAAGAAAGGGAAGGGCTGGAAAGAGAATGGGGAGGGGGATTTATTAGCAAATTCCTCACTCCAGGGCTGTGCAGATCCATACACACAGAACCAATAATGTTGCGCTAAGAGTGTTCAGATTGCAGATTTTGGGTTGCCCATGCAGATCTCTATTCACCTCCTGCATTTTGCAGATCATAGCTTCTGCCATAAGTAGATGGAGGACATGCAGGAGCCATAAGAGTGGGTTGATGCATCCATAGACAGCTGACGAATCAGTCATTTCCTTCTGCACAGCATGGATGCAGGAGTAACTCCAGACTTCTGAGGAGAGACCACATCTCTGAAATGATCTAGTAAGGACCAATTTGGCTGCAGCAGGAGGAGAGGAAAATGGACTTCATGTCACCAGCTGAATGGGAAAAGGATGGGAAGATTGCTTCCCACCACCACCGGAATTTCTAAGCATGAAGCCTGTGCCCCAGGGCAGAATTTGCCCTTTAGTTTGGATGCTTTTTGTGGTGCATGGAAATTAAATTTGGCTGAGTATCCTTAGTTTTATTTCTGTAGAGCACAATTTCTTCAGGTAGCAGTACAGGTGCTATTCATATGCCACAGAGCTGCCTGTTGAACAAGCTTTGTTATTTAGAAGAGAGGGTGGGAGACAGTGACCAGTCATAGAGTTGGTAAGAAAAAAAGCAAACAACATTTTGACCAAACTCAACTCACATTTTTGAAAATGTTCACTTGATCCCTCTTTTAAACAGCTGCCTGATTGATTTTATGAACTTTACATTTAGCGAAAGGGCATTGGAAGGGCATTTCATTAGGCAGGAGCTCACTTGTCCTGTGCAGTGATCTGTTGAAGCAATTGTAGCTGCATATCATGGAAAGGCCACTATCTTCTGTATAAATATTTCTACAAAGAGCATGTGAAGAATTAGAAACCTTAAAACAATATTCTTTCAAATAAAAAACATTCACATGGACTGATTCACTACCAATTTCACACCCAAAACATGGGACATTTGGAAAAACCTTTAACATTTGTTTTCTAAGTGTAAGGGGCTTTTCTTCTAAAAGAGCAACGTTGTAGGGGTTTTACTCCTATAAAATGTTAGATTTAAACCTACTGTGAGTTTACTTTGTTTTTTATATAGTGTCTGATTTTTGTGTTGTTTTACAATTCTCTGTGCCGTGTGTCCTCCAAGGAGTGTTGTTTATTAGCTGCAGAATAGCAGATTGCAGTGAGTGGGGAGCCAGAACTGGCAGATAGCATGTGTAGGTTATTGGACCCAGCATATAATCCTCTTCTGTGCCTGACTTCAACATTAGGGTAGGACCAGGAGAGAGGGAGGCAGAAAAGAAGAGAGAAATGGGACCTGTATCCCTGGCAGAGTGGGTACCACCCTCAACCTCAGAATCACATGACAATCCACACCAGCTCCATTGATGCACTCTGACTCTCCTCTGGGCCTTAACTTATCCCTTTCCCATCCAGCTGATGATATGAAGTGCATTTTCCTACCCACCTCCTGCTGCCAATTGGTCGTTACTAGACCACCCCAAAGATGTGGTCTCCCCTCAGAACACATACACACAAATTGCCAGAACTCTAGATGCTGTCCTTCTTTGCTCTTTTAACTGATCCATAAGTACAAATGTAAAAATGGCGTTATCCCAGTTTTAGCGTTTTCAGGTCACCAGATATTATTATGACACCGACGATTTCCAGTGATATAGATGCATTTCTCTTTTTGGATCACACAAGATTATAAGCCTTTTTCAATAATTAATTGAAATGTGGTGAAAGGATATTTGATTGCTTTTAAATTTCCCAAATTCTACTGAGTAATCTGTAAAGTTACATGGGCTACCTCTTATCAATTTCTAGGGAGATTTGCTGTTAGTGTTAAAAAAGAGAATGCTGTACCAGCAAAGGACTTCTGTTTTGCCAGCTAAGGGATAGATGGAGAAAACTCTTACTCCCACCAGAGAGAGTTACCCACATGAATAGTCCTGTTGAAGCCATGTGAGTCACTGTTCACCAATGAGAGTAAAGGATTCACAATCTGGCCCTAATTGATTGTAAATCTGAACTTTGAAATTAATTTTTCAAGAATTAAAGGAACATTTTGATAAATTCTTCCCCCAGACATATACATGTGTCACCTTATATTCTTGTGGGGTTGCAGTTACAGAGGAAAAACAAACTGCCTGCCAGGCTTATTGTAAATCTTGCTGTGATAGTAGATGTGTAGGCATTGATCTGTTTGCAGAATGATGAACACCAAGTCTGGGGTTCTCAGTTTATTGCTGCGTCCTTGAGACAAGACCAATCAGATGGTACAACTGTGAAAGCAGGATAATTTTAAGACCTAACACTGACAATGACAATAAGGACCAGGGCATCAGTGTCTGCATTTTTTTTAATGTTAGCACACACTGAATCCGAAAACCCGTGCAAAGCAGTAGTTAGCATAGTGCCAACACGTTCACTCACTAATACAGGTAGCTGTTAGTGATTCATTACCATCTCTTGTTACTATATTAAAAAAGAAAACACTACGAAGCCTCCAAATCGTATACTTCACTAATATAGGCAACCTTATTGTTGTCCGCTCCTTTCCTCCATTGTGTTCAAGTCTTCAAATTGTCAAGTCTTGTCCCAGGGCCCAAGTCCCATTTTCAAAAGAGGTTTAGGAACTTACGTTTTAATGATTCAATGGGACTTGTGTTCCTAAGGCACTTAGGCAATTTTCAAAAGTGAAGCCAAGTCTCTGAGGCAAGTTCTGCCTTTTGTCTGAATGGCATCTGCATGAGGCACCCTCTGTCCTGACTGGACTCTTTGAGTTTAACTATAATATAAACAATAATTCAAAGTTGATATTGTTAGTAGGAATGCAATTGGGAAATTTGCAAATGGAAATTTACCCAGCTACATAAAAATAACCATACAGGAGACACGTTCACTTAGCCAGCTGATAAAGCCCAGTAACTGAAAATCCCCATTTGCCCTCCAGGAATATCCTCTCAAGCTTTGCCCCCAAAAGCCTGTCAAATAAATGGCTTTCATTGCTTTCCCAGGTGATCGAGTTCAGGCTATTTCAGACCAAAGTGGTGGGGGAAAGGTTCAGAGTGCCAGGATCCTCATAGTAAATGACCAGCCATCTGTCACCTCTCTTCTATAACCAGAGGGATCTAGCTTGAGTGCCTCTGCTGTCTGCAGCTGTGGCAGTGTTACAAGGAGGGAGTTAATCTCTTGGTGGGCTAGTCCCAAGACTATGGTATCTCAAGTTTGGTAATTATGGTAGCTCAAGACCAACACCATCTAGAGACCAATGGGCTGGTCCTCACGAGGGCGGGGGATCAACTGTAGATACGCAATTTCAGCTACGTTAATAACGTAGCTGAAATCGGTGTATTTACAGCCGACTTACCTGCCGTCCTCACGGCGGTGACAGTTGGTGGTGCGCTCCCCCGTCGACTCCAGCTTGCGCCTTTTAGCGAGCTGGAGTTATGGAGTCGACAGGGTCGCTGCTGGCGATCGATTTATAGCGTCTTGACGAGACGCGATAAATCGATCGCCATAAGATCGATCTCTCCCCGTGCTAGTGAAGACAAGCCCAATAACAACCAATGAAGAGCACCAAATGTCAAACAGGCTTGACAAGATGCCCAGGCTAGAGAGGGAACTGCTGCATGCTGCCCCAGCTTCAGCCTCCATATACTTCTAAGTTGTAGAATTCATTGCAATTGGCTAATCTGGAGTTGAGAAAGTCAGGGATAACAATAGCAAGGCCCACATCCAAAAGGAAATGGCTCACCCTACTGACTAGGTGCAAATCATGAAATGCCAACCGGTTACAACATGCCTTGATCTTGGTGAATATTGCACTCTTTGCTTTTTAGTGGCTGTATAGTTCTCCAGGAAAAAAAT
The DNA here is from genome assembly GCA_007922305.1 of Dermatemys mawii. Classification (NCBI taxonomy): domain Eukaryota; kingdom Metazoa; phylum Chordata; order Testudines; family Dermatemydidae; genus Dermatemys; species Dermatemys mawii. The sequence goes on from ML677326.1 coordinate 26,153,760, forward strand.
CCCTTCATTAGACCTAGTTTTGGTATTGATCAAACTATACATTGGGGGTACACTTTTCAAAAGGGCTCAGTTCCCACATTTATGGCCAGATTTTTGAGAGCTTAGCTCCCATTCAGCTGCTAAGTGAAGAGACCAAATTTTCATAAGTGATAAGCATCCAGCAGCTCCCACAGTTCTCAGTGGAAGCTCCTGTGCACTGATTACTTCTGAAAATGTGGCCTCTTTTGGTGCCTAAATAGCAGCTGTTGGGTGCAGACAACTTCTGGAAATCTGTCCCTACCATTTTAAAATAGATTTAGCATACACCTCTGAGACGATACATAATACAGAGACCGAGAAAAATAATGCTGTGGTAATAACATTATTATTTGTGAGGTTTCTGCGTTTTTAAGGTAAAGAAATATGAACCCAACCTTTTTTCTTTTAACTATTTCAGGAGTTGATTACTATGACAAGATCATTGATGACCTGTTAGCAAATGGCATTGTGCCCATGGTGACGTTGTATCACTTTGATTTACCTCAGCATTTAGAAGATCAAGGTGGCTGGAGCTCTGATGCAATCACTGAAGTCTTTGACAGCTATGCACAGTTTTGCTTCAGAACATTTGGAGACCGAGTGAAACTGTGGGTCACTATTAATGAGCCTTATGTTGTTGCTAAAGATGGCTACGAAAAAGGCATTGTGGCTCCAGGAATAAGGGAACCTGGTATTGGAGCTTATCGGACAGCTTACAATATGATAAAGGCGCATGCTAAAGCCTGGCATAGTTATGATTTGTTATTTAGAAAAAAGCAACACGGGCTTGTGTCTATAGCTCTAAACTCAGATTGGGCAGAACCTCTAGATCCAATTTGTCCAGCAGATCAAGAAGCTACTAAAAGGTATATGGCTTTTTGCTTAGGCTGGTTTGCTGAACCCATATTTATTAGTGGTGACTATCCAGCTATCATGAAATCCCAGATCTCTGTAATGAGTACAAAACAAGGCTACCTATCATCAAGGCTTCCAGAACTGACTGAGGAAGAAAAGATGATGATCAAGGGAACTGCTGACTTTTTTGCTCTAAATTATTATACTACTCGCAAAGTAAAGCACCAAGAAAATACACACAGTGAACCAAGTGTTTCTGGGGACAGAGAAGCTGAACAAATAATGGACCATTCCTGGCCGCTTGCTGCTGGCAGCTCATGGCTGGCTGTAGTCCCTTGGGGTTTACGTAAGCTACTGAAATATATCAAGGTATGGTGTGAGACTCACTTGATCATCTAGATTTTTAGTTAGCTAACCAGCACCAAAGAAAAGGATCTGTGTAGTGCAATATGGGTGACAGTTATTGGGAGGCACCCACATGCTGTAGCAAAAGTCACTATGAAAGAGTGTAAACAAGTTGCTTTGGGATTCTTTGTTTCATTTTTTGCATCAAAACTATTGAGAGAGTTGAAGACTTTGGGGTTTTTTTGTTTGTTGCTATTATACTTGACAACTCATATTGAGCATAAGTCACCATTTGACATGGTATGTGAGTATTCTATCATCTGTTAAACTTCAGAAATGATCTTTTGGATGCCAGCAGTCAGGTTTTCCTGGCATCCAACTCATTCCTGACAGTGGGACACGCTGTAACTGCTAGTACCAAAGGGTTAAGGAGCAGTGATAATATGCAGATGCTAATGCAGGAAAGATATTTTTGTATTCATATTAAAATAAGTCATTTCACTGTCTTCATGGATATTTGCACAGTTTTGCTTTTCCACTGTTAGTCATGAAAGGTCAGCACATGGAAAATTAAGTTAATAGGGTCAGTGAGATTTGATGAAAACTAGTTTTGGTTTGTAGCTTATAGAAGATAGAGGCTAATGCACCTGATTTTATGGGTTTTCTTACATCTGTTCTGAATAAAACTTCTGCTTTCTTGTTCTAGGATACATATAATAATCCTATAATTTACATCACTGAGAATGGGTTTTCCCAGAGTGACCCTGCTCCACTTGATGACACTGAACGTTGGAAGTATTTCAGGCTGACATTACAAGAAATTTTAAAAGGTACATTTTTAAATGATGAAAGATCAATCGTGCAAACTTAATATAATTTTCCTATGTGCGTATTTGCATTCAGCATGGCCATTGATTCTTGAAGCTAAAACTTGTGTAAATCAGAGTAAAGTAATGTGATTAGAAAAAATGTTTGGCAAAAAGAAAGGCAGAATATTTAGCAGAAAGGTAGATTTAATCCTGCTTCACAGTCTTGGAATGGAATCAAATGAAAATGTACAGCACTGTGTATTTTGGAATTGTACTCGTTTGATATCTTCATAAAGCAAAAATGGTGGATTTTCGATTTTCTATTTTTTTTATGGCCTGCCTGGTTTAAAAAAAAAATGCACTTTCAAAACTGCACATTTTATAGTCAGCTTTGCTCCATTTCCACAGCACCCACAACTGGGGGGCAGATCTTTAAAACGGCTCAGCAGCCAACAGCTCTCATTGCAAAGAATGGGGATTGCTGCATGCTGGGTACTTTTGAAAATCTGGCCCTTAGATCTAATATATATTCTTTGTTATAGAATATGATCCTGTTGCATATAGCTTAAGGAAGACTGCATGCAATTAGCTCCATGCAGTGCTTGGAATGTTCACACAGTTAAATTCACTCCAGTGCAGAGCTAATGCATCATATCAGTTCCGCTTCAGCCCTTAGGAGGAGATTTTTGAAAGTGCTCAATATTAGCATAGCTTTGCTCCTCTAGAAGTCAGTGGATGCTTACCACAGGCTTCTATAGGAGCAGAACTAGGCCTATGCACAGCTCTTTTGAAAAATCCCTCCTCTACCTTCCTCTATGCACCGGGGTGACCCATAGGGAGTAGAACTTCTTGTGACATATCAAGTTAGAATTGATTTGAAAATGCTGCATTCCTTCACATGACTGCTCAATTCCCTAACATGTTTGTCATAAGTGATCACAAGCATGAACAAAATATTATTTAATATTAGTAATTTTGCAGCAGTTCCTTCCTCTTCATTTTACTTGCCTTTTGTCTTGCCATTTTTACAGTCTGTTCCTTGAACCAGCTCTCAGTGAAACATTAACTTAAAAAATTGTGCCATTATTCTCCTCCCCACTTCCTGACAATTCCTCAGATTTGTCACCTAGAAAAAAGGCTCAGGTTTGGGAATCTTCCTCACATCCTCAACCATGAAGACCGATTCAAATAATTCATTTAGTTTCTCTGCAATGACCTTATCGTCCTTGAGTGCTCCTTTAGCATCTCAATCATCCCATGGCCCCACTGGTTGGTTAGCAAGCTTCCTGCTTCTAATGTTCTTTAAAAAAAAAATCTTATTGCTTTTTGAGACTTTGGCTTGCTGCACTTCACATTTTTCGGGGAGCCTTCCTGATTATATTTTCACACTTCATTTGGCAGAGTTTGTGTTCCTTTCTATTTTCCTCACCAGGACTTAACTTCCACTTTTTAAAGGATCCCCTTTTTGCCTCTAACTGTTTCATTTACTTTGTTGTTTAGCCACAGTGGCTCTTTTTTGGTTCTCTTACTATGTTTTTTAATCTGGAGTGTACATTTAAGTTGAGCCTCTATTGTGGTGTTTTTGAAAAGTTCCTATGCAACTTGCAGAGATTTTACTTTTGATGCGGTACCTTTTAATCTCTGTTTAACTAACCTCCTCATTTTTGTGTAGTTCCCCTTTCTGAAATTAAATGCTATGCTGTTGGGCTGCTGTGGTGTTTTCCCTGTCATCGAGATGTTAAATTTAGTTATATTATGTTTACTATTACCAGCTATATTCACCTTGTGGACCTGATCTAGTGCTTCCACTTTGTTGCTGGACTTCTGCCTGCATTCTTTTTTTACTCTTGCAGTTGGTTTCTTTGTTTTTGTTTTGTTTTTAATCAGAGGGTGGTTTTTGGCTTAAGTTTAAAGAAGATTAATGAATGTTAAGTGTATCTAGCCCCCCCCCCCCCACTCTCCCACTACCCACTCTCAACACCCTCGCAAAACTCTCCTGCTAGCTGCTTCTCTTTGCTAGTTCCTCTGGTCGCTTAGGAGTGGGCTTTTTAAAGCCCTCTTCCTACGTAGCCCCATCTCCTGGTTAAGGGTTGATGAGTGCTAAAGGGTGTAGGGATCAAAACCTTATTAAGAAGCTGTCAGCTCTCAACCTTGCCTAGCAGACCGCTAGGTTCAGCACCTACACTGTCAGCATATGGTCCCCCAAACATACAGACCACATGGTGTATTTTAGTCCAGCAGCAAGCACACCACAACAAACACACACACACACACACACACACACACCCCAGACAACAAACTTACCCAAGCGTCACATAACCGCTCTTCCTTCACCTGGAGAAGTCCGTTACAAAACTCCCCTATTAGCCATTCCTGTTCATTAGCTCCTCTCGTATGCTTAAAGTTATTGTCATGGGGTTTTGTACCCAAGGGCAGCAATATGACCTAGCGGCGATACTCTGGGCTATGTCACCCAGGGGTGAGAGTCAGCGGACGCCTAGTCTAATGGCTGCCTAGCCTAGTGGCTGGTATTGGTGGCAGTGTTGTCCAAAGGTGAGAGTCAGTGGCGATCTTGTCTAGTGGCTAGAATCAGTGGCAAGATCACTCCCCGATGAGAGTCCATGGCCACCTTATCTAGAGCAGGATTAGTGGAAAAGCCACCCAAAAGCAAAAGTCTGTGGGTGCCTCACCTAGCAGCTAGAGTCAGTGGTAATGTCACCCCACAGTGAGAGTCTGTGGCTGCCTTCCCTACTGGCTAGGATCAGTGTCAATGTAACTCAAAGGTCAGAGTCAGGGACTGGGGTTAAGTCACCCAGACCCACCCTGCTCCACTGGCTTCCAAACCAGGATCCTTCAAAATAGTGGTTCCAATACATGGTGTAGGGGCGGATGCCCTTATGCTGGTTCCCTGGGTCACTTCCTACTCCTGCTTCTGTTCCTCTGTCTGTGCCACGCCTCCGTCTTGATGTCCCCCTTGGAGTCCTCTTGGGTCATTCTCTGGCGTGTCTCCCCCTTTCAGCCGTGGCTTGTCATCCTTGGCCGCTGCAGTTGAAAGGCCTATGGTGGCTTGACTATGTGGTGCAGTCCCAGCCACTTGGAGCCCCGGCAGCTTCTCGTCAGGAGGCTGCAGCATCCAACTCTTCTCCTGCTCCATCCATCCAGACTGAGCTGAGTTGCTTCCTTTTGAATTCTCCCTCCACGGGAAGCATGCCTGGCAGGAATGAGGGGGCATGGCTTCCTGCATCCAGAGCAACTCCTTAAGCCTCACCTCACCAGCGTGGCGTTGATACACCCAACACAGTTATGCATATGCATAAGGGGCTGTGTTCAGGCTTGCAGCTACCAGATGGAACAGCCCTCTCACTGGAATGTGAGAGAGAAAGGAGAGATTCAGGAGTGGCTATAGAGATAAATGATTATGTATCTGGAAAAATCAATGGTTTGAACCAATTGGATGTTTGTTTGATAAATTGCTACCTATGTTTCATACTAGTTACTTTTTGTGATGTTTTTGTGATATCCTATTTCACTGCTTGCTTTAATGAGACTTATTGTCATTCCAAAGGTCTCAAGATGATGTAAATGCAAGTGTACATAGAGAATATTACAAAATGTCAAAATGAAGCAAAGTCATTGCAGTTCTCTGTATATGCTGTTACAGCGTCAAGATAAAATGAAAAGAAACCACATTGATCAGTAAAGCAAAGTATCAGAAGTGATTGGATAAAATGCAAACAATGCACTATCTCTTATGAAGTTTTACTAATATTAAATGAAAATAACACCTGTAATATGCTGTTATGGCTGAGAATTTGAACTCCCAAATGTCAGAGCATGTAAAGCCATGATTTCCACAATATTTGTAACTCAACCACATTGCATGTATATGTTATATCTATGCCCTAACATATACATACATTATTGCCTCTTTTATAATTTCTGTGGGAATCATGCCTTTACACATTTTGGTTGCTCTGTTCAAATTCTCAACCATAACGTTACTTTTATTTATTTGCAGTGAAGTTGCTCTTGTTAAAGATTTTCCACAATTTTATGTAATAATAAACAGCAGTCTTAATTTGTAGATTTCAAGGCACTTTAAAGTGCCAGGTAAGTATTTCGATTTTAATTTTGTAACTGGGGAAACACAGGCAGTAAAAGTGCAAAGTAACCTTCCCTAGGTCAACGAGCAGATCAGTGGTAGAACTAGAAACAAAACTTTGGTTTCCTGCTTCTGATCTAGTGTCCTAACCACTGACCTATATGGCATGTATGTGAGTATAATATATAACCGAGATATAGATATTTATACACACAACATGCATTTTAAAATAAACACTTGTTTATTTCAGAGTGTGGCGGTCCAGATATACACACTGTATAAGAAGGTCTTCATCTTACTGTATTAAAAACATTGAGTGGAAAAATCACATACTGCACCGGCATAATAGCTGAAAATTAAATATAAAATATTTTTTTCTTTAAACATGTCAAAAGTACTTATCCTCAGTGAAGCAAGGTGGATGTTTACACAGCATATTTTTGGGAGTTATTAGGTCTATTAGACTAGAATAATTTACCTACAGAAGGGTAGAAGAATCCCCATTTCTGAGTCTTTGAAAATAAATCTAGCAAAGGTATTAGAATATATATTATGGGGTGCAATCCATCACAGGTGAGGGGATAAACAAGAGCTTATAAATCTTTCTTATCTTAGTTTGTATGATTATATAACTCAGTGCACAGAACAATTTGAAAAATTTGAGTTGGAAAAAATACCGTTTTTTATTCCTTCTTCATGCTGGGATAATCACAAACTAGACAAATGGAGTTCTGCCAAAGTTTGCCAAATATCTTTGGGACGAAGAAATAAAAATAAAAAAGAGTTTCAATCTAAAGGGTAATTAAATTCTTCATATCTATAAATGTTTGAAAAGAAGGCTTACTTCTCCATACAATTTCCCTACAACAGTGTTACAATTAAATATGGTTTCTACTGATTATCCCCTGCTGGGAGGAATTTTTTGTTGTTGCACTATTTTATTTTGTAAAAGTGAAGGCTTTAAAGATCATTTTTACGGTAATTTTATAGTCTGCTCACAGTTTATGCATCCCTGGCTGTTAGTCAGCACATACACACAATGTGAAACTGGCTGGGAGCACCACAGAATCATTGAATACTCTTTAAAAAAAAATTGGGTAAAAAAATTGTGGGAGAGAAATAAAATAAAGTGGGAGCAGAAGAGCTCAACAACTGGCATGAGAGGCATTTTCTCATGTGGTGCTCAAGGGGTTAATGTGACGGGTAAATTATGCAGCTGCATGTTACTCTAGGTCACATCCAGATAAAAGAAGAAACTGAGATGACTGTTAAAAGCAAGGATGACAGTTAAACGTTCATCTTACGATCTTTAATGGAAAGAACGCATGGAAATTTCCCCACCCAGTTGGCATTTGTTTCTGTCATTGGAAATAAGCTTCTGACTCTGGCATGTGATGTAGATGGCACACTTTGGACTGCCTGCCCAGTGCCAACAGTTCTGCATAATGATAAACTTGAAAATTAAATAAGGCTGTTTGTAAATCATAAATCTCTCTCTTCAATAAAGCATTGTTTGCACTGCTAAAGTTCTAGGTCTTGCCAGATTTATTGGGATCTGGATGACATTTGGCACAAAATGATTCAATCAAGGAACAAAATTTGTGGAAATTAGTGGTTACAGGTGTTTTGGGGGTGCTTTGGTTAAGCAACAACAAAAAAATCTTCAATTAAAAAAAGAAGGGAGTCAATTATAGTCCTTATAAGGCTTAATTGTTTGAATGTTTTAAAAATACAATCAAAAGATCAAGATATAGAGGTGTAATAACATACAGTACTTCATATACTCAATTTCTTACTAAGAAACTTCATAAGAGATGTTATAAAAAGCTTAAATATATGGGGAGAGAGTCTACACTTATAGAGAAGTAAATTTTACCTATTCTGTATGAGGAATCCCAGTAAATAGCAAGGTTGCTTGGGAAAAAAGTAAATAGAGCCAGTGTTTTCAATGAAACTCTAGTCTTGTGTAACATAATACTACCTAAATGGACTAATACGGTCAAATTAATAAGAATCCTTGAGCTACAGCAGCTGGAAGCTTCCATGTGGTCTTCAAGGTTATCCCCATGCACAGTGTATTGCAGAAACCAGTCTATCTAAAGATTACCATGGAATGAATCACCATGGCAAAGTCCAGAGCCAGAAATCTATCCCAAGGGTCCTACTTATGTACAGAAAGGGGGGAAAGTGCTTTTGACTTGACACCACTTGAGACTTTAGTAGCAGGAATTCAAATGCACTCCCACATTGTAGACCTCTTCTGATTGTAATTCTGTACTGTACAGCCTGTCTATCTTGGGTCAGGGGTTTCGGAATGACTGCCTTTTTCAGATGTACTGACCCATCAGTTTAGAGCTGAAATAAACAGTATCCAGATTAATCTACATTCTGCCTTTGTCTCAACTTCTATGGGTTTTGGAGGAGGGCCCTTGACTCTGGAATGTTTGCCTCTTTGTTTGAGCCAGAGTTTGATCTTAGGGCATGGTACAAAGCCAGTCTATTTCCTCGGACTTTTGCCAGGGGGTGAGAGGATTGGGTTACATACTGCATGTGCGTCCTGAGGCTTTTAAGATTGGGTTCATTTTATAAAACAAAATAAAATAAGATTATAAAATCCAACTTTCATTTTTACCCCTTTGGATATGATGGAACCTTTCAGACTTCTTCTTGCTTATACTTTTTCCCCTGCTAGTGTCAACCAACCTGGCCAAGACTGGTGATTTCGCAAGTTCCACAAGCTGGGCCACACTTACCAGCAGGCCCATCCTGGTTTCCCTCAGCAACTTTAACTGTCCATGTTTTACAGTGTGCTGATATTCAGGAGAGTCCAGATGGGTAAACAAGGGACCCCTTGGACAACTAGGAAGTGTCACAATCTAGATAGTACAACTCTAAGGCTGTTTGGGTGCAGTATTACAAGTATATCTCATCCACTCCACCCTCCCCTTACAATTTTTGCAACTGTCCCCACCGGGCAGGCTTCCTCATAGGGTCCTGACCTGAGACTGCCTCTGTCTTCCCCCATTTACAAGTATTGGCTACTGTGACCACTCACACATTATGAAAACGTAATGTTGACAGGTAGCATTAAAGCACCCATTGAAATTTTAGGCCCTGTTTGTCCAGAATAACAGGGAAAGATGTGCCCCAGTAGCACACTGCTGTTGGTCCTCACCAGCCTTCCCTTCTGACACCCATTAAAAGGCATGCAGTCAGTGATAGGTTTTTAAATGATGTAATCACATATTGCCTTGAGACTATAACAGCTTTATTTTTAGCACTGACATTTTAAAAGGGATTGTCACATTCAACAAACTTTTAAAACTAAAGCCCTAATATTATAAAGCTATTACAAAAGATTGGGTCTTTGATCATTTTTCTTGGGAAACTATTTCATACTAATATGTATCACTGCAAGAAATGTGTCCTTTATTCAGTTTAATTTTCCCTTTCCTTAATTTCATCCTATTATTCTTACATCTATTTCAATGTACCACACTAAATAATGTCTCTCCCTCTTTTGCGTTTACACCCTTCCACTATTTGAACTCCAGCCTTAGTCATCACTTCACCAGACTGTACATGTTTGTCTTTTTTAAGCTTTCCTCGTACGTCATTCTCACCATCCCAGATCATTTTTGTTTTTCTCTGGGCTCCATCCAATTTCTCAATGTCTTTCTGGAAACATCATGCCCAGAACACAAGACAATGTCTGCACCACAGCTGCAGAGAGAGTGATGTTGCCTCATTGCTCTGACAGGTGATGTATTTGTTTATGCAGTCTGATTTTGCAAGCTCATGTCTAATTTATTGTTCACTATTAAATTCAATGTTGTGAATTTAAATGCAGAACCTTTAATGCCTACCCAACCCACCCCTCCTCTGTATATTTTGCTAAACATCCTCTTAAGTTCTCATGCACATAAGGACAAACCACACTCCTCATTCACACCCATTACCACACCAGCCTTAACTCTGTCCTCCTTCTTTTGTCCATTCTACACATAGGCAGAAGAACCCTTCTTATGTTCTAAATAACAGCTTGATACATATATGGCCAACACCTTACTCTGTGTGTCGGCAACAGAGCCTCACTACTGCAGCCTTTCAATGTAGGCAAGAGAACCACCTATATTTTCCATACAGGCCGGAAGCCCACTTGCTCTGGCCATGAGACCCTACCCCTGCTCACACTCCTGATACAACAGGGTAGGTTGGGAGGAGAGAGATATTATTTCCCAAAATATTTTTTTCATGTCTGTATGCAAGAAATAGTGAAGTTTGGTATGGCAATGGGGTGGAGGGATAGAAGCTATGGGTTTCTCTTGAGTGTATATAAAGAATGAATTGGATTATGTGAGGAAGCATAGAGTTAGCAGTGAAACTCTTAATTGACCATAACATGACTGTTAGAATTTCACAATGTCAACTTAACTTTTGCGTTAACACAATTTTTTCTTTTCTGTGGGACTATATATGAAGATAAAAAAAATAATCAAACTGAGATCAAAGACAGAAATATGTCTGTAGGTCTTCACAAGCATTCACTTCACAAGCTTTCACAAGCATTCAAACTCTGTGCCTATCACCAGAGCTCACTTGTGCTTTTCATTTATTCTGCATCGTCCCCTTCTTCCAATTCTCTCAATATAATATTCACTATATATACTATACAAGAGCTGTAAACTGGAGATGGCAGTGTTCTGCTACCTCCATTCCATATTCAGTTTTAGTCCCGAAAAGTCCACTTCAATTCTTTCAGCCCTAATCTACTGATTTCAAATCAGCTAAGTATTTGCACCTGTTGGAAGGTTGTAACTGGAAAGAAAGATTTAAACGATATGAAAAATATCTTTACTTAAACAAAAAGCTTTTCCAGAATCTTAGTTTTATTAATATACATGATGTTTATATACAGAGAGAGAGAGATAGATAGATATAGATATAGATATTGTGACAAAGCTCCAAGTTTGTACTCATGGGTCCTGCGCTTCCTGGCAGATTTAGGGGCCTCAGAAACTCATCTAGGCCCCAGAGTGACCTCCCTTTCTCAGTATAATTGACAAGAGTCACCACCTAGTGAGTTACCTTCATCACAGGCCAATATGGAAGGTGGAAAAAGCGGGGTGGGGGGGAAGCCCGGGCCTGCCCTCTAGTCCGGGCTCCAGCCCAGGGACCCTAATAGTATCAGCTAAGATGGCTGACCTTTTATCCACAAAACACAATACAATTCCCTGGGCTACTTCCCCACAGCAGTCCCTGCTTCTTCAAACTCCACTTCACCCTTACCTCAGGGCCTCCTTCCTTCTGGATGGTATGTTGTCCAACACTCAGTCTCACCAACAGCACAACCTCCTTCCACAGCTCCTGACACCCACAGCCCACCTGACTAACTGGGAGGTTTTTATCTGATTTCAGCCAGTCCCTGATTGGCTTCAGGTGTCCCAGTTAGGCTAGCTGTTTCTACTCCTTTCTAGAAGGTTCTTAATTGGCCCCAGGTGTCTTGATTGGTCTGGAGTAGCCTTTGTTTGGCTATCCAGGGAACAGGGACCTGCACATCCTGAGACTAATATACCTGCCTTCCAGCACTCTCCTATATCCTTCTGGTCTGACTCCGTCACATAAATATATATATATATATATATATATGTGTATATATATATATATATATAAACCCATCTCCATCTAGGATAGCATCAGTTCTGAATGCAACAAAGGCAAGTCTTGTTCTAATGCAAGAGAGACATCCCTCTTAATCAGAGATAGATAGGAGATATGAATATGCTGCATGCTTACTGTTTTTTCATAAGTTTTCAGTATATCTACAATCTATAGGCTGTGAAAGGAAAGCACTGTGTTTTAGCTGCCCTGCCAGTAATAACTTTAGCCCTGCTCCAGAAGTGACCTCTCTTTCCCTCCTGGGGTGAGAAGTAGTTCACTTTGAGTACTGAACAGAGATTGCTAGTCTTGCAGAATTCTACTAATTGTGAGAGATTTTGCAGGAGCAAAAGATTAGTTGTAGCTGGGCTAGAGGAATAAGTCTGATATAAGATTCAGTTATAAGATTCCCTGTGCTTAAACACAACCCTGACTGTTCGATCCATGGTACAGGGTACCAGATAAAAGAACAAAATTGTGGTATTTTTTTTTTTAAAGTAATCAGACCAAACTTTTAGTGTGTCAGAAGCTAAAATACAATAGAACATAGGATCTGTCAAAGTAATATATCTATTCAAATTACATTTTCTTTTTACCAACTCAAAATGTAGGACCAAATTTATTTGCTGGTATAGACTGGTGCCTTTCTATTTCCATCACTAATTTACACCAGCAAAGAATTTGGCACAAATTTTTCTTTAAAAAAAATCTTAATCCTTGTAACTTCTTGCAATGGCAGTCTCCAAACACCCCAACTCGGCTGTATGAAGTCTGTTGGAGTAAAAGCCCTATTAACAAGTATAACTGTTTTGTTCAACTAGTAATTTGTTTAACAGGTTTCCACTGCAACTGCTAAATGATTTCACTTTAAAGGATGCTGTGAAAGTTAATTAAAAACATTCATTAGGGTTTTAATAATTCCTTAGAGGCTTGCAACTCAAATCTGTTTTCATACCAAAAATGATTTTCCTCTTGCCTTCCTGCACTCCCTGGCTTATGGGATGTTATTGTTGGGTAACTAATGAGTGCTGCTGTAGTGCTAGCAAAGTTTTCACCCCTTGCTTTTAGAAATAGAGCTTTAATATATTTCATTGGAAGTGAAAGAAATAATTGTTCTAAAATCAAATTGATGCATGTAAAATAGATCTGTTATGAGGGGACAAAAAGATAATGTCAAATTCTGAGTGTTATTTGTGACAGTGTCCCTTTAAGGAATCCGTTTTCATATTACAGTGGGAAACGATGAATGTCCTTAACCATTCAGTATAACTGTTGAGATGTTATGTACTCTACTTTTATCTTTTCAGAAATGCAAAGGAGGTATTCCATACTGCGCTTTTGCTAAATTAATTTGAAAATCTAGACACAGGGAATGTAGTAAAATGAGAAACTGGGTGTCTTTGAAACCTTTCCCCCCCAAAACCCCAATCATTTATCTACTCAGTTCAGACATATTTTATTAGTATGTTGTTTGCATCATGTTGGCAGCATTGCAGGATTTTATGTTGACCTTAAAGAGGGAGGGAATTCTTCCCTCAGTTACACCAGTTCAATTCTCTTGACTCCTCTGGACTTGTAAAGCGTAGTGGTTTTGCAGTCATCCCTCCTGGATGCTCAGGCTCAGATGGATGCCACTCTACCTTACCCGGCTCAGCAGCCAAAAGTCAATTAGCAGAGGAATTAGCAAATCGCTAATCTAAGCCCTGGCCCTTTGGGTGCGGTCTAGCAACAATCAGTCTTTAGCCTCGTCTCCTGGCTAGGATGGACAGCACATACAATCCATTGCTCTGGCCCTCTGGGCAGGGCGTAGCAAGGAGCAGGATTTAACCTGGCCTCCTGGCTAAGGCACATAACAAATGCAGTCAGGCTCAGCCCTCTGGGCAGGACAACACAACAGCAATCTATAGACCAGCTCCCTGGCTGGACAGACAGCAGACAAACACAGGCTGTTTGGCCTATGGTGAGTAGGCTGCCACCCCAGGGTGGGGTTGGCAGCAGGGAGTAAAGGGACCTGGGCTCACCCTACTCCAGCTCATCCCAGTCCAGGGCTCTAACAGTGGTGGAGGATTCTGCTACTGAATTAGCAGGGATCCCACTGAAACATGCTGACTCGCGCTCTGGCAGCAAAACTGAAGTCTGTTTTCCCTGGACTACTTCCTACCACAGTCTGCAAATAGGGCTCCGTAGAACAAGGATACTCAATCTCCTTGGCAGCTGGCAGTCCCAGCAGCTCCTCAGGGAACTCATCAGACAATAATCATGGCAGATGCTTCTTGGGACGGAGTTGTTGCACTTCAGTCTCTGCTCCAAGGGGCCACCAGCAAGGCAGAGGTGTCTGTTTTTGTCTCCTGGTTCTCACCCAACCAAGTTGAGATCCCATCTCTTATACTTCCAGTTCCACTTCTCTGCTTTCGGTGTGTGGGGTGTACCTGGTTTGGCTCTGCCCATCAGGCACCAGAATCTAGTCCCTTTCCCTCAGGCTCGGAGAGAAGCCATGCTGCCTCACTACACTCTCCCCTCCCAAAGTCCAGCTGTTGGTCCCCAGGGCTGGCATCCTTGCTTTTTCCCCAAGTGTGACAGAAAGGCCACATTCACATTGTTCTTACCCACTCAGTGAATGAGCATGGCTGGAGGATGGGATATGAGTGCATCAATCTGGTGTTGGTGTCCCTCATAGTGTTCAGACAACTCAAGGGGTCATGGTCCATTATGAGCACAGAAGGGTCACCTACGAGATAGTACCACTTGATGGTGAGGGCTTCCTTTTTGATGACAAAATAGTTTCGTTCTCACTTCCTGGGAGAGGATGGCCCTGAGTCCCACCTTGTAAGCATCCATCTGGATGATGAATTTACAGTTAAAGTCGGAGCTAAAGAGCACCGACTCTCAGCATAGGTGGTCTTTGAAGGTCTGGAAGGCATCCTTGCAGTTGACAGACCACCACACCCATCGCGGGCTGTCCTTGGTCAGGAGCTCAGTCTTGGGGGCTGCAATTGAAGCAAATTGAGAACGAACTGTTGATAATATCCAGCTAGCCCCAAGAAGTGTTTCTCCTGTTTCTTTGTGGTTGGAGACAAGAAGGCTTCAGTGCGTGGACCTTTCCCATAGGGGGTGGAGACTTGATCTCACCTCAGGGTGTATCCGAGGCAGGTGGTTTCTTGCCACCCAACCCAGTACTTCTTCAGGTTTGCAATCAGTGCGGCAGCTCACAGGACCCAAAGAGCGGCTGCCACTTCTTTCAGATGGCCTTCCCAGTGGTGGCTGTACACCACTACATCATCTAAATAAGCCACAGCATACTTGGTATGGGACTTCAGGAGGCAGTCCATCAGCTGCTGGAACATCATGGGGGCTCCATGAAGGCTGAAAGGCATCTGGGTGAATTGATAGACCACAGTTGGTGTGGCAAACATGTTCTTCTCTCTGGAGCAAGAGGAATCTGCCAGTAGCCCTTTGTGAAATCAAGAGTCACAATGTCCTGGGCCTTGCTGAGCCAGCTGAAAAGTTAATTGATTCAAGGCATCAGGCAGGCATTGAACTTTGAGATCTCATTCACCCTCTGGAAGTTGATGCAGAATCAGAGGGTCCCACTGGGCTTCAGGACCAGCATGATGGCACTATGCCACTCACTCAAGCCGCTAAATGACCCCTAGCTCTACCATTGCCTGGACCACCTTCTCCACAACCTCCCACATCAATCATAGGAGAGGTCGCATGGTTTCCTGGACCACCTCTCCTGGGCTTGTCAGGATGGTGTGTAGAATGAGGATGGTTTGGCCTGGTATGGCAGTAAAGATCTTGGGAAAGGCCTTTCAAAGCTCCAGGCTTGTTTTGCTGCTCCACTGTGAGGGTGTCCTCCTAATTGTGGTTCTTCAGGATCAGTTGTCTTGGAGACCTGAGGACCCAGATCCGCTTCAGGGTGGGGAGGGGAATGGAGTAATCACCAACCCTTCTTGCTCTCACCCATAGGCGCCAACTTTCCCTGGCGCCAGTGAGTGCTTGTGCTTCCCGCCCCACCTCCGTCTCTTCCCCGCCCCCATTCTCCACCCTCATTCCAACCCCTTTTCCAAAGTCCCCGCTCCAACTCCACCCCCCTCCCTGCTCCTATTGGACCCGTTTTCTCTAATCCCCGCCCTGGCCCCACCTCTTCCCCCAAGCGCGCCATGTTCCCCTTCTTCCCCCCTCCCTCCCAGCTCACCTGGCAAGTGCTGGGAGAGAGGGAGGAGAAGCAGGACCTGGCGGTGCGCTCAGGGGAGGAGGTGGAGGCAGAGCGGAGGTGAGCTGGGGTGGAGGTTGGGGCTGGAAGCCGCCAGTGGGTGCTCTGCACCCACCAATTTTTTCTTATGGGTTCTCCAGCCCTGGAGCACCCATGGAGTTGGCGCCTATGCGCTCACCATGGCTTCCAGAGGTTCATCTGATAGATCTGTCTTTTTTTCTGTCAGTCTAGTTGTCTAACCACGTACATAATTGGACCCATTCAAAGAATTACCTCATAGGGGCCTTGCCAGCAGGCCAAGAGTTTTGGCTGCTCTGAGGGGAGCAGGAGGAGTACCCAGTTTCTAATCTGGGCTCCCTGGTTGTAGGTCTGCTTTTGTGCCCCCTGGGTGACTTGCAGTTTCTCCTTTGCCAGATCCCCAGCTCAGGTCAGGCACCTCTCTAATTGGAAGACATACTGTAAGAGTTCCTGGACTGGTGACAGGTTGTGTTCCCAGGCTTCCCTCATTAGGTCTAACAGCCCTCAGGATTGGCAACCATACAGTAGTTCAAAGAGAGAGAATTTCATGGAGGGCTGGGGCACCTCCCTAATTGCCAACAGTATGGGCAGGAATCACTGGCAGAGCTCCTGTGGGGAAAACATACGGAGCATCTCCTTTTGTGTCCTGTTGAAGTGTTCAACCAGTCCATCTGTCTATGGGGGCCATCACTCCTCCAGCGCTGTGGCTGGGCAGGGGGCCAGAGACAAGGCAGAGGCATCCAACTTCTTCCCTGGTTCTCTCGCTCAGCTGAGCTAGAGACTCCGCTTCTTAGTCTTCCTGTTCTGCCTCTCTGCATGCAGCATGAGGGGTGGGCCAGTCTGGGTCCACCCAAAGGGGACAGAAAGTGATCCCTCCCCCTCAGGCTCGGGGGTAGGCCACCCAGCCTCACTACACACAGGTATAATGGGGACAGAATTGTCTCTCTAACTTTTTTCAGACTGGGTTCACTGATTTTGGAGCCACTTGAATGATAATGTTAGGAAAAATTTCTGGCCTGCAGATCTCTGACATGACATGTGTGAAAATCTGGCCCATTGAAGTAATGGGCATTTTGCCATTAACTTCAGTGTGACCAGAACTTAACCCCAGGTGAATACAAAATCTATTAAATAGTTATGTTATATTTTCCATCTATGTCCCACAAATGGAAAAAAAAATCTTTTGACTCTCAATAAATGTCCAGCATTTGAACTTTCCTACAGTCTTTCCTTTGGCAGTATTTACTGTTCCCTTCAAGGGACAGACAAACCTATTTCAAATGTTTAGACGTTTTTTAGAGCTACCATCATGATTCTATTTGGGCTATTTTTGCCTGTGACACCCTTTTGCTAGCAAGCCATGTTTAACTTTCAGTCAGTGTTTCCTGAATGTAAATTTCTTTTTGGATCTTTTCCCTGTATGTTTTAGTTCATTTTATTGAATGCATAAGTGTCAGCCATGATTACTGCTGATCTAGCTCTACTGTTCAAGTTAGAAGTTTTCCCAAGCATACATTGGCTTAATATTATAACTCTGATCAGGTATTTTGAGGTTTAATAATGTATACGAGCATTAAATTAACGTTGTTTCTCATTCTCTTGATTAACAAACATCTGTTTAAATCAATATATATCATTTGCCTGTACACTTGATTTCTGCTTTTCCATTGCTGCATGATTGAATTATTTTTCTGGCCAGTGAGAGAGATTTTATATGCAATAATGTTCTAGTCCCAAATGTTTTGAAGGAGAAACATATTTCATAGTTTCCCTTTGCACTCTACAAGGAATTTTATTTTTCAAACAATAAAGAGTCCTGTGGCACCTTACAGACTAACAAACGTATTGGAGCATAAGCTTTCGTGGGCTAATACCCA
>ML677326.1:26172057-26357092 GCA_007922305.1 Dermatemys mawii
TGGGAGTTTGATATCCAGGTTAAGATTGCTGGTGATGTAATTTTTACAGGAGAAGAATCAGTGACTAGCACAGAATGCAGCATGCAAAAAGAAATCGTATCGCACATTCATGAAGACACAAGCTAAGCAAAAGCAAAGCCTGAGAAATCCTTTACAAGCCTGGTATGAACACACAGATTTCTGATATTGTTTTGAAGTATTAATTGTGTCAAATTAATGTGTTAATGTATTGATCACATTGGCGCAAAGGAATATATATTGAACAAGTACAACCACATTATTTTTTCAGATATGGTCCCCAAAAAACCTTAGCAAAATATATACACAAAACTCACTGACTTCATGGGAGCCAATGGAGGGATTTGAGAAAAGGGGTTTATTATAGTTGGAGCAGAAACAATGGTTAGATTGAAGGTGCGGAGGACGAAGGAAATTGGAGAGGAGGAGTTTACAGTGGTTCGGGTGAGAGGGCGAGAACTAAGAGGTGAAGCAAAGTTTAAGCAGTGGGGATGAAAAGGAAGGGAAAGAGGCTAGAAGTGTTGTAGAGAAAAGTAATAAGATTTGGTGAGACCCTGGAAGTGAAGAGAAAAGCATGAGGAGAACGCAAATTACCCCAAGGCTGTAAGCTTCAGTTATTTGGAGGATAGTTGTCGATACGTAAAGCTGGAAGCAGAGGGTGCATATTCATTTTTAGCCATATAACACTGGAGGAAGTGGTGGGAAGTCCAGGAGAAGATATTACAGAGACATGCGATGTAAGCCTGGACAAATGTCAGGGGTGGATAAGTAGATTTTAGAGTCATTAGCCTGTGGAGATAAGAGAGACTGTGGGAAAAGACAAGGTCACCCAAGGGATGACTGCGGAGAGGAACGATGACAAAGCATGGGAAATGCCAGCAGAGACAGGAAGAGAAGGAGAAGATCCATTAATAGTAATACTGAAGGAGTTGTCAGCTAGGTGAAGAAGCAAGTAGCCAGTGTCGCAGAAATCCAAGGATGAGAGGTTCTTGTGGAGACGTAGGTGGCTTATGGTGTCAAAGGTAGCCGAGCTATCAAGGAAAAATGAGTACAGAGAAGTGACCCTACAAGGAATAGTTAGTTAATGTGAAAAATGACAAGACAAATTAGATACTTGGCAGTACACCTAAAGGATCTCCTTCAGCTATTGTGGCCACCCACATTGGCAGAGTAATTAGCACAACTTCCAGTTATGATTAATGGCATAATGGGGGCAGAGAGATCTATGTCTATTTATATCGTGCCTGACATCATAGTATCTAGACAGCACAGCAAAGATTAAAAGAGGCAGTTACTATCCAGTCATGGTCTGTTCTCTTCTAACGTGCTTAAATGAGACCAGTGTAAAAAGATATCCTAGGTGAGCAAAAGCCCTATCGAAACTGGAAAAGGCCTTTGTAAAGAGATGTGCCTTGTCCTGTGCTCTAAAGGTGGTGAGAGACAAATTAATCATAATTGTTAGAAGTATGAGGTATTTGTATTTTGAAACTCCAGTGAAAATACCCTTTTGAACTTTGGGAGGGACTATAATTTACAAAAAAAAAAAAAAAAGTCTTTTATGGTCTGTGCAGTGTAGAGAGAGTGCACAGTTTAACTAGGAATGTTGGGAAATCGTGCTCAAGGCTTAGAAATAATGAGCTCCTAATGTGTTTCCTAATCAAAGTATCGGCATGAAATTCACTATTTGGAGAATGTCCTATTATCAAGGCAGCAGTGTATTAAAAGTTCACCATGGATATTATTTTTGTCTCTCATCTTTTTATTTGACTTGTCTTCTCTTCCCCCTCCCTTTTAATAGTTTTAAGTCAAAAGCACTAGAAACACAAGAAGAGTGGTGCTTATCACATTTGTTCCAGCTTCCTTGGACCAACAGCCATCCCTGTCAGTCTTAGTTATCTTTGTGTGCAATGCTGTTTTGAGCAGAGATTTCATACAGAAGTTCCCCCCACCCCCACATCCAAGATTTAGGTACCTCATAAATCAAATTGACAAGTCACATGATGATGTTTCATTTCCTATTTTGTCTATTGGATGCAGAAAGACATGTATAGTAGGTTCCTCAGTGGTTTATTTCCTAACAATAGCACAGCATTGTGTAGTTCAGAGACTATGTCAGACTCTTTTTGGACTATACCTAAGCAATTCTATACCTAAATATTTGTCTGTGACAAAAAGGAGAGGCATGTTCCCACCATTGCCTCTGAATATTCATGGTTGCTGTGAAACTAGTGGCAATTTAAAAGATTACTTTTTCCTGTTCTTCCCTTTGCTTTACTGGAGAAACAGCATTTATTGTTGATACACTGATTTTCTGTTACATTTTGTTCAAAAATTATGCAAATGTATACTTAGTGACACACACAATTATGGTTCCAGGAATATAGAAGAAAGCAGATTAGTTTTGTTTTATCTTCCCAGTTAAACTAATCAAAGGAATTGGTTTAATTTTTGCTTTCTTTTTGATTATCCTAGTTATATATGCATTATCAATTTTCAAGCAATTGCTCTTCATATTTTATTCAAGGAAACCACCAGATAGTCAGACAAATTATCACTTGATTATTTTTTCAAACTTTTTCTCTCACGTATGTCCCTGCATCATGTACAGTTGCAGCAGAGGTCAGACAAACAATAAATGGTAACATTTGCTTTGGTTCAGGAAATATGTATGTTGCATATTGAGGAATTTGGGATTTAAAATATTGTTTCAAAAGTAAATTGTTTTTACTTAAATAAAATAAATTTTTACTTAAAATTATTTTCCTGCTATTGTATGTTAGGTTGCCTGCATGTAGGCAACCTTTCTCAACATGACATATATACTGTGTGGAATTAGAGAACACTTTTAAACCCAATCTCTAAATCAATGTGTCACTTCTGAGGGATTGGAGGCCTTAGCTGGAAAAGAGGAAAAAGCATGGCATATGTTCTAGGTTTCAGGATTTTGTTTTATAAGGAATTGTTTGAAGAATATTTTTCACTTTCTTAGGTGTTCTATTTTAAGAAATTAAGACATTTTAAATAGTGAAGGTCTACACTGGGTACTATCTTGTATTCACCTTTGAGCTAGCTTAGCAGAATGCAGCCAAAGAAGCTCTTGTTGTCTTGTTATAGAGAGTTCCACATAAAGTCAACTGTCCTTTTTGTAGTTTAGTGAGTTGTAGTGGCTATGAAGATGTGTGACTGACAGTAGGGTATAGGACCAAACACTGAACAGTAAAGCACTGTCATATCCAGCTCTGCTAATGCTTCTCTTTACCTTACTGCCTGGGATGCTCCAGGAAAGTAAAAGCAGACCAGTTCTCTGAGCTACTACCCTGGCAAAGAATATATCTTTTCATGGGCTGTCAGTATTGATATTTACATAGTTTTTGCCATAACAGGTACTGTTAAAAGTGGAATATAAAAATTCAGTTAATCACAAGCTATATCTGTTCTACATGTGTAAGGTTACATTTGTTGTGTTAATTTCAGCCATCTTCCTGGATGATGTCCATCTTAAAGGATATTTTGTGTGGTCCCTCCTTGACAACTTTGAATGGACTTGTGGATACAGCTGTCGATTTGGACTTTTCCATGTTGACTTTGAAAACCCAGCTCTCCCTCGTGTTCCTTACCGATCAGCAACAGAATATGCCAAAGTTATCTCAAACAATGGACTAACAAAATCAACTGAAGAGCTCTGAGGATCTGCCTTTTGGTTCCAAGAGTTGTCTCCTTCCTAAGAAGCCATATGTGGTAAAATTAAAAAAAATATTTTAGAAAATGCTGACTACTCTATGTGTTTTTATAAAATAATTAAACTGACAGGTTCAGTTTGAATACATGGTTTTCCTTGTTGTGTAAGGAGGGAGGAAGTAAAATAACTGGCAAGTTACTTTGTAGTGGATTTGGCAACTGTGATTTAAACTGTATGTTTAAAGGAACACTGTCAACTTGAAATCTAATTAGTTTTAAATGTGAGCTACTAATAGTTTCAACTGCCTGTGACTTTCCTGCCAGCTCTTCTAATTTTACAGCCACCTTCTCCTGTGTTCATATGCTTTTTTCCTCCCGAGGCTGCGTGAAAGCCCCAAACAAGCAGAAGAAAAGGATTATAGTGAAAACGATTATACAGAAAGCGTTGACAAATGAAAAAAGCAAATCAACACAAATATAGGATTTAACTTTCTCTCTCTTACACACACACACACACACATGCACATCCTTTCTAATTTTTTCAGTTTGAGTAATCTTATAAATATGATTACTGTCCCCACCTTCTCTCAAGGAGAAGGGGAAGCAGAGTGGGAGTTGCACCTCAGAAGGTCCCTCTCTGAAGCACAGTGCCTCCAGGGGTGGTGCAGGTTCTGGACCAAGCCTTGTTCAGCGCTGTGCCAAAAGGCGCAGTTTGGCTCACCGTAGGTAAGAAGTTGTCAGACAGAAATGTGAATCTTGAAGTTGACGGGATCCCTTTAAAATGTATTTACACGGCTTTGAAAATTTTGTCAGTATACTCTTACTGTAACAAAGCTCACATCAGAGCCAAAGAAAAAAGCCCTTTTATAGCAAAGGGTTCAGTGGACAATACCAAACAGCCTTCCACCTCTAACAACAGGGAGAAAAAAGTTGAAATCACTCTTTATAAAAAAGAAGCGTTTGCAATAGGAAAAGTAATATGAAAAACTGTAAACCTTTCCTAGAAACAAAACACAGAGCTCTGATTCTTAGATTAAAAACAAGTTGTTTTGCTCTTACATGTGATGCGTAGAATGTGCAGCTGTTCACAAAAGACCAGAAGACTTAATATATTAACGAGTAAGATTGCTGGCTTTGTTCCTTTTTTATTATAAAAGCCACATCTACTTTACCTGTTCAACTGTTATAACCATGTGCTCTGGTAGGATTAAGACTTTATTTTCCTCTCTTTGGCATTTGTGTTGGGTGTGCAGAGAGGAGAGAGAGAGAGAGAAACTAATAACCCTTTGCTGTTACTCTGTCTAGTGTCTTTCATCCCAGGACCTCTAAGTGCTTTTCAAAGGATGGGTACAGTAGGTATTATTATTATTATTATTAAGTTTCCCATTTTACAGCTGGGGAAATAGATTAATGAAGAATAAGAATTTTATATTCAGCTCTCATGCTGAAGTTAAATCTTATACATGCTCCCTTTTCGCATAGGTGTCGTATGCCTCCTCCCTAGGTTTTCCAGCCTATCAGGATTTAACAGGCGAAATTCATAATAAACTTTAAGTTGCAATAACATTTGAATATCTGCTTCAAATCTCTTTCTGTAAAAATTAACCTTCTGGCCCTTTACATTAATGAAGGAAGATGTGATTTCACTAACTGCAGTGTGAGGTTTGTTGGCAGCAGCAGCAGCTTCAGAGCAAAGCTGGGATCACA
Organism: Dermatemys mawii; assembly: GCA_007922305.1. Classification (NCBI taxonomy): domain Eukaryota; kingdom Metazoa; phylum Chordata; order Testudines; family Dermatemydidae; genus Dermatemys; species Dermatemys mawii. The sequence continues at coordinate 26,177,461 of ML677326.1, forward strand.
ATTATGCTCCTTTGGCGTGATTTTTCTCTTCTCTCCCTTTGTGCCTGACTGCTTTGTTCTAACTTGCATCAGTTTCACGGAGCATTTTATTCACTTTCTTTTTTGCATTAGGCATTTTTTCTTTAATTTTTCAGCATTGCAAACACCAGTGTAACTCCACCAATGGTGGCAATATTGAGAACCTTAGTGTAGATCAGGCAACACTGGCTGCCAGCATTATTACTGCAACATAGCATAGACTGAGATGAAATCCTTGTCTACACTCCCAGTATAGCCATCATGGGCTGCTAGATTGGTCCCATAGGGCCACTAACATCCAGCAAAAGATAGAGATACTCCCCTGAGTTATCCTGTGTGCACTTCAGATTCTGCCAAGGAGATGGGTCATAAACTTTTGTGGCTAATGTCTTGCTTATCAGTGTTATTTACAGCAGAGGCATGTTTGAAACAAAGCAGGCCGGGGAGAGTCCTGAAGAGTCCTTTCAACCAGACTTCCTGTAGTTTTTTATTGAAATAAAAACCAACTATAAAGCCTATGATCTAACATCACTCTCAAGCATATTCTGTAAGAAGGACTGTGTGCATCTCTTGATATTCATGGAAGATGAAGCTAGGGCTTTAAGGTACATCATAACAACAACCCAAATAATAGAAAGTGTAGTTGAATCAGCATTTTTGTTAGTAACTAATCACTTCTGTACCGTGCTTGAGAGTTCCACTTTTGCCCTGCATAAACAGTGAAATGTCAGTGAGATTCCCCGTATTTTATATTTGCATGCAGTGTGCAGGCTGTTTGATTCAGTGGTTTTGGATCTAGATCCCTGAGTAGATCTATGCATGCTTCAAGTCTCTCTTAATTTGGGTTTCCTGCTTTTGCAAAATGAGATCATTGGCTTCCCATAGCAGGAGATCCTACCTCTAATTCATACAGTCAGGGACAGCATTACTTTGTATTGTTAGAGAGGCCTACTTGGATTTCTGGTATGTCAGACATTCACAACTGTGTTCATGGTATACCTGCATAATAAACATCATAAACAGGAATTCTAGAGTGACATTACACAATCCTTCTGGGACTGACCAACTCCACGTTACTGAGATAATTTTCCTTCACTTCTTGTTGGCCCATACATCTGAAACTATTACTTTCCGCCCTCTCATTGTTATAGCTGTCTAAGCATGTGCTTATGTACACTATAATAGCTGGCACTGTCTAGTGCTCTGCTTGCATAGGAAGTAAAGTAAAGTCTGTTTAAAAAGTTCTATTTACTAAGTAAAATAAAATCTATTTAAAAAGCCAAAAAAATTCACTATTAAAAAAATATTCAAAAAATATTTAAAAAATATAAAAAAATACACTATAATAGCTGGCACTGTCTAGTGCTCTGCTTGCATAGGAAGTAAAGTCAAGTCTATTTAAAAAGTTCTATTTACTAAGTAAAGTAAAGTCTATTTAAAAAGCCAAAAAAATTCTTATCAGTGGTCCTGATCCTGGAATATGCCACACACCTCATAGAATATGATGTATACCCTCAAATGCTGCTGACCATAGGTTGCAAAATTGAACCCCGTATCATCAGGAAAGTGCTGTAATGGTAGCCCAAAAAGAGAATTAGGGCTCTCTTGTTTGCATAGATTATAATGTGATCACTAAGGGAGCTCTTCCCTGCTTTAAATCAAAGTCTCCTTGAGCCTATGTTACATTTCTGGATGAATTTCATGTTCACTTAAAGATAGTTTCTATGCAATGAAGATACCCTAAGAGACTTGGGATAGAGGGTGAACAGCCCTAATGTTAAACTGGATTTATGTAAAAAAAAAAAAAAAAAAATTAAGGTAAAATAGGAATGATTTAATTTTTACTTAATGTTTTGTACTTAGTCTATTGTTAATATCTAATTGCACAATAAAAGTTCTTAAACTACATTTACGCAAAATTAATGTAAATTTATTTTATTTGTGTTTCTTATGCAGTCTTTATCTTATTTTACAATTTACCTTCTCCTATAGTACTATAGAATATAGTATTTTCTTGATTTTAATTAGGACATTAGTGGAATATTTTATTCTATAGGGCAGATTTATAAAGTTTTACAACAATATAAATGGGCAATGCATTTTTTGTCTGCAAAAGAAATTAATCATTTTCATTGTAAATAATATATTCTATCACATTTGGTCTACCAGGTGAAATAAATATTCTGAGTGCTGGCATGCAGGCTTACTGAAAATGCAGTGACCATCTGCATCTCTCTGTTGGGCTTTAAAGGCCAGTTCTCCCTTCCAAAGATTTATAATACAAAGGGCAATTCACTAATTAGTACTGTAAATTAGTGTTGCCATCAGGTTAAAATAAAAAAAAAACCTAACAGCCCCTGCAGTATTTCAATTAATGTTATTTTTAATTGCTTGTATTAGCATTTGAGAACAAGATTGATTAGCTTTTGACCGCCAAAAAATCCAGAACTTGAAGAAGTTAGACATTGAAATGGAAGTTGTTAATTATACTTAAATATCCACAGATACTGTACATAGAAATCTGGAAGGTCATCAGAGCGCTGGAGAGGGTGTGTTTTATGTCTATTTTATTTAAATGAAAACATCGATGTTTGGATAGAGCCACATTTATTTATCATGTTCTCTTAATTGATCACAGAAATTAACATCCCCCAAATCACTCTAAAAGCAAAACAGCTTTATACTATTGCAGTTGTTTACTGAAAGCAATTTTAGAAGTTGCTAAACTTTAAAGTGATTAGTTAATTCTCAATTTGTGATTAAAGCTGCCAGCATGAAAACTCCCATTAAAGCTGGCATGAGTCATTTTTTTTAAGGCCCCAATTCAGTAAATGGTCCCTATTCAGCAAGACGTTTAAGCGCCTGTTTAGTCCCATCAACGTCAATAGGGCAGATCCTCAACTGGTGTAATTTGTGGGACCTTCATTGACTTCAACTGAGTGATCACCCTTTGCAGCAGCTGAGGATCTGCCTCATTAATGGGCTTTACCACATGCTTTGCAGAACTGAAGCCTAAATCCTTATATATGAGAGGCTTGGTTGTTTCATGGGAGCTGAAAGTGCCTACCACCCTGTCCATAAATGAAGGCTTTGAATCTTGTCTTGGTAACAAAGACTGAAGTGTTAATTGACACTGTTGCTATGTCTTCTCTGTCCCCATCCTGAGCCATTTGCTTGTGTCATCCTGTCACATCTTGTCTTTAGACTGTGTGTTTACACTTCACGCTGGAGGTTTAATTTCCAGCTTGAGGAGACATACTTGTGCTGCTCTAATTGAGCTAAAGAGCTAAAAATAGATCTCCAGCGCCTCCTGCAGTGCAATATTGTAAGTGGGTGCAAGGCAACCCCTTATGCCCTTGCCCTTTCCCACAGGAGTAGCAGTGTGAGAGGGAAGCAGCTTTCTACACTTTCTTACTGGTTTCTAACCTTTTTTCAGTTTAAATAGAAAGGGGAGAAAACTTTGAAAATTCAAACACCCAAAATGAAAAACAAGCCTTTCATTTCCCCAAAACTGAAAGGAGGAAACTGTTTGACTGTTTTCAGTCAAAGTGAAAGAAAAATAATTTTGTTTTGAAATTTCAATTCGAGCTAAAGATTTTGTTGTCTCAAATTTTCCAATTGGAAAAAAATTACACTGAAATCAATATTTTCTGAAATTTTTTTTGGTATTGAGAAACTCACATTTTCCAAGAGAAAATATTTTCATGCAAAAAATGTTGACCAGCTCTGTTTAAACTGAAGGGGATTTTTTAAATACATTTAATAGAAGATCAGGGTGTTTTTTGTTTTCTTGTTTCATAATAGAGGCAATATTTTAGATTTATTTTGATTTAAGTAATGAGACTATGGTAAATGAAGCAACTGAGGATCACATGAGAAACAGTGATCACAAATAGACAAAGTTCCATGAGTCAGTCATTAACTTTTTATGTACATAAATGATCACATTCTATATCTGCAATTAATACACTAAAAAAATCCCTTACATAGTGACCAGCATAGAATTTGTTTGATTATTCTTAAAAGCTGTTGTTGAATTTCTAGATGCAGTGCACAAGCCAAATAGGATGCTGTATTTCATTACTAGAGAAGCAAATAATTAATCCAGTTAGAATTAATACTGTCTAATACTGGATTACCATATTTGGTAGTGTTCACCATATTTTAGGATATAACTGTCCTTAGTGGCATATAATACAGAACATAAAGTATGAGAAAGCTTTAAAAAAGTGGAAAGGAAAGATGATAAAGGTGATACTTTATTATTTTTAAAACTGAATGGGTGTGTTTATCTTGAAGGGTCTTTTTGAAGAAATTGTACATGGACTTGTACAATCATAACACAATAAGCTGTGTACTGGTGCAAGTAAACAATGTTTATCCATCAAGAAAGAAGAACAATAACCTTACAAATGTTTTGCATTTTTCCACAAGAGACATGGTATTTCCAAGAAAATAGTACCAAAAGTACTTGGGAAAACTGGTTGTTTGTTTGTTTTTTTCTTTGTTTTGTTTTTTAATGCTTTACATTTGGACTTCATTAGTGTGAATTACTTGCATCTTATCAGGATTGTGACACACAAATTGATAACTTAAGCACATTTTTTTTTGTTATGCTTTCATTGTATCTAGAAATGCAATGGGATTTTTTCCCCCTGTCCTGCCCCACCAAAGAGACACCTGCTGTGCCACAAAATTGGAATAATTCCTTCTCAGTGATTTCCACAGACTTTTAATTGGACCTCAAGTACCACTTTCTAGAGTCTGTTGCCATAGTTGTATATTGTGCTGTAGTTCCCCAAAAAGGGCAGCATTAGAAGCTCCAGTCAGGCACGGATGAGTTTATAAGTGTACACTTATGCTCCATGCAAATTTCATGGTACTATGCCACAGGTACAAAATCTTGAATAGAACTACCCTAAAAAATGTGATAATGATCATCTTGCTGCTCACTATTTTCCCTAGGGTTTAGAAGAGTGAGCACAGAGCTGGCTACAAGGAAGTCCTTGGGTTCTCTTCCATTAGCTGACCGTAATATTTTTAAAATATTATTTAGTTAGGCCACTGTGAAGTAAACAGTTATGATTCCCACTTTAAAATGGAATAACCAAGGAAGAGAGTGAGAATTTTAGATATCTTTTCTCACACAGTGCTTGTTGGGGATTTGATAGGCAGATGCCTAATCTATAGTATCACTGAGGGAAATCCCTTAACATTTCTTTCTCATTTTATCCATTTGTATATTGGAGGTAATATCTACCTATGTATGTGAATGTTTTATTTCCTGTATATGTTTGAATTTCACCCGCTACATAAGGGTCATTCCTCCCTCTCGCACACATTACTGAGTCATGTACCCTCTCTACATCGTCATCTGTAAAAATGGGGCTAAAAATACTTACTTCATAGGTACAACCCTGAGGATTAATTAGTAACGTGCTTTGTAAATGTAACATGGTACGTTATGAAGAGAGGGTCCTACCACAGTGAAGGTTGTAACTAACTTTCCTTTCAGTGCAGTTTTTATATGCCCACACTCTTAATTCCAGCAAACAGACATCAATTCACCCAGAATGGCTAGTGGGAGAGAATGTATTAGCCTCTGGTTGCTGACACCCTAAGGGTAAACATCCTAGTATGGCAAATGATTGTTCACCTTAGCCTCAAATTCTAATGTAGCTTGAGAAAGAGCACAAACACTAGAAGAGGAACAGGTGAATGGGTTAGAGTGACCAGTTACAAAGTGTGAAAAATTGGGATGGGGTGGGGAGTAATAGGTGCCTATATAAGAAAAAGCCCCAAATATCAGGACTGACCCTATAAAATCAGGACATCTGGTCACCCTGGAAAGGGTAGGGGAGGATTACAAAGCTCTCCTTGACTTTTTAAAGCACCATGAGACCCTTGGGTGGAAGGTGATACAGAAATACAAATTATTTTTACTTCTGTCAGAGGTGAAATAAGAATCAGACTTTTCCTGTAGCAGAATTTTGCTAATGTCTTTATCCACCATTGTTTAAACAGCACAGCATTTCTCTGCTGAGAAGCCATTCCTTCCTGATTTTGTGTTGCCAATGGGAAGGAAACTTCTGTAAAGAATGACCTTACAACATGTACTGTACACAGAGACAGACCTAAGGAACCAATATGCTGAATATTACTGCTAGCAGTGTTATGATTTAGGAGCTGCCACTCTGGGAATCCAACCTCAAGCCTTTTCATGCAGTTGGCTTTACATGCCTTTATATATTAAGCCAGAGTATCATGCAGAACTGAAAACATTTTATTTACCACTACAGCTGCAATAAATGAGACTGTGATGGGAATTCTACATTATGTTTTCAGTTTTCTTGTAAATGTGCTTTTACTCATAAAATATAATATACAGTTCTTATTTCTTTAATGGACTGTGAATGAATTTGCTTGCACTGGAGAAGCAGTGAGAGGGTGGCTTTGACTGAGAATGACATCTTTCCTGCTATTTGATTTTTTTTACAGCAGAATGGGTCATGGAAAACCTTGCAAATCCTATTCATTCTGATAAACCATTCTCCTCTAATACTGCCTGATACCAGTCTTCACCTTATTGACTCTGAATTACATTTAATCCTGTTAGGATCACCTTTTTTGAAAGACAAAGACCCCTTTGTGATGACACTGAAAAGGGGCTCCGGAGCTGAGAGATCAGACTGGCAGAATGTGAACCCTTTTGAAACATTCCAACACAGTAACTTTACAACATTGTCATGCTGTGTGGGGCCTCAGCTGACAGGATTGGGGAGATCAGTACAAGTCATTCTTTTTGCACAGGAAGTACGTTCTGTACCGTGCAGGATAATACATGATGTACCCAGTGAGCTGTAAGCCAAAGGCCATTCAGTTGGAGATGCTGCAATTTGATTAACGGAGATACCTTTCACGGGGAAAAAATGCTGTTGCTGTGCACATATTAAAATAACATGGCTGCAGGGAAAATAGCTATATAGAAGACGTTAGGGATAGGATGCATAACGATAGCCTTGTCGCATTAGGTTCTAGGGTACCAAAGATATAGGAGCCCGCTATTACAGTTTACATGACCTTCTTTACTAAACTTTTTTATTAGCAATAAATTCTGGTTTGGATACTAATTTGATGCATTTGAAAACTGTGCCAAAGCACACTTCTGTTATTGTTGTGAAAATATGGGGAATAAGGTCTACATATCACTGCTGTGGCAAGTTGACACCTAACAAGATTTATACTATTTGAAAATCCTATTGGAAATTGCATAGGTAAGTTCACTATAGTTTACTTGGCACATTGCTGCTACAAATGATGTTAATATCTTTGTTTTGATATGACACACAAAATTTATTTAATCTGGTATCTCATTTTTCAATATATTCATGAAATAGTGTTGAGGGGGGGAGGGAGTCCGCCAGTACAAATGGTGTTCGTTTTCAATATGACAGCATTCACAAGTCCCAAGTAACGTGACAGTTGAATAGATAATGTCACATATCATAGCATTATTCGGATGGTGTGATCTTATTGATTGGACAGCAGTTGCAAATTTAAAGCTTACACTACATTTCACTAATACTTTGACAATGAAGAGCCTGAGCACTGGTCTGTCAAATGTGTGAAAATTGCTCCATGCAAGTAAACAAAGGCCTTGTTCATAATTCTGTGAACGGATGATGGTAACATTTATTCTGGAATTAAACAATAATGAAATACAGGCCATGCTTTGCGCTCTAACCTAACATGGGATTACAATGCAAGACCAACTCTTTCATTACTGGTACTAGAAAATGGCTAAAATGTTTAGCTTCCCACCCCTCCAATGTAAGAAGATGACTTCTAAGAAAGATAAACAAAGATAATTATTGAACCAGTGGTCTGAAATCTCAGTTGTTACCAACCATTTAGACAGAAGGCGTTTTATGCTGTTACATAATAGTGAGTAATTTACAAAGATTTTCTTAGTAAAGCGATACAATGTAATTTGTTTTATGCTGTTACCTATTATAGGTTTGAGTGAAAGGCCAAATAATTCTACTCAGATTTTAAACTGCACTCCTCATTATGCTATCTGAGTTCCTAGCAACAGTGCATTAAGCAAGATGACTAGAATGTGTACCAGGTGGTTCCTTTTTCATTTCTCTTCTTAAGGGGAAAAAAATGTATATGTGCTTTGAACTTTAATGTGTGAAGACAAGGCCAAAGAGTTGCACCTTGGCCTTGGATCAGACAGCAGTGCTCATCACATGGAAAAACTTATTCCTATTTATTTTCGTAGTGCCTAGAGGTCCCAGATGAGACTGGGGCCCCATTAAGCAAAGTGCTATACAAACATAGTTCTAGACATTCCCTACCTTAAGGAAATTCCAATTTACATTGACAAGACAAAGCATAGGAGGGGAGATAGAGGCTCAGAGAAATATAGTGACTTTCCTGAGGTCACATCGCAGGATTCCACAACCCTGGGGAAAAGGAACCAACAGTCCTCATTCCATTTGCCTCCATGACAGGGAATAAGGCTGAAGAAACCTCTATCTTTCTACTGTATAGAATTCAAGGAATTATACTTCCTTCTATACCGATGAACTCTTGCATAAGCAAAATAGCTGAGGTTAGACAAGTTATATAGCATAAATTGTGGTTTACTGAAGATCAAAGTAAGTAATTTAAGCCAATTAGATATGTGCTACAACTAATCCTACTATGTGCTTTATAAGTGATATTTTTTCTCTCCTGACACAGTCTATAGATTCTCCTGCTACAACTATTCAAATGGGTTATGACTTTCTTTTCTAAAAACAGTAAAATAAGACTCCCTAAGCCTCTGGCAGCTACAAATGAGGTCCAATATTTTTACTGCTGTCAGCTATCCAATGTGATCTATCTTTAGTCAAAGCAGCATACCAACCATGTTGTGCAGTAGCTCCATGAGAAATGTAAGATTTCAAGCCTATGCCAAAATTTTAAGTTGTATTCACCTAGAGTCACATCTGTGGAATATGCTGGGAGAACAGCAAAACATACTGCCTTCTCTATGGAGTATCAAGGAATCCTTTATCTTGCTATTACCATTCATAGACCCTATCACTTTCAGATGATGACAGAAAATCACTGAAACTAAAGTGCCTACTGTCCAGCAATGACAAAGAAAACATCCCAGCATATCAGTTGTCTTGTAGCAATTGTCATTGGGCACTGACAGCATGCAAAGTATAATGTCATCCTAATAATTAAAAGATCTTTTAGACAAACCTGTTTTTCCCAGTGGTAATTGGTGTCAATTTATTTATCAAGTTTTCTTTATTAAATTGAAAAGAAATATTGCCACGGTGAGATGCATAGGTATTTCATAGCATTCCCAGGGAAAAGAAAACAACAACAAAAACCCAGAAAAGCAGACAAAATGTGTCTCTAGGAAAATGAGATACCTCATTCTCTTTTGATTTAAAAACTTCACATAAGGAAAGTTTTACTCAGAATGTTAACAAAAAAAATGAAAAGTGAATGCATTGGATTTTTTATCTGTATTATCAAAGACTAGGGTTCGTTTTGATGCAGCCTTTTCTTTTTCCCGATGAAATGTTTCATGTTGTAATGTAATAGAATTGATAAGATCTGAGACACTGACTTTTAATGGAATTTCATTTTTTAAAAATAGGCACATAAAATGTCTCCATAATAAACTTAATTAGGAGAAAATAGAAGATTGTATTATTTCATCATTAATACAAAGAGCTGGATAATTATGATGATGTGATATGCAGATTGATTGAAATTCAACCCTTCCTGCACAAAACTGAAGTTATCGGGTCTTGTGTGGGGAACTCTCCAGGGCCGAATGACAGACTTAACCGCCCAACCTGTAGACTCACTACAGAGCTGCACTTTATATCCCCTCTCACAATGACCATATTTACAGCTTATGAGGAGCTTCACATATACAGTACCTATGTGAGGATCTAGTGCCTTTGGATCTGAGGAACTGCAGACCTAATAGGCCTGTCTCTACAGATAGCCAACATTGATATCTGCCCCTTCATGGCTCTGAGGGCTGCACAGACATCTTGCATAGATGCTCTTATCCACCCCGAGAAGAGGCACTGTGGGCTAAAAGTGGTACAGCATGCTCTGTATGTGGCCCTCCTCATTTGGGGAGCAATTTCACCTTAATTAAGAAATTACCTATATAAAAGATGAAGAAGATTACGACAAAGCTCTCCTGTTCAGTCTTTGTATAACCTCACAGTGCTGGTGAAATCATTCGGGCCAGAGTCCAGGGTGGTGTGACTTAATGTTGCTCCATTGCTTTCAGTGATACCCTGGTAATTTCTGCCAGCTGAGGATCTGGGCCACTATCTTCTGTCTATGTGTTTCAATAGCATCCTATTTCATTTTCTTTGTAATCTGAAAATTTCATGTTAATTATTTTGTTCTACCTCTTGCTATAGCCTGGTGACCTCCTAACTACAATGTACTGTGCTGTTAATTCAGTCCTTTTATGCCATGTTTGCCCCACCATTTTCTTTCCTTTATGCATTCCCCAAGCGTTTTCCCAGCCTTTAAGGGCACTTTGCTTTCTCAGCACTAATAATTTTCCAAACATTTGTCTTCATTTTTTTTGTACTAGATATCTTAATGTGTCTCCCAAATGTTATTGTCAAGGTCTTTCTATTTTATAGTTTCCAGTCGTGGCAGTTGAAATACTGTACATGTCAATGCCTCTACCAACTAACCATTTTTTACTGATAAAAAGAATAAAAACCCTTCAATCAATCTGAAACCAGTTTATTCCTGAATGTACTGTAAACTGTATTGTTCCAAACTGCACTTTTATGAATGAACCGGTTTCTGATTTGCTGAAGCATGGAACAAATTAATTTTCTGATACAATCAGAATGAAAAGTAGTTTTTCAAAACTCAAAGGATGAAATTCAGCTGTGTGCTCAGCATCTATCCAAGCACTTAAATGGGACTTAACAGAGGCATGAGACCTTTATATGTGTTGTCTGTATCAGAGTGAAATGTACAGAGCTTCGTTAGCTCAGTATGTTACATTAGTACCCATTGGAATAAGTTAGGGTTTTGACTGGTCAGAATTCTATTATCTCACATCATCCTCTGTCTTATGAGTGATGAAAATTTAACACTGTCAAGAATGGTACGCTCCTAAATTGTCCCTTATTTGTTTAAAAATATCAGTCAATATGTTTTAAAATAAATGTTTTAAATGATTTATGTATTAAGATTCCCAGTACCTAGAATTCACAAGAAATTGTATAATGATAAACCACTGGGGCAGGATTTGGAGAAAAAATAGTTAAGGAAACATATTTCCATTTCAAGCTTCCAAATAGTTGTTATATACAACAATACAAATGTTTTGAGAATGAGGAAATGGGTCTCATTTTTCTTTCAAACTGACGTACTTGAAGTGGCTCTTGAATTCATTTGAAATTAATTTGGCTTCCATGGAATGCTGCATTGTCAGAGTTCCCCAAGTCTGCCAAGTAGCTTATTTATTTCATTATTCTTAAGCTTATAATCCTGACTGCAATGACACATAGGATGGGACTTACTAAGCATTCTTATGCTAACATGTGGGCACATCCCAGAACTACCAGACCAGATACCATTTCCGGTTCCAGTTGCAAGGACCCAGAATACTCACAGGATTTAGTGGAGTCCATGACCTTTGTCAAACCATCTATCTTCCCATGCTTGCAATCAGTGTAGGGACAATGTTCCCTTGTGTCCCTGTTTTCCAAGAAAAATCCACCAGGACCTCCTCTTGTGTATTCTTCGTATACTCTAAGTAAGCACCTTTTATTGTTCCGTCCCTCAAAGACACCATTCCCTCATTCCCCCTGCCCTCCCCCTCCCCCACCCCTGATGGTTTGCTGGCCTGTATAGCTGTCTTCAGATTAGCATACAGCTACACAGTGGTATCTTCAATGGCCCTACAAGGTGCTAACACAGTCAGCAATCTCCCAGGCATTGTGCTACGAATTGCTCCAATATCAAATCCATTCATTTCCGTATTGTTTGGGTCTCAGACTTGAACCAGTCAGTTGCCAAGTCTGTCAGGTGCCAGGCAGAGGAGTAGAACCACATTTCTAGAGAAAGAAGGTGACCTTGAAACCACTCTTGGGATTCTTCCCCAGAGATGCACCATCAGTTTCATGGCCTCCATCTGTAGCAATGGCCTCATCTCAGGTCAGATAGGTGGCTTCTGCAAGCACCATAAGATGCCAGACAAAGAGATCAGAGCTCCCACTGTGCTGTAGCAGCTCCATACTCTTAAGTGAATAAGTCAGCCCCTTGGTCCTCTTCTGATCCTAGAGTGGACAGCGAATGGCTGGCTTAATAGCAGCCTCAATGGTTAATAACTTTCTGAAGCAGTTTGTGCTGGAACAGTTTCCACTGGTGGGCTGCAGGCTTATTGTGTGTCTGTTTTTGCAGGGTGGTCTTGCTGCTCCTTTGTAAATTGCTTCAAGGCCTGTAGTGCTGCAGAACAACACTGTCCATTTGTTGTGCCACCAGATGTTCCAGGACTACTTCTATTTCCTTCACTTTGTGCAGAGGGGTTCTACAAATCCTGTTACTTGTACTAATGTTAATGGCCCATCTTCAGCAGAGCATGCAGACATGGAGTTAGTGTGCAAACTTTCACTGCAGGTTGGCTTTATTGATAACAATAGAAAAGCATAAACCAAAGCCTCTAAGCTCCTTCCTGAGTTTAGACATCCCTAGACCAAGCTCTGAAGGGAAAATTCTGTTGCTTGTTTGCCCAGAGACCCACTCACACCTCCCTTATATCTTAGGTGGAGTTGAAAAACCACACCAGCCACAAATAGAGCAGCAGAACATCAGCTGCTTCATGCAGGATTCTAAATCCTGCTAACAGAATGGGGAAAAGGAAGCACCTGTGACAGCCAAGATGCCTTGGCTTTGCCTCAGTATTCATCTTCCAGCAGAACATTAGCAGGACACAGCCTATAATTCAATTAACATTATCCATTATATTCTTCTATCTGCAGAATTGCTCAAACTTATTCCCTGTTTACTCCTGTGATCTACTGTATAGCTTTATTTCCCATTGCCATCAATCTCTATCTTTTTATTTCTTTGCTAGAAACCATATAATTCTTATCAGCTCCCATAGAACATTGTCCAATCCTCATTTACTTTATGTTGTATGGTGATATCAATATTCCATTCTTTTATATATATATATTTAATCCTAGACAATAGTATCATATGATCTTTACTTTGAGTCTGATAAAAGAAATATAATATTTTGGTATGAAAACTACTTTGTAATCCACATGAATGTACAGGAGATTTGGTTTCTGTATTGTAATAATATCTTTAAATCTGATGGAAAATTATAATTTTGTACATGTTTTTCTCCTTTAAAAATGAATGTAGTGCTCATGAAAGCTGCCACATTGAAAGCACTGAGAAAAGAAGACTGTTTAACAGACCATGGAATAGATAAGTAGCAACAATGTAAATTTCAGAGAGTGCTTAAACATTGACCTGGATAAGGTATCTGATCATTCTCCCATTCCAGTTAGTGGTAAAACTTTCTTACTCTTAGCCCTGGTTCTTACTTCTAAGACTGAGACCATGGTTTATAGGGAATACTATATAGATACCTTTCCAGTAAAATTTGGTCTTGCATATATTATGGAATAGATGTCAGATGGTTATATCTCTGTCACTTTGGAGCTAGGCTAGATTCAAATCAATTGGGGATAGGTTTTGTGTCATGTTACCAGTCCTCCAAATCATCCAGTCCAGCCAAATTGTATTTAAAATAAGTGTGTGGTACACTCTTGGTACACAAGTTGGCTGATATATGATGAGTTTCCATTAAATGTTCACATTTAGGCTGTAAACTTCAGCTATAGAGGACTCTGAAAATGAAGGATTTTTTTCAATATAGGTGATACAGTGACTATCATCATGGTTTCTAAATGTGATGGCCAGAAGAAATCCTTGAAATTTTATAAACAGATGGATCCTTTTTGCTTGCTTCACTAATGTTTTACAATTAACTGATTAGCAGGTTTATTGCCAAAATTAGCAATAAAAAGTGTTCATGAGCTTTGACCAAAAGCAGTTTTTTGCAATTACATTGATACAAAACAATCTGCATGATACTTTAAGGCTAAACGTTGCTCAGATCAGAATTTCACCTGCTGTTTTCAAATAAAAGTTAACAAATAGGAAACTGAACCCTGCAGATTCCCTCAGTCATTTCATGTTTGAGAGCCTCAACTTTAATTAATATAAATTACAGGTAACGGCAACAGATGAGCTTGAAAGGCTGGTTGTATCTGTCCATCTTCATGAACAAAAGTGTTCACTAGACTAGGAGACTATGACAGACTAATTTCTTCAAAGCTCCTTTAGTTATATTTTTCCGTACCAGAGACCACCATGCTTTTCATGTTATAAATAACATTTGGGTTTAAAGTACATAATCTCATGTAGAAATATTGTACATGGGACATTTCAAACCCAATTCTTTAATATTCACTGCTGGTCTGGGACTGATTTAGGAAGTGAAAGGAGGTTACAGCCAAGAGTTTCAAAATGGACCAGTGATTTTTGGACACCTCAATTGTTGGTGCCTGATTTCAGAAACAAAAATTAAGAGGGTTTAATTTTTCAGAAAATACGGAGTACCTCCTCTCTCTGAAAATCAGGCTCTTCAGCTGAGGTATCCAAAAATCACTAGTCCCCTTTGCAAAGTTTGCTCATAAATTCTTATTGTGGATTCAGCTTCAGGATTGATAAGTGGAGACCAATCTTTCCCTTCTGGCCAGATAGGCCAAAAGGAGAAACACAAACCAAAGTACAAAACACAATGATGCCAGCTAGGTAATATATCCATTCATACAGTAAATTGGGTTGGTGTATGTATAGGATGAAACCCAAGCAATCCAGACCGACTCACTGAAGATGCATTGTGCTTATCCAATGTATAATGGACTTTCTCTAAAGACTCAGTATATCATAAGGTGCACTACCCTTTTTTCTTTGCATTGTTGTGTCTTAGACACTAGTTAGTTTGTCTGGATATTTTGATGAAGTAAATCTTTACATTAACATTGCATCACACAGAGCACTAAGTCTTTAATGCAATGGACAGATAATTAAGTGTACAACTACTGTTATTGAAAATAGGAATTTTTAAACACCCTTCTCTTGAATACTGTATTGAAAACATGCACCGTCATTTCACCACAGTTTCTGCTGGGGGATAGCAAAATTGCTTAAATAATTATAATTAATAAAGAAATGGCTTATTAATTATCAGAAGAATAAAATAGATTTTTTTTAAAGGAAAGAGATGAATAAAATATGCCAAATTGTGTGGACTTATGAAATTCAGAGATTTAGTTATAGGCAGAAGATCTTGGTAGCACCATTAAACAAGCACAACAACTTTGCTGTAAATGTAAGAATGCATGTTGGACTTTGGAAATTGAGGTAAGATTTCTCCTACTTTTCCCAGTGGGAATTGCTAAGATTTAAGCTGTGGATTAAGATAGTCACCTGTTGTCTTAAGTGGGAGTTATGAACATTTTTAATGAAGGCAGAATTTGATCTCATTTTTATTCTAATTCCCATTCACAACAAGGTGAGTTAAGGACTGTTTCCTGTTTTTGACTTTCTTGTTTCTATGGGTTTAAAAAAAGTGTGT
This sequence comes from Dermatemys mawii, assembly GCA_007922305.1. Lineage (NCBI taxonomy): Eukaryota > Metazoa > Chordata > Testudines > Dermatemydidae > Dermatemys > Dermatemys mawii. Next base: position 26,193,200 of record ML677326.1, read on the forward strand.
TTAAAAATTGAATCTTGCTTGTGCAGATGATCCTTAATTTTACTTTAAGATTCATTTCACTTATTTTGGGTGATATACTGATCACATACATATCTTGCAATGACTTCTCTGGACCTGATACATCTCTTATGTTTATACATAATGATGAAAGAGTAATCTGCATGATAAGCCATAAAATTGTTGCTGGGAGTTTGTATTTTTTTAAGAAAACAACAACATGTCAGATGGACTATACTGCATATTCAGAATGAGCATATATACAAAAAGCTCCAGTTTCAATTTATAGTGATTTTTTAAATAGAGGATGTTATAATTCCCTAAGAAATAGGGTTTATAGCAATAGAAACATTGAAAGACCCTTCAACATATTAGAACTAGTGGGCACCACTCTAATATACAATTTATCCTATTTGATAGTTGTTAACAAGGTCAGTGATCCATGAAAAAGAGTCTTCTTTGAGTTTTGGTGTCTGAGAGTTTAAATTAAAGGTTTGGGAGTAGAGTCTATTACCATGGGCCGTATAGCTAGCAATCATTTAAATTCAACATAAACTACATACAGACTGGGGCATTCAAGGTGCCTGGTTGTACCTGTGATTGGCGACCAATCATTTCTTTCTTATTCTCATTACAATATGTCATCCAAAATACAAGTTTGTAAGATGTTTCCTCTGTTTACCACATGTTTGATATTCATGACCCAGCTTCAACAAAAAAGGAGTAACTTGGTAATATTGCTATCTGTTCCAAATATGAAATAAGTACATACCTCAGTTTTCAATCTAGCTGACCTTTAAAGACTAGTAAAGGAGAAACAGACATCAGCAAACAGCATCTGAACCTTTAGGGACAGCTGATGTTATCCTATGCCTGTGTGGCCCACACAGTAATATAATGTTTCCCAAGAATAATACAGATATAATGTCAGTGAAATAGAAATCATAGAATGATGATCTGAGGATCAGCAAAGAAGTAAGGCTTTGACCTTGAAGGGGTTTAACAATGGCTTACGAACAGCTATCTGGGACATAATTAAAGGCATTTTAACATCATAAGTCCTGAAGAATGCAAGCCATCATCAGTGCACATTGAGGAGTAAAAGATATTGCTTTTATAGCTGTGGAGCTTATGGTCAGAAGTGAAATGATATATTAGAAATGTGACAGTTTTATAATAATTTTATACTTACTTATTGTAATTTTCATTTGCAGCTTTTTGCCTCTGACTCTCTGCAATAGCATTAAATATTTCTCACTGCAGCACAACCTGTAATATCAGAGACTTTCTGAGGTCTTCATTTTTGTCATTACAGTGAGCATAGTAGCAATGAGCAAACAGTTAATGATGTCAAAATGACACAAATTATTCATCCTAACAAAAGAATAGGAGATGAGAGTTCTCAAAGACGTCAGGTAATTGTTTATTTTGGGATCTCTGGGACCCCAAACAGAAGAGTCCAACTGGACTATTTTGAACTGGATAATAAATGAATAATTAATAGTTGTTGACTTTTGCAAACTAATTATTGACAAAAATAAGAAGACGAAGAGAAAAATAGAGATATCAGGAAATTAACAGAATATTTGAATGTTACTTATAACTCTGGAGCTGTGTAATGGCCCTCGTTGGAAGCTTAGCCTATCTGAAAACACAGGGTATGCCCTGTGTCTGCGAGAGCCACACTGAGCGTATGTCACAATGAACGTGCAAACCAAAGACACTTTTCCAGTATGAATTTGTCAACTCTTGGCACATGGAGGAGTCAGGTGTGCAGAAAGGCCTGTGTGGTTACAACAGAGGTAAGTGATTTTATTATTAATCACCTGGAAGTGACACCGATCATCAGCACTACTTCTGGGTGTAGCGAGTCCTACAGTATCAACTCTTAAAATGCTCCTTTAACATCTCTCCGCTTTCACCTGTAGAAACATACTAAAAGTTATCTGTTTAATTTCCCTTTTTGCTCTGATATTCCATTATAAAAACTACCACTTCACATTCAAAACAATAGACAATAATGGAATGCCACAATGAAATCAATGCAAAATCCTCACTTATGTAACACATATTTATGATTTTTTTTAGGTAGTTGCATAATTCTGTAGCTAGTGTTGCAAACCTAAACTCAGAGGAAAATTCATACTGAATAGATACAGATCCAGTTCTCTCCTCACATAAACCTTGATTATTTTTTAATTGGCATTGTAAAGTGGTCTGGAGGGGCTGGTTACTTGGACAGCTTTGGTTTGTGTAGGTTAGCTGTTCTTTGAGTAATCTTTATGCCAAAAATGTCTTGAAGTCATAGAACTAAAGAAAAAGTATATTATCCACAACCTCCCCTAACTCAAAATTGGAAGAAGGATTTTTGTTTAAACATTTAAAAACATTCACCTTTGGGCTAAGAACAAGCCTGGAAAATTTAATCTCAAAAGAATTTATCAGAGAGCTATAAGCAAGTGAAAATGAGTTTATAATGGATATATGTGTGTAACCTTAACTGCAGCCTTTGCTAAGCAAACCCCATAATAGCATATAATCTTTCATTAGGGATAAATTTGACTCAGAGAGCAGAAGGGAAGCCAATCATAATCACAGCTATGAAGAGAAGTTTACACAGGGCCTAGTCACAGAGGGGCCCAATTCTGCAACAGATATGAATGCACATCTCCCAATGGATAAATATAGGGATAGCAGTATGAGCCTGCACTTAAACAGTCAATGAGACTTTTAGCCGCGACTTCAGCCACAGCAGGATCAAATCCTACCTGAGAGCAGAAATGGGCTTCATATCCTGACTGTGTGGTGATGGGGGCATGTAAATAGCTGCTAGTAAATAGATACTTGCTATCAACCCCTCACTTTCCCAAATATTACATTCACCTGAAATGTGTTAAAAACTTTTAACACAAAGTCATCATTTGCTTCTATCAAATTTCAATAAAGTCTCATAATTGCATCAGGTTAGCCCCACGTTCACAATACCAGCTAACTAAGACCAAAATGAAAGCCACCATATTAATTTATACTCATTGGGAATCTTTAAATTGAGTCATTTGACCTAAGGCTACAGCTGGTTTCTGAGATGCCAAATCAATCTGAAAGATACTGTAAAGTCTTGCATATAGATAAACTGCAACAAGTAGAATGTAACAACTGTAGTAGTCCCTCTGAGATGAGGAGGATTACTTCCCTTGATCAGTTTTTTATTATTCCCTGCTGATAAGGCCCTTTACTACCCGTAGGGTATTTCTCTTATGTTTAACAGAGAATAAAGCAAGCTATTTTTATCACTGAACAATACTTAGTTCTGTGTAAAGAATATTTTTATAATGTTTGTAATGCTTTGAGCTTAATGCCTGAGAGAAAGCCCAGAAGAAAGACTAGCTATTCTCAATGTATCCATTAATGTGGCTCAACAGAAACTTTTTGATTTTCTTTGTTTATTAATCTTTAAATCTCTGCTCTGTATTTTAGTGAATGTAAATGCCATTCTTATCTTTTATTTATGTCTGTGTTAGCCTCAACACTGATATACATTGCTAATTAAAGATGCATGACATTTATTTTACACCATGACAAACACACTGCCAGTTTCTTCAGCTTGTAAACCAAAAGGCTGGAGTATGTTTAATCACATTAAGGGCTAAGGTAACAGTTTGAATGCTGCACATTGGTTTTCGATAGCCTTAAAGGTTACTGCACTGAACTGGGGGGAAACTGCAGTATTTTCCTTCCAGCATAAATAATGCTTCACAAATTTGTTTAGAGTTTCCAGTTCTTTAAGAAAAATCAGCAACAGAATTATTTAATATTTCTAGCTAATTATTATTTCCCCTCCTTTCAAAAATGGTGGCAAGGTTCAGATTGTTTGCTGACACTATTTAATAAAATCAGGTAGATGTTATTTTTTTTAAAGGCTGCCCAAGATTATAACTTATTTTCAAGTTATTTTATATAGTTACAGAAATACAGTTTTTGTCTCTGGGTTGCTGCTTTCTAAAGCACAGTGCTGACTACCACATAGATATTGATTTGCATGGTGTCTCTCTTAAATGTGCCAGACTGAGACAGATGAATGAGCTCTGCTGCATTTACTCACTCTCCCTGTTAATTCTCTGAGGAAAGAAGACAGTATGTTTGCCTAGATTTAGTTCAGACTATTCTCTTGCACTGCTTTCTCAAAATTTTTGCATTGAATGGGCCAGTCTATGGATCTTGCTTATTATATAGGTACCAAATACTAAGCAAAATTTCTTGGGACTAGGGGAAAAATTTATTCCACCTATTGAATTTTTTTTATTGTGTTCTGTTAATTCTGAATACATTACATCTCAATTAAACTTTTAAGTTACAAACAGCAAACTGTAAGCTTTCTAGCCACATTACCGAGAAATGTCATGTTTAGTGCTCACAAGGCATGTAATTGGTATATGGTTGTCCTAAATGTTAAAACTAATGGCTTCAATAGTGTTTAGTCTCCATTTGGAATCTTGCAGGTTTGTTTCCAAGAGAATGAGAAATTGATTATATGAGTCAGGTGTGTTCTTGGCTATTCCTGTTTATTTACAAAAAATGCACACTTCATCCTGTTTTGCTGAGCACAGTGCAAACTGTGATTTCCTTGCTCAGAAATTCCCACGTATGCCACTCCAATACACTCTAAACCCTAAACGCTCTGTCTCTCTGCTTCCTTTCAGGGTGACACTCACACACCTTCTAGTTTACTGCCCCTCACACATATAGACTTAAACCCAATCTCCTAGCCTTTAGTTTTACAACCAGGGAAACCCCTTAGTCCACATAAGTTAGCTCTGACCTGCCATGCAGCCTATGGCTTTGAACAGTCCCTCCATTGATTGCAGCTGTCTTCACTACTTAAAGGGGTTTGATTGCTTCTCTGTTGAGTATGAAAGACAGTGTTTGGCAGACTCACCTGATGGCAATGTCAGCACCTTTCAGCATTATGACATAATTATGAGCCACACAAAGAAGGTAAAAATAGAGACAAGTTACAATTCAAGTCCGTGGGAAAAGATCTTTGGACATATCACGCCACTGTTGTTTGAATAAACTCCCTATTGAATCCCCTCAGAAGACACTAGAGGAAGAAAGTGTGCAAGAAAAGTGTAGAGGCAGCCTTTTCCCAAGAGAAAACTCAAAGTAAATGACAGTGGGAACCTAACGCATGTTGAGGAAGGGGAGGAGGTTTCATGCAGTTCAGACATGGTCTGATTTGAAGTCCAAAGGTCAGCATTTCAGCCCATTATACCAAAGGGCCACTCTGCACTATTGGTATTTAACAGACCAGCAGCCAAAGTCCCTTTAAAAGAGAAAGCTGCTGTCTTTTGGAAAGTATCTGTTCCACTGCTATAACTGGATTTTTTATCAAGATTGAAATCTTTCATTAAGACCAAATAAATGGAGATGTTCACATAATTGTGTTGTTTCTCAAAGGCCTTCTTTAAAATTGTGGAAAGAAATGGAAACTTGCTAGATACCAAACTATACATGGAAAGACCATACAATATGCTGGACGGGGTGCGGTTTTATTTAGTTTAATCAGAGGGCTAATGACGCTAGACTGCAATGGTATGTGAATGGCAAGTCCCTCCCCGCCCGAGGAGTTAATATTATTCATGAAGGTTGAACAGAATATGGAAACCTGTTCATGTAGCAATCAGAAGTTTAGAGGAACAGACTTGGTGGTAGTAAAATTAAAGCATTGCAGTTGTTTTGTTTTGTTCTTTTGTCTGCAATGCTACGCTTTAATGTGCCTCTGAATTTCTGTTACTACATGAATAAGGTTAAACCTTCCCCAGAGCAGAATCTATAAAAGGATTTGACACAATCAGCAAGATAATTATGTAAGACTAGTTTACAAGGTAGTTGCTCAGAATTAGAAACAAGGCTCAAAGAGGCAACAAAGAGAGAATTCTCACTTCCTCTTCCTGTCAAGAAATCTGCTGTTGCTGTGTTGTATCAAGCAGGCAAGGTATTAACAAACTTTAATAGACCTTATTTAACAATGGTGAAACCTCTTACAAAGCTGCTGCTGCACCCCTCTGTAGCTCTAACTCAGACTTGGCTCAACTCCTCCCCGCTCCTTCCGATTTCCTGTCCTACAGACTCCCAGTTCTAATAATTACAAGCAGCATCTAAAACACCACATTCCCTCCTCTCTTAAGAAACTCTCTCAATTAAAATAACCATAGTAGTTCTAATCACAGCAACAAATACGGAACAAGACACTATACTGTTGACAGAATTGTTACACTGAAAACACTGTAAATACTACATAACATAGTCTCTAGTCCAGACAGGTGGTCGTCTGGGTCTGACAGACCGCCTTTCAAACCCTGGTTCCAGTGCAACGTCTTGTTGTGTTGGTACTAAGGTGAAGTCATCCAGTGCGGACTGGGTGTTGGCATAATCTCCTCTTGCTGCATAGGCAGGTGCAAGATAAGAAGCATTCCATACCCGCCCATCAGAAAGTCGATAGGTGTAAGGCCCCTTCTTCTTTATGATTTTAAGAGGAGATGTCAATTTATGGTCCCCTTTGCATAAAAGTCCAGGTTTTCTTATTCTAACAAAGGACCCACACTCAAACTTTGGTTCCTTAGCACCCCGCCGTTTGTCTGTGAAAGCCTTATACTTTGCTTGTTTCTGTTCAACTGTTTTTCTCACATCATCCTCATTTGGGGCATCAGGTCTTGCCTTTAACAATCCAGCAATGTTTAATTTAGTATTCATCTGTTTCCCGTGCAGTAACTCTGCTGGTGATCTTTGAGTTGTGGCATGTTGTGTAGCCTGGTATGCTTGCAAGAAATCAGTAGTGAAGGGTATCCACAATCGCCCTTCCAGTTTAGCCGTTTGCAAACTCTCTTTCAAACTTCTGTTAAACCGTTCGATTTCCCCATTGGCTTGAGCGTAATACAAGGATGATCTTCTATGTAAAATGTTCCTCTCTGCTAGAAAAGTTTCAAATTCCTGGGATGTAAATTGGCAACCATTATCTGAAACCAGTTCTTTGGGGTTACCTTCCCTGCTAAAAACTGAAGAGAGGAACTTAATTACTGTAGCAGAAGAGATTTGCGACGTAAATGCTACCTCAGGCCATTTACTGAAATAGTCTATTAAAGTGATAGCATAACGGCAGTCAATTGGAGCAGTATCAAAGGGTCCTACAATGTCAATCGCAATTTTTTCCCATGCAGAATCAGGAAGAGGAACAGGCTGTAATGGTGGGATACATGTCACTGCTGTCTTATCATGCATTTGGCAAGTGACACAGGATTTTATGACTGCTTCAGTTTGGGAGTCCATCCCTGGCCACCAATACAGATCCCGTAGTCGTTGTTTGGTTCTGACAATTCCTTGATGAGTATCGTGTGCCAGGCGTATGAATTTTGACTGTAATTCACACCAAGTAGCCGGTGTGTACCTCGTAGCACACAGCCATCAAGCAAAGAAAGTTCATCCCGAACTCTAAAATAAGGCAGCAAAACTGAGTCAAGGTTTTTAGGATTAGAGGGCCATCTCTTTGTCAGAAATTCCCGTAGCTTTTGTTGGACTGGACGTGCGGAACAAGCAGCTTGGAATTGTTCTCTTGTAACTGCAGTAAGAGTGCTTGTAATAAGCGCAGCTACTTCATCCTCATCCTCCGGTGGACCATCTGGTGAAGACAAAGGCAGGCGAGAAAGGCAATCAGCTACCACATTTTGGTTTCCAGGTTTATATTCCAGTTCATAATTGAAAGAAAGCAGTCTTGCAGACCATCTAGCAATATGATTTCCTGCTCTTCCCAATCCTTTTGTGGTTAGCAGTGTTGTCAAAGGGCTGTGGTCTGTGCGCAACTTGAACGTGCGGCCCCACAGATAAGTTCTCCACTTTTCAGTAGCCCAGACGCAAGCAAGTGCTTCTTTTTCAACTGTAGAGTATTTTCTCTCAGCATCACTTAGTGTCCTTGAAGCAAATGCAACAGTTCTCTCCGTGTTGTCCTCATGAACTTGTATGAGGACAGCTCCAAGTCCATAATCAGAAGCATCAGTGGTCACAATTGTGGGCAATGCAGGACTGAATAGTGCAAGTACTGGACTATGTACAATCAAGTCTTTCACAGTTTCCGAACTAGCTTGTGCATCTGTTGTCCACACCAAAGTTGAATTTCTCCGTAGTAATTCTCGTAACGGTTCAATAACAGAAGCATAATTAGGAATGAATTTTGCATACCAGGAGTTAAGACCCAAAAAGGAATGTAAGGTTTGCAAATCTGTTGGAGGAGGAGCATTTGAAATTGCTAGGATATGATCTGGATCAGGTTTTAGTCCAGCCAGAGTAATTGTATGCCCCAGAAAGGAGAGTTCAGTTTGTCTAAATTTACATTTAGACCTATTGAGCTTGAGGCCTGCTATGCTGATGCATTTTAGGACAGACTGCAGGTTATTGTCATGCTCCTCAGAAGTATTTCCAAACACAATAATATCACCCAGATAGCACTGAACTCCCTGTTGATTCTTCAGAATCACTGACATCATTTTTTGGAAGGCACTTGGGGCAGATGCAAGACCTTATGGAACACGTTTAAAACGAAATAGTCCCTCGTGTAATAAATGCTGTGAGGTCTCTGCTATCTTCATGCAACATAACTTGATGGTATGCCCTCTGCAAATCAAGAGTAGAAAACATCTTTGCTCCACGGAGTTCTGCAAATACTTCTTCTATGTGAGGAAGAGGGTGGCTATCAATCACAATAGCTTTATTTGGCTCCCTGAAGTCCACACAAAGGCGAAGCCTCCATCCTTCTTTTGCGTCACTACTATAGGTGAAACCCATTGCGAGGAGTCAATCTCTTCAATAATGTCCTTTTGAACAAGCTTTTTAAGTTCCTCTGAAACAGCTTCCCTGACTGAAAATGGTAAGCGCCATAACTTCTGTCGTACAGGCATCACATTATTTTGCATTTTAACTTTATGCAGAAAGCCATAAGCACAGCCGAGTTTCTCCTCAACCTGATCTTGGGTCCCAGCTGAAGCTGGTGCGTGTACTGCAAGAGTGCTTTGCTGAGGAAGATCAATTCGTCCATTAACTACCCTGAGGTTTAAAGCAGCCAATAGATCTCTGCCAAGGATAGGAGTGCCTTTGTGGACAATGTAGAACTCTGCAGTTACAGAGCAATCACCAAAAGTCACTGTTGTTGGCAGGCAGCCAAATACTGGAATTTGGTTTTTCAAATAGCACACCAAACGAAGTTTGGGTTCAGTAAGAGGCACATCTTTAAAGTAATGCAAATAGATGGAATCAGGGAGTATGGATACTGCTGAGCCAGCGTCCAACATTAGCTGAATAGAATGTAGTTTTCCTGAGGGCATGGCAGAAACATTTACAGTGCACTTTATCTGTTCTGGAATATGTGCAGTGGTGATTTTGTCCACGCTCAGCACAGTAACATCTGGTATTGTAACTGCATGCACCTGTTGATTAGACTGGCTACTACGGCATACTGTAGCAAAATGCCCAATCTTCCTGCAATGATTGCACTGAGCTACTTTTGCAGGACATCTTGTGTAGCTTGCAAGGTGTTGTGGGGATCCACAGCGAAAGCATGCCTTTGCTGTACTTTGCATTTGCTGATTCTGTGGGTTTTCATTAGTTTTCCTCTTGTAATTGTTTGCAACAATAGTGAACTTTTCTGCAAAGGGGTCACAGCCTGGACTGTGCTTCCTGTATTCATGCTCATTATTTTGGCTTGTGCTATAGCTGACTCAATCTGGGTAGCAATGGTTATTGCTTTTTCTAGTGTAAGTTGTGGTTCTAGAAGTAAGCGTTCTCTTACACGAAGCATGGTTGTTTTCTCAATGAGCTGGTCTCTAATCATCTCATCTGCCATATTCCCAAAGTCACAAGTTACAATCAAACTCCTCAGAGAAGCAATATACTGCATTATAGTCTCCCCTGGGTTCTGCTCTCGCGGCAAAATCTGTAGCGATTAGCTACTACATTCACTTTTGGCACAAAAAAGTTCTTTAATGCAGTGAGTGCAGTCTCATATTTATCATCTGCAAGGGGGAAAGTGTAAAATATACGCTGCCCTTGTGCTCCAAGGCAGTGGATTAGCAGAGCATGCTTTCTTACTTCAGAAATCTCTGTAGCACTGATTGCAAGCAGATAAGTCTCAACCACATGGATCCAGACAGTAAAAGCAATTGGAGGCTCACCTGGGCTTTGCAGAAAGGGTGCAGGTGGGTTCAGAGGCAGAAGGTCCATCCTCGTCGCCAAAATGTTGTATCAAGCAGGCAAGGTATTAACAAACTTTAACAGACTTTATTTAACAATGGTGAAACCTCTTAGAAAGCTGCTGCTGCACCCTTCTGTAGCTCTAACTCAGACTTGGCTCAACTCCTCCCCCCTCCTTCCGATTTCCTGTCCTACAGACTCCCAGTTCTAATAATTACAAGCAGCATCTAGAACACCACATGCTGCAATGGTGGGGTTGAAGGAGACTTTGTTCTCCCCAGTTAGTTGTTTGCATGTGATGGTGGAAGAGTCTGTCTAGAGACTGGTGCTGAAGTTTCTTTGCACAGGCTGGTGAACGCTGTGGTGCTATCAGCTAATGTTGTGAGCCTTGTTCCTGAGGTGCCTGGGCTTTATGCCTCCAGGCCAAAGGTGCCTGTGGGGTAGCTGACTTGGGAACTGGACAGGGGTGGGGAGGATTTGGAGTGAAGAGACAGGCAGGAAAGAGTTTCCTTTGCAGCCTCATGCTGTTGGGGTGCAGCTGCCAGAGGGAGCCCTGAGTATGGAGGTGGTGGAACTATATGTCCCCCTATTCTGAAAAATGGTTCTCAGGATGTGGCCTCCATTTCACACTCTGCATAGGGTCTTGAGAGAGGCAGGAGTACAGTGGAACTTTGCTACACTCGTGCTGTATCAGTAATGTAGAGTGGGGTAAAGGGCAGTTTAGCAGCCACAACTGTGGCTTCCACTTTCCCTGAAGTGGAGAGGGAGCTACTAGTGGGGTCTCTTCAGTTGCAGGGGGTCCATTCATTTTAAGAACTCCATGCAGTTGACCAGAGAGAAAAGTGGCTGAAAAAAATCCCATTTTTATAATAATCTGAAGTGGGGTCTTCTGTTCTTCTTACCTTTGGGTTTCCAGCAGCACAAAGGGAATCCCCAGTGCTAATGGTGGAGTACAAAGACCTGTCATGAATGAGTAACTGAGGAATAGTGATAATCAGGAAGGACTTGAGGTATTTGTTTCCATCCCTGAGTCTCCTGAAGGGCTATCTGGGAAGAAATCCAGTGCAGCAGTCAGAGCTAGTCAGGATTAGGCTTCATCCCAGTAGAAACTTTCTGAACAACAGAAAGCTGTGATTCATCTGCTGGGTAGCAGAGAATTTGACATCAGCTTTTACTCTTATGGCGAAGTGGAATTTTTCCAGGAGCAGTTTGGAATTAAGAAGAGGACTAGGGATTGAGATGATCTAATAGCCATTTCCTTTTCTCAACCTGCTATTAAGACTGTGACAATTTTCTGCCTCAGTGAAAATATACATGAAGCAGATGTTCTGCACTGAGTTTCATGTTATGCTAATGTGTTGCAGCCTTCAGTTAAAGTTTATGATCAGTTTAGGGTTTGGAATAGTGAATTGAAAGGCGTTGTTTAATCTTTCTAGGTAAATAATCAGTGCAACATCTTCCCAACCTACTTTACTTAGGTGCTGTGTGGGGTTACTGTTGGTATCCTGGACAGCCATGCATCTTGTCTTACCTGTGGCTCTACTGAACATTTTAGGGCAGGCTGTGGTGTGAGGAAGTGGTTCTAATGCACACTACACCAGATTTCAGGGACTTCATTATATGCAACATGAGTGGAAGGGAAAGTGGATGTGTTTATGGACAGTGCCCAAAGGTATGGCACAATAAAGACATCGTCCCCAGCCTTTTGAGGACCCTTCCTTCTTCCATGACCTATCCTGGGTTAGAGGATTCTAAGCAGCCCTGCAAGGGTTGATGAAGTCCCCATTCTGAGTGTCAGGGCCTTTGGGGCAAGGACTGACCCAGTCCTTTCCTGAAAGAAGGTTGGGAAGGGGTCAGGGTGGGGGAATGGGAATCACTGTGTCAGGACAATACAAATGGGGACATGAGCACTGGTAATATGGGGGAGACTATCAGAGATTGGGTGGGTGGCAAAAGGAGCATCCACAGGCTCACTTGGTTCTGCTTGAATCCCAGTCAGCAGGCATGGATAGGCAGGCTTTGCATGTGTTAGACTTGTTAGTTGAGGAGTTGCTCAACTTCAGGAACAGAAGAGCTTCTTGTAATCGGACAGAGGGTCTAAGGAGAATGATGAGATTATAGTAATTTAGGGTGGCCTATAGCTTTCCATACTGAATTTTCACATTTCCAACACACAACAAGTTTTCTGTATTAGACAGTGTTGCGGTTGAGCAAGAGCAGAAACAAGAGCCAGTTAATGTGTTCCAAGCGTAGTCCTTGAGGGAAAGGGACACGGGTTATTGGGCTTGAGTAACTTCAGAAAGAATTATTGGAGTTGGGATTGAGATCTGGGGTCTCACATCTCCCTATCCTTCCCTCTCCTCCCCCGTTGAGATAATGAACCAGTCAGCAAGAAATAAAGGCCAAAGAAGAGGGAAGAGTGATAGAGAGAGAGAGAGGAGGAAGTCAGCGGGTTTAGTAGCAGTGATACAGTGGTCAACTATTTAAAGATGGCAAATACTTGTGATGATTCACACTAGAGCCTTTGTCTAGATAGTACTGAAAACTGCAACTTGGAACATGCACTCCATCCTGAGTGTGCATGATGAGCTCTGTTTTTTATAAAGGCAGGATTTGGATGTAATAGGGATCCACGATACAAGACTATGTTCTAGGCATGGTGTTATGGTAGTCAGAGGGACAGAAGGAGAGACACAGCTTTTTGGTCCAGAGAGCCTTGTACTTATGATGGAGTAGGGTATTGGTGCAGAGGGTGGTAGAACTGAAGCCAGGAAAGGGGCTTTAGTTGATTTCTGTTATCTGGGTGTTGAGTATAATTGTGTTTCCATCTGTGGCCCACAGTATCAAAAGCTGAGGAATGATCTTTACGTAGAGGTTGCTCTTTTCTTATTAATTTCCTAACCGTTTTTTAATGGAGAATTTTAATTGTTTAGCTGCAGTGACTGATAGAATGAAGCAACCTAAAGTGTTATGAGCTGATGAAACTTATTACAAGCAGCGTGTGATGCCATTCGGTTAAAGGATGTTTTTGGGCATCCTCATTTAAGAAAGCAGAAGGCATTTACAGTTTTAGAGGGGAATCAGGTTGCTGATAGGGCAGGGTGTATGTGCAAGCTATCTCAAAGTACAAATGATGTACAGTACAGTATGCCTGCAGACTTTCCTGATTACTTCTTATCTGAGTTGAACTCAAGGCATACAGGACAGTAACTTGGCTGGGGTTATTGGGAACAAAATGTGAGTTTACTCAATGTAGTTACAATTAGGTTGAAGATATCTTTATGGAACAAGAAACATTTTAGGAGTTTTATGCATCTCAAATAGAATGGTGGGAATTGATGAAGTAGATCTTGGTGATCTCTCTATGTTCCTTTTCAGGAAGTCTGTATACAATTGATTGCAAGCATTATTTAGCATTGCAGAGCCATTTGTGAGCTCTTCATAGTTACCCTTATTTTGATGCATTCTCCACCTTGCAGTTATCAATGGAAGTTAAGAAGGAAATGGTTCAATATCAAAGGGGAGTGGGAATCAGCCACATTTGCAAAAGACTTTGGGATAAAAGGTTGGAGTAGTTTCCTCTGATATATTCTCAGGATAATAGGAATAGAGACTACAGCAGGATATGGTGGGTTATGGGACTGTCATACTGAGTGGGTCTTTGTTAGAAAGAAGGAATGGAACTTTGTGTTCAGACGTATTGCAGGTTTTCCAACATTGGCAGATGAGGAACAGAACTTTCTTGTAGACCAGAAGAAGAGATGGAGATTCACACAGCTGTTTTGTCACTGATGAAAGGAACTTCCTCAAGTGTGGACAGTTTAACAGTGGAATTTTATCAGAGGTTTATGGATTTCCCCCACCCAATCCTTCCCCATGGTGCTCTCATGTGCTTTTAGTTATGCCTTGATAATAGGCATGCTGGGATCTTCCTTTTATGAAGACTTCCCTCTCTCAGCTCCTTTCCACCCCCCATGCAAAGGGAGACTTAAAGGAAAATTGGGGACTTATTGCCCTATTGAACACTCAGTCTTATGCAGTTAAAGGTCTCACAGTGATAGATCCTTTGTGTAGTTTGAGGGCAGGTTTTGAAGTCATGTGACAGGGACAATGAGTGTTATGTTGTGACCTTGGATCAGGCCACAGTTTTTGACACAGTGAACCTACCTTACTTATGGGTGGTCCAGTCTCAATATAGCATCCCGCTGGCTACAAATGTTGTATGTTTATGTAAATGAGAGGAGGGGAATGGCTATACAGATAGATTCTTGGATAAGGCGAGATTGTCCCTTGAACCAATTGTTACATTGGTTTTCTTTAGACCCTTTATTGTGGGCAGTGTATAACAACAGGGCATTTCAGGGCTCAAATGTGCAGATTAAGGAGAATAGGAATTCAATTATGTCAATAATTTTTTTTGCCTGCAGGTGATGTCACAGTATTGGTCAGCAGTACAGAAGATAGGGACATATTTTTGATACTTTACACAAATATTCAGCAAGAGCTGTTGACTTAGCAGCGATAAATGTGAAGAAGACTAAGGCTTTGTGGGTGGGGATTTCAGGGTGCTTTTTCGTTCTGCTTGAGGAGTTGCAGATTGTGACAAGCCCCCCCTAGGGTTAAAGATATTTTGGGATTCGCCTTCAATGGTGATATGGTAGCTGTGTTGAACTGGGAGAAGCAGTGTGCCTCCTGCAGGTTAAGGTGATGTGATGAAGGAGCATGGACCCTGGCCTTGGAAGAAACTGCTATTAATGAAAATATTCCCTTTGCATTTACATGGCATATGTCTATCCTTCTCCTGGAAAGTTATTGGTCAAATTGATGGGTTATTTTATTCTGATGGTGTGGGACAATAAATGTAACTTAGCGAAGAGAAGCATAGTTAACCTGCCAGTTAAAGAAAGGAATACAGGGACGGTATTCCTTTTTTACCTTTGAAACAACAGAGTTCCCTTTTTACAGGAATACATGGTAGTGGGTATTTCATGGTAAATTGTATGTCATAGGTAACCTACCAAGGAAGCACCTAGGAGATAAAGGCAGCCTGTTCTGCACCTTTAACATCCACATTTTGGGATTTGTTGGACTCAGAATCAAGTTCCCACTTGTGCATGGCCAAAATTGGCTTTTCGGACTTTTTCGAACATCAGAGGAGTCAGCACTTGCAGTAAGGAAGGTCAGACACTTGCAGTGTATATTCTTTGAGATTTTGGCAAATGTCAGTACAGTGGTTTTACACTACCTATGGCAGAGCCACTGGTTCAGCTTGTTTTCAGGCACATGATGACTCACCTGAAACGCTAGCTCATACTATCTGTGCAGTAAATTGGAGAAAAAAATGAATGAGTTTGGCAGAATGGAGCTTAGCATGGGGACCTAGATTAACCTACTTTTAAGGACAAAGGTCTGGGGTGAGGCGGTGGTTGGGACGGGGGTGGGGATGGATGGCTTCTGCTGACTAGATTGTGACTGTAACTTTTTTGGATTTTGTTTTGAAGAGTTTATTTCAATTTACATGAACAGAGAGAGAGAAAAAAGGTTTTCCTGGCATGCTAAAATGACATGTTGAAAGTTGGGGGTACAAGGTTGAAATGAGCCAAACTCTCACAGGCATGAAAAGACTCTGAAAGTGCTGCAGAAGAGTACTATATTGCTTTTGGTTAAAATAGATGATCTACCCACAAAATAAAGCTAAAAGGCAGCATTTGTTGTGATTAATAATGTCAGAGAAATGGGAAAGTTTAGCTGTAATAACTATGTCTGTGTTCCTTCAAGAGTTGGATGTCCATCAATGGCTTACAGTCCTCCTTGTGCCTGTATCTGTTTCATCTTCATTTCAGGATCAAATTATCTAAAATAGGGCTTTTGGAAAAATGGAATGGAACTTGGTGCATGGCTTAGCATCTTGTGCACAATGAGATTTAAAGGGGCAGTTTCAAGAAGTGACGAGCTCAAAAGGAATAGCGTCTAGATTGTAATTATTTGTCTTAGAAAACTACTCACTACTCTGTCATGGAGAACTCAAAAACATACTAGGACAAATTCTAGTGGACAGAAGCCTGGGACAGATAGAAGTGCTCACCCTAGCGAGTAGAAGTGTCAGGTTTCCTTCTCACCGGACAAGGACAACAGGGAAGACTGGGGATAGGCTGAATGACAGTAGGCACAGTGCCACTCAGCTGGCAGTCAGGGAGAGAGGGAGGGGTTGAGCAGAGCAATAGAACTGAGCTGCCAGTGTGAGGGGAGGCAGATAGGTCTGGTCACTGTTAGTTATACAAACTGGGGAGAAGAGATTAACTAAATCTCAGCCTCAGGGTTGATCTTCACACAAACTTATATCAAAATCTGTTTTAATGCACTTATTTCAGAATAATAAATCCCTAAAGATTTCAAGTGTCCTTTTAAATGTGTGATCCTGCTGCCAGGTGTCAATTGGCAGCAAGAAGGACCAGGTTAAAAATGCCTAGTTGTTAGAAAATAACTCAAACCATGGCTTAAGCCCCCAGCCAGAATCTTATGGTTATAACCCCTCCCTGCCTGGTCACCTTTCACAGGCAGTTCTTCCCCATTCTCATATCTAGGGCCATACCAAATCCATGGCCATGAAAAACGCACCACAGACTGTGAAATCTGGTCTTTTGTGTGCTTTTACCCTGTACTATACAGATTTCATGGGGGAGGGGGAAGATGGAGCAGCGTTTCCCAGACTGGAGGTCCTGACTGAAAAGGGAGTTGGGGGGGGGGGTCACAAGGTTATTTTAGGGGGGTCATGGTATAGGCACCCTTACTTCTGTGTGGCTGTAACCCACACACCTCTTGGGTGTGGTGTTCTGTCCCATCAAGTGGAACCAAGACCACTTAGAGAGAGAGAGAGAGAGAGAGAGAGAGAGATTAATGAGTTTTCTCTACAGCCTTAGCTCATGCAGTAGAGCAGCGTGCCACAAAGTTTTCCCCCCACGGCCCCTTTCCCTTTTCTCTCCCCTTCTCGCGGCCCCGGGGTATGTCCACCAAAATACTGCTGAATAGAAAGCTTCCGCTTTCAGTGGCACTTCGGAGGACATAAACAGAATACCTCCGATTTCAGTGTTGCCCTGGGGCCAATTCTGCGGCGGCGCAGGGACACCACACACCCCCATGGGGAGTCCCGTGCACCCCCTGGGGTGCACGCATCCCACTTTGAAGACCACTTCAGTAGAGGCTCATGCACTAAGCTCCAAAGGTCCCTGGTTTGATCCCACCCACCAAGGACTGGGGATCTTTGGAGCTTAGTGCATGAGCCTCTACCGCATGAGCTAATCTCTCTCTGTAAGTGGTCTCATTATCACTAGATGGAACAAAACAGCACACCCAAGAGGTGTGTGGGTTACACTGACTTCAGAGCTGGGTGGTTGGAGAGTAGTGGCTGCTGACTGAAAGCCCAGCTCTGAAGGCTGCAGCACAGAAGTAAAGGTGGCAACACTATACCATACTATCCTTACTTCTGCGCTGCTGCTGACAGTGGCTCTGCCTTCAGAGCTGAGCTGCCGCTCTCCAGCAGCAGCACAGAAGTAAGCATAACAGTATCAGCATCCCTTCCCCAATGATCTTGCAACCCCTCTGCAACTCCTTTGGGACCCCTACAATTACAACAGCGTGAAATTTCAGATTTAAAGAGGTGAAATCATGAAATGTACAATTTTTAAAATTCCCTAACTGTGAAATTGATCAAAATGGTGCATAAATTTGGTAGGGTCCTACTCATATCTATTTTGAGACATAAATGATAGAATCTCTGGGGTGGGAGGGAGGTACACAGCCATAAAGGGGACATTCTTTAGGCACTCTTCTATTATAAACACTAATAAGAGATTGACAGCTAGAGGATGAGTTGAACAAATTTGTGTGTTTTGCAAAGCATTTGTTCAACAGTTAGCTGAGAAAGAACCTTTGTTGATTCTTCAAACTATTTAGCCCTTTCTTTCTAGCATAGCCAGAGATCTATTGAGTTGGCATCTGCCTTGAACTTCATATATCATTGTAACTGTTTTCTTCCCAGACTGACTGCTACTTAAGGGATAATAGGAGGGGTGCTCTGTTTTACTAGACAATAATCTGGTTCCTGCTTGAATCAATTACAAGGCTGAAGGGAACCTGATTATTGCCAGAGAAAATGGGGCATCCCTCCTATTGTGCTTAATATACTAGAAGTGAAACAATAAAGTTTATTTTCGGATGCAAAGTTAATTACATTGAAAAATCAGCTGCAATCCAGCTGATGAAGACTGCTCTTAAACACCCAGAAGTATACCCATTTAGGCCTGTTATTTCCTATTTGTAGGAATTAGGATCTCTATAAAGTTAGCCAATCAATTTCATCTTAATTGTTCCCTTATTATGGAAAGAAGTATAGAATGGGGCTAATACTTATGTATCTACCTCACAGGAGTGTCATGAGGATTAACTAGTTAATGCTATTATAGCACTTTGAACATGTAAAGTACTATGTAAATGCTATTCATTATTAAGTAATGATTGGAATTAAGCAGAAGTTACCTAAAGAGGTACCGCAGATGGATTTCTCATCCATCTCACAATCATTTCCACTCCCTTGGGGTGAATCCCAAGGGATGAGGAGACAGGCTGGCAGAAGAAGATAGCTTACATATACTTGCACTCACTTCAGTAATTCTGGCCCTACGGCTATCTCTTTCTCCATCCCATCGGTAAAGAAAAGGCTGAGGAGGATTGATCTAAAGTTTGTCTTCCAGCAATGCAAAGTACAAGTGAGGTGTGCATACAATCCAGTAGAGAAGGTGGAGAGTGTGACAAAAAGGAACAATTCACTATTGATTGTAATAAAGACTCTCCACCTTGCAGGGCTAAGCCCTAGATGATGAATCAGAATTCACTATGACATAAACCTCCTAGAGAAAAAGTGGGCTAAATTCTGTCTAGCAATGCACACACACACCTGTCAGAAAACCTCTAGAGAGCAGGAGGAGCATGTGACAAAACCTGATCTTACTGCCTTCACTGGTCCTCTGTAATTGATGTGATTTAGTGGTGCATTGGGAAGTGAGTGCGATGTGCGTGTTGAAACACATACAAATGTAAGTCAGCTAGACTAAAAGATGGTGGTACCTACAGAACCCCCTGCAAGTTACTGCTTGTAGTGCCATTCTCAGGTGAAACATGGGGTTATCAACATTACAGAGTGTGTGTGTGTGCGTGTGTGTACGTACACCCACCTGCTTTCATGAGGGGGTGAAAGGGTATATAAAATTATGGATGTGGAAGGGGGTTGGTGGCTGAGGATTCACAGGAAGGAAACTGTTGACAATGTCAAAGAATTTATCAGAAAATCAGTCATTTGATAGAGACACAGTCTAACAGCAGCTATGGGTTGTTTTCTTTGGCTGAAAGTCTCCACTTGTACCGAAACCTTTATAATCTGGCCAGAAATTCCTGGGGAAATGAAAGAGACAGTATTACGTGCTTCTGCCACACTCAGTTACATCATAGGAGCAGGCATCAGAGCTTTGAAATCTGAAGTTAAGAAATTCTGTACACAATTATGCTGTAGCTAGGACTGGCAGCTGGGGCCATTTAGCTTAGAGAAAAGAAGGGGAAAAGGGAGAAAACTCTCCCATCATGGGGTGAAGGGTAATATTTCATGGCCTTGTTTAAAGTAGCATGTAGTACTCAACACACCAAGGGCCAAATTCTCTCCACGTGCAAAGGCAGAGTACATGAGTCATAGTCAGGGAACTTCTACAATGGCTGGGAAGGAAGGACCCACCCAAGGCCATGGAACAATCATGCCAAGGGTCCAGAGCAACTGCATTTTCCCCTTACAAAGCCCCAGTGGTCATGACCTCCAGCCTGCCATCAGCACACTGCATATGAAGCCTGCACAGAGCAACAGTTTTATGCAGAACCCTAACCTGCTGCCCTGCATGGCAGAACCCTAACAGTGCAGCTGACTCTGGTGTTATACATGCTGGGGTTGGTGGGGGAAAAAGCAAGATGACATTTGTTTATGCAGACTGTTATTTTTTGAACATGATCTGTTTGCCTTGGAAAACAAATATTCTCATACATTTCTCTGAGTTATTTAACTATATCCCCATTTTTAGCCAGCATTATCCTTTGGCTGCACTATGTTTCTGTAACATATATTCTTGATGCGAATTTTCAGTCCTAACACATCAAGCACTTTTTATGAATGCAAGTCTTTTGCTCGTCAGAAATATTAGTAATTAAATTCTCTCAACTACGCCAGTGTAAAGCAGAGGGAGAACACCCCAATTCTATCAGCGCTGGTGTTAATTATTTTAGGCAAGCTGTCATTTATGTTTTCTAAAGTGGATTTTGTTCTTGCAGTCAGGAACATTGCTTAGTGCAGAATTAATTAATCATTATAAATATAAAACCTGCAGTATCAGCTTCTGCGTTCAGTAAGGTTTCAAGAGGCAAGGTTGAAGGAGTCAATAGGCTGCTGTGGGGAATCGTAGTTTTTTCATCTGATACAAGGACAATTAAGTTATGCACTTAATCTTTACAGGGTCACTTATTTCAAGTATCATTGCAAAAAAATTATTAACACCTTGTGGTAACTGAAATTTTCTAGTATGAAATGTTGTTAAACATAATGCATATACAACACAATTGGTTGTGTCGACAGCTGAAAAGTTAGATTTACCAGAAACCTAGACCTTATCTTTATAGGCATTTTTATTGTCTTAACTGTTCAGTAGGGGTCATTGATCTAGTCGCAAAAAATTGTCCAAGGAAATACAAGCCCACAGAAATAAATAAATTAAAAGTCCAACCTTCACCCATGATGTTTTGCATAGGAATTAAGAATTGGTGATGATCAGCGGTGGATTTACGATGAGACACACAGTGCCCTGGCCTCGGGCCCCCCAACTACAGGGGACCCCAGAGCCAGGCATCCCAGCACTGTCCATTACCCCGTGCAGGGGCAGAAGCTGTGAGGGAGAGCAGGGAGGGAGCCGTGCTGGAAGTGCAGCGTGTGGTGTGCTCTCCCAGCCAGTGAATCAGGCTCCTGCTGGCTCCTGACACTATTGCTGCAGGCTGGCGCTGGCAGGGAGGTGGGCATGTTTCCTGGTGGGGCGTCCATCTGCGCCTGTCCTGCTGCCCTTCTCCACTGGATGCGGGGGCAGCGCAGGTGCAGTCCCTGGCTTGAAGTGCTGCTGGCGGCCCCTGGAAAAAAGCCAGGGAAAGGGAGCAGCAGGCAAGGGGGTCTCAGCTCTCACATGCTGCTGCTGCCGCCACAGCTCCTTTTGGCAGTGAACAGGACCAGTGTTGGGGCAGAGACGCATCCACCAGCCACCAAGTAAGGTAACCCAGAGGTCATGCCCTGAGCTCCCCCACCACTCCCTATACACATACTCCCCAGCCCCCTGCTCTGAGCCACTCAGGTCAGCAGGCTGTGATGTCCCCCTCTCCCATCCGTCCCACCCCCCTGCCCTGACTCCTGCACCCCCCTCACACACCTCCAGCTCCCTGACTCCTGCACTCCCCACACTCAGCCCCCACCACACCCTGTGCCCTGACTCCTGCACCCCCTCATCCACAGCTGCACCCCTCTCACCAAACAGAAGCTGCTCCATTTAAGCGCTCCACACCCAATTCTTTGCACCAGCCCTGAGTCCCCTCCCACAGCCTAACTCCCTCCCAGACCCCACACCCCAACCCTGAGCCTCCTCCCACATCCTAACTCCGGGCCAGACCCCGCACCCCAATGTTTTTTACTTTTTTTCCCATAAAGTGCTCTTATCCAATGCACTTTACAATAGTTAGCTAACAGTACAAACAATATTTGGGAAGATCATTGCATGGTCTGCCTCAACACTTAGCAATTTTCAAGTAGTCTGTGGAAAAAAAAGTTAGACTACAAAAACAATCAAAGTACCTCGCTTTATTTTCATTTGCTTCCTATTATAAGGGGAGGATGAAGAAAAAGAATGAAAAAAGGGATGGGGAGAGATGAGAGAGAATGTGCTTTTTCTTGGCTGGGTCCCAAGAGGGGGCCCCAAAAATGAAGCTGAGCACAGGGCTCCACTAATTGTAAATCCGTCACTGGTGGTGATAAACTGTGGAGCTGGCAGTACTAGAAAAGTCCAAGGCAGGTTGACAGCTCAATAAAATTGGAATTGATGTAATCGTGGGATTTCATCTCATTTGACAGAAATGGCGCTGGAATTACCACACTCTCCCGCTGTTTTCCCCTAAAGAAACAATTGAGCCAAATTCTCTGTCAATGGGCACAGGTCCATTGATTGGAATGGCACTCATTTACAACAGCATTACTTAGCCTATTACTTTTCTCCAGCTGGAATAAAGAACTGGATAGCTAATGACTAACCATTTCTACTGAAATGAATGCAATAGTCATAGTGTGTGTCTTATTGTCTGAGATTTAGATTTGTCAGTGCGTAATCTCCAAAAGCAATGTTTATTCAGGGGCCATGGAGGGTCAAAGTTCTTAATCCTGCTTCATATATTTTGACCTCCTCTTCAGATTTTGCTTTCTATGTGTCACAGGCATCCTTTCTACATATCTACTGTCAGTGATTGAAAGGCGTGGGTCTGCCAGGGCAGTCCATACCATTAATTATATAAGCTTCTTCACTTTTATAGTTTATTGTAAAATATTATTTTATGATTTGTATCACTACAATTGTTTCTAATGGGATTTTAATTGATTTTGAATCCAATTAAAAAAATCTCTATTTTTAAAGCACACCTCAGCTGCTGCCACTTTGAATCTGTGCCAAGCTGGCAGACTGTAACTCATCATGTCATCATTTAAATGTCTTGCTGCAGTGCTGGCTTTAGGGATTTGGAAGTGACCCACATTTAATGCATTCTCTTAACTGTTGTAATGGTGTTTGAACTTACTGATGCTGAAATATTAAATACACCCACTGCAGATCTTGTTAGCAAACATTTTGTATATGATTACATTATTTCACTTTTGTCTCAGTACTTGAGTTGACAAATAGTCCTGATTTTGAGCGTGGCTTTTATTGAATAATCATTACCTTTTATTCTGTATTCTTGGAGGTTGGCCTAACCTCAAACTCATCTCCTCCAAGCAGTCCCAGACTTTGGAAGGTGTATGAAATCTCATCCCAATCTGGATCAAGGCCACAAATTGGCCTCTTTCTTAATGAATAACCAAACCCCTAAAATCCCCAAACTTTGGATTGTTTACAATATAAACCTAGACTTCTCAATTCGGGCCCTTGTGTTGTTTCATATAGTTTATGCATATGTCCTTCCCATCACCCACACCTAAACTGATTATCCTGCAGGATTTGGAGTGATTAAATATCCATACTTGATAGTAATGTTATAATAAACAGTGGTTGCTTTATACACATGTTAAAACCTTTAAAACTATTGAGGTAAGTTCAAATATGCTTATCTGACCAAAAGTATGTATTGCCCCCAAACTGAAACAACAGGCTAACAGGCCTCGTGCAGAAAGTAACAGTTCACACAGCAAGATCATACACATTCTGCTGTTGCTGCCATTGCTGAGAATCTCAGTTTGTATTTTAGCCCCTCTGTGTTTCCCAGAACAAACTTTCTAATAGCCCCTCCCTCACCCAATCAAAAAATGTTAATTAAACAAATGCTCACTGGGCTTCAGGGGAAATTGCAGTAAACTATAGGCCAAGGATATTAAAGCTTCTGGAGACTAGCTTAATGCAGTATTGTATAATCTGAGGAATGGTTTTAACCTACGGGCAATAGTTAACTGTAGTGGTCTCAAATCCAGTCAATATTTTGTATTTACTATGTCACTCTATGTCTGCTTATTTTACTGTTGGGGAGGAGGGTATATAGAATACTACTGAAACCCCAAGATGTGCTTGTGCTTAAAATGAGTGACCTTATTGCTGTAATCTTTGTCCTTCCTCATCCCATCCCCTTCATTCTGTTTTACCTTCCACTCCCACACTCAATATATTATAGGTACAAGGAGATTTTAAGATGTCTGGAAGCACAGTTTTTCTATTTTTACTGTAAAAGCATCAGCACATGTTTGACATCAGATATTACAGGGAAGGGAGCCACTTAAGTACGTACTTAATGGGCAGAATTTCAAACAACCCTTCTAGTCTATGCTCATGGCTCTGAGAGCAGCTCTGCAAGTAAGACCCAAATTCCACATTTGCAGGTGTAAACAGGCATTTGGGAGTATGCAATAGGTAACAATGTGCATAAGTGCAGCTATGACTGTTTTAGCATGCGTTTTTTAGGATTTTCTTTTGAAAATTTGGCCCACTGTTGAAATGGTGGTTCTGCTATAAACCTGTGCAACTCCACTGCCCTACAGTTTAAGCCTGAATATAGGCCAGTGCATCTTTTATCCTCAAAATATTACACGTTTAACCCACAGAATGAAGAATTGCTGCCAATGAAATTACTCATAATATTAGCACAGATTCAGTTATAGGGTTACTAATATGTCCAAATTAAAGAAGTCATACTGAGAAGGGAAATTATACACACACACACATATAGTTATAGTTGTTTAGTTTATAGTTATGATATATTTGGATTTTTTAAATTCAGAAGTTTTATAAAGTGGTTCTATTGAGCCTGCACAAAATAGCATAAAATAAATTTCTTGAATTATTATACAAGTTAAGCTGGCTGATGGCAAACAATGGTACTCACCAACTTAACAGGTAGCTGAAGCATTTAGACACCTGATGGCAATCTTTCCTTAAATCTGATTAAATATGATTTGTTCCTTCTACTATACAGGTATGTTTCAGGTGTAACAATACAGTTTATTTTTATATAGCATTCCTCAGACAAAGTTTAACAAAATGTCTTATAATGAGAGGCAGAAAAGAGAGAACACTTTTCAGAGTCAGGCTCAGTGATTCTCAAACAGGCAGCAGATGAAAAAATGAAGTAAGTTGAAAGAGTAGAAAGAAGGCTGAAATTTTAAAGTAATAAAGATTCAGTTAAGTATTTTGCAGCCTCGCTAGAGAGAAAGGAGAACGAGAGACTGTTCCAGTGGGAGAGAGGAAAAGTGAGTGAGGGTTATACTGTGTTAACTAATGCAATATAAACAAATGCCATGCCTGGACTGTGTTACTTCCAAGACATAAACAGATGCTGTTTAGGCTTGATTTAGGGCTGACTGTCCACCAAGCTAAACCACCACTATTGCTGTGCCAAGTATTATAATTAAATTTATTTTTGCAAAATGAATGTGACCATCTATGACACACATCTTACCCTTTCCTCTATATGAAGACCTCTCAAATGTACCACATTTTATGGCATGCTCCACCTTGATGGCTGAGAGGAAGGTACATGGGAAGGGAAGTTGTATTGAGCTGGAAGCCAGGAGATCATGATCTCTGGGCTCAGTGCTACTGACTGTCATTTATATTTCTGTGCAGTTTTCAGACTGTATTGCCGAGACTTCATAACCCTACCCTTAAAGGCAGTCAGTATTAGCCTCCCTCAGTTTACAAATAAGACAATGGAAAGGTTGCACAAGATCACTTCAGTCAGAGTTGGAAAAAGAAACCACATCTCTCATAGCGCAGACCTATAGTTACTTTTATAAAACTGGATAAGCCAGCTCCCACATATGCAGCTATAAGGTCCCACGGTGGGTATCTTGAATCATAGACCTTCAGATGCCCAGGACAAGACTTTACTACTTGAGCTACAGAAGATACTGTTATGCCCTATGTGGACCAGTCACTAGAAGATGACTTACACAATTTTAATTTTTATAGAACAGTGAGAAAGCATCCTTCATTACAGAGGTTATAGTTA
The DNA here is from genome assembly GCA_007922305.1 of Dermatemys mawii. Taxonomy (NCBI): domain Eukaryota; kingdom Metazoa; phylum Chordata; order Testudines; family Dermatemydidae; genus Dermatemys; species Dermatemys mawii. The sequence continues at coordinate 26,219,258 of ML677326.1, forward strand.
AAACTTTATGATCTGTCAGTTATGGTGTGATGCACCACAAAATGCAAGCATTCCACATTTCAGCCACCTATGTTCATTGTTGGTAAACACAGGGAGATGTGAAAGTTGTAAGTCCACAGGGGCTGAAGGCCCTGACTCAATGGAACTTCTGCAGTCCTGCTGTACAGCAGTCACAGTTCAGCAGAAGTCTGCACAGAGGGGAGCCACATATCTCAGCCCCAATGGGCTCTTTGTGCAGCGGCATATAATAGCAATTTGGAGTCCTAATGGGGCTTTCCCTATTGGATCCTTAAGCCCTTCCTTTACCTGGAACAGGGACTGAGTGTTATTCTGTTGGAGCATTGGCTGTGGAGTAACTCATTCCTGTTCCATTGGTTTTGGGTGTGGGAGTGAGTAGCTGAACATTAATTGATCTTTCTGTGACCCCTGAAGACACTCAGCTTAGTTGCTCAGGACAGGCACAGTGAAGAGAGCATTTATACTTGCTCTGAGTGCCATTCTGTAGTTAAAATACACATATTGCATGAATCCATTTTCCTATGCTGATGAGTACTCACATTGCCTAGGAATAAACATCAGCATAACTTCAATTCCTAGCTGCACTTTCTCACAGTTTGCTTCAGTAATCGTGGTCACTGAGAATTAAACCCTCTTTAGTTTTCAGAAGATGGTAGTAAAGGCCCTTGAACCAAACCCTGGCACTGTCTTCATCATGAAAATATAGTTCATTCCCCATGACAGTGTGAAGGGGAACTTTATTTCTTATCGTGAATGATTGATTATTGATCACAGACAGGATGGTTGGCACTGCACAGAGCATGGAATTACCTCATACTGGAGGAGTTTCTTGAGCTAGTGCATCTTACTTGGTGTATGACCTATGAAGTATTCAGTCAAAACTGCTGGATTCTAAAATGTCTCTTGGTTTTAATAAATTATATTTTCCCTTGGATTGAAAGCAAAAGCTGAAATTTTGAAAACCTTAACACAGAGATAAAGATTAGTATAGAAAAAAGTGGAATATGGTTTTGAGTATTCAACCCTTCTAGGTATTATAACCCATCTGATCCTGCTACTGTGTAACGTTGTTGAATCACAAAGTCCACATTTCCATGATAAACAAAGCAGTTATTTTATAATCCGAACAGTCTCTGTGAACAGTTCTCACCTCTTGAACATACAAAAATATATCTCTTTTTCATTCCAACAAATTACTTCTTTCTTCTGTCTACTTAATGAAACAGCTACTTTGTTTTATATAGGCTAATCAAAATATATGTTAGAAGTTTTAATGTGAAGAAACTCAATATAAACTACTGTTTGTTTGTCTGGTCTCCTCCCCATCAGGAATGAGACTTTCTGCAGTCGATACAGATACCAATGCTAATGTTCTTTTAACTACTCCATGGTCAAATTTTGACTTTCTTCTAAAAAATCAGGCTAGGATATAGAACTTTTAAAATTGGATTCATAATTAAAACTTGACCCTGATCAGTAGCTGCTGAAGTCTTCCACGCCAACCCCAGAGTGTCTTGACAATAGTCTTAAGCTCAGTCTTTCTTTCATGGTTGTGAGTATCCAGTAAAACAAAGTGTTCCTGCAATAATGACTTCCCTCTTCCACTGCACCCCTCATTCACTGTTTGTTGTCTGGAGCTAGTGGGGTCCAGAGTTTGGACAGGTCTATCTCCAGCCCCTGCGGAAGTGCTGGCTGGCCTGCTCTAGGGATTTTGTCACCTAACCCAGCTGTAGTGATTGGCTCTTTGATTGCTTGATAGTGGGGCCCTCACTGGAGTTTTTCAGCTACCCTCTGTGGCTTCAGCAAAAGCCATATCTATACCACTTTCTGCCTCAAAGCCATCTCTCATTTTCAGAAGCTGCCTTTTTGCCATCTTTGGAGAGGTCAGTAGCATGTAGGACTCTGAAGAGAGTCCTTGTCACCAGGCAAGGGCTCCTACCAGAAGCTGAGAGCTGCTGCTGCCCCTTTCTCCTGTCCCCTGTCTGACTAAGGTTTTGGTCAGGCACATTTGGTGCAGTTCCCTTGTCATTTATTTCAGAATTGGGATTATACTATTTGATTACCCCAAACATAACTGATTTTTTACCTGAATGCCCCCAAACTGTCCGGTAAAAGAAATGCTGATGAGACCTGGTCCATTTGGTTGTTTCTTCTTATTCACCAACAGCTCCCTCCCCTGTGGAACTTATGTCCACCGGGAGTTCTGAAGAAGCTGGGCTGCTTTTCTCAGTGGTGAGCTCCCTACTCTCTTGGGCCTTAGGCCACAGGCTTTAGGAAATAAATAAAACAGTGCCAAGAGCATTATTTAATTGCAAATATCTGTTATGAGGGCCTGTGGATGAATGATCACTATATTAACATCCTCTTGGCAGGCAGGCTGAAGGGACATGTGTAGCTTAGGGTCTCTCAGAGCTCTTCTTCAATTTGATTTTTTTTGTAAAGTTTTTGTTATTTTTTCCCAAATGACTTAATTTGTGTAAAGCTGAAAAGCTGCTGTGAAGATTTGGAAACCAAAACTTGTCTCCTCTAAGGAAAACATCTTTGATCTGCCTGACTTGGAAGGATCAGATGGTAGCTGCACTGTTTCTGTAGTGTATGATAGCTCTGGGAGTCTGGTCTGTAACTATGAAAGAGAGAATACGGCAACAATATGGGGTCTCTAGGTAAGAGACTTGAGTGTTCTGATGCTCTTTAAAGACAAGAGAAAAGCCTTTGACAGAAATGGAGCTAAGCCCTTCACTACAGCTATGAGGTCTTTATTTTTTTTAAGCTCATCCAGGATAATATATTTTATTTTATTTAGATGTAAAATAATAATGTCCTACCCAAGGTTTGAATTATATTAGGGCACCTAATTATACAATAAACACAATTAATTAAATTTCAGCAGCATTAGAATAATCTGTTCTGCAGGAACTTAGCCAGCGAGTCACCTACCTGCTTCCATTTTCTAGGGAGCATACTTGTAGCCCTCTCCCAAATCCCTCTCAAGCTAGTGGTTTTTTCAGCATTGCCTGGAAGATCACCAAATTCACGTTATTTCAGGCGGGGGAAGTAGGGTGTGAGGGGGAGCAGGCTCCAGAGGCTCAGAGCCCTCTCAAAGATTGCCCAACCAGCCGTCCCCCTTCCGCATTGTATAACAAGAGGCTTCCAGCCCGAGTGTACCGCTGCTGACTGCAGCTGTGGCAGTGTGACATTGGGAGATAGGCAATCTCTCAGGTCAGCCACTCAGCATAAACCACTAATACAGAGATGTTGAAGGTAATGGCATGAAATCTATCCTCCAGGCAATATCAACTCTGGAGGAAATTGCAACTACATAACGTATCAAAGAACGAGATTCCTGAGCACTGAAAGTGCTTCAAAGCTGAAGCTGGAACCTAAACCCCTTCTAACTTTGGTGCAGGGGGAGACATGGTTCTTCTAAGTGAGAGCTAATTGAAAACTCTGGAAACAGGCACATTTGGAGAAATTAGTTTGTAATTAAGCAAAAATTGTAATGATGTTTGTTTATAACCGTTAGAGGTATAGTCAGGGCCAGTTCAACTGCTCAGGTCTTTCTTAAGTACTATAATTGTGACATGAGAGGTAACTCCATCAATCGTCTCTATTTATGTACAGTTAATTTTCATATTTCAATTCTAATAGTTGAATTAGCGGGGATTGTGTATGTGAACTAGATGTCTTCACTGGTACACAAACAGAAAACTGGATGGCTCCATCTCCTAAGGTCCTTAGGCGTAAGGCCTCATTTTCCTTCCAGCTGCAGTTTTGTCTCAGTGGGGAGAATCCCCTCAAAGGCTGTAGAACGAAAATGCTGCTGAACTTCTCCAGTGGCATAGGTTTCAGCATCTTGTTCACAGGAGGCATGTAGTAGTAGCAGTTCTGAGATTAACACCCTCCAGCTAACTCTCCTGTGAACCAGCAATAGCTGTTCTGATGCCTCAACCCTCTATCCAACCATTGTAGCCACTAGTTCTGCCCCAGCAATCCCGCTGTATTTCCAGAAGCTCCCCCCTGCAGCAGAACCCCGGCTTGTAGTGATTGCCATCACATACAGGGTTTATAGTTTGGTTCAATGGCTCTCAGCATGCCCACTGTACAAATTGTTCCAGCAGCCTCCAGCACCTCCTCTATCTTTTCTTCCATCCCTTCTTGTCACCAAATCCTGCCTGCAACTTAGCCCTTGCTGTCTTCAGCAGCTGCTTTCCCTCCTCAGCAGCTGTCCACTTGGTAGGTAGGAAGTAGAAGAACCCAAAGAGTTGCCTGAGACCATGCTATCTGTAAGAGCATGTTGACCAACTCCCCTAATAACTTTGTTAATGCTAAATCTGCTGCTTCCAGTTGGCTCAAGAAGGCAGGGGTTTCAGGTGAGATTTATAACACACTGCACACTTTGATTCACAGGGAGAAAATACATTATATATTTTTACTAATTGCTTTATTAAGCCTGTTTTATCTTTTCATATTCCAATGTTTCTTTCAGGCTCAGTTGTTTTTGTGTTTGACATATTAGACTCATGGTTTTGCTTTGCTGTGTCTTTCCCCTCTAGCACTAGCATTAACTCATTGGGCACAATAAGTTGATCACAAAACAGTCTGACTCACATTTGGACTGTTAATGTTACAGAGCATGGAGATGAAAGTCTATAAACAAAGCTGACCAAGTAGCTTTTATAAGGAAAAATTCATTGTTTGTAGCTCAGGAGTACAGGACATGAACTGTGCTGGGATAACATCATGCCATAAATCACACCTAAGGGCTGATGTTATCTCTCAACAACACAAACTTCCGAATTAAACTGCCTATTAATTATGTTTTTTCCAGCAGATACTGGGCTATTCTACAGCTGCAAGAGAAACTATGGTAACTTCTTTGTTTTATGTTTCTTGGTCTCTCAGCAGTCAAATGCTCACCTTTTATCTCCATTCACTTTCCACTTTTCTGGGCATGCCACTTTCTTTCCATTCTGCATTGTTCATCTGTGTCTTGCCTCTACCTGACTATATAAGAAATTGTATCTACTATTTCTTTATAATGATCTTCTCTGTGGGCAGTATAGCAAACTCATCTTAGCTGTGATTTCTACCAAAAACTTGATAGTGGTTAGATAGCTGGTGCCCTGCTGATAGCTGCGTTCACCGAGATGATGTTCATCTCATTGTCCCATGGTGCTGCCTCTGTCTGTTATATCCACCTGTTATCACTAGTCTTATACTTAAATCGTAAGTTCTTCAGGGCAGGGATCATCTCTTTGTTATATGTTTGTACAGTGACCAGTGCAATGTGGTTGATGTCTCTAGGCCAGTGGTTCTCAACTCATTTCAGTCCACGGACCACCAGGCCAATCAAAAACTTTTCGTGGACCATCTCCTTTTTTAAAATTTATTTTTAAAAAGTTACCATGGACCACCAGTGGCCCATGCACCATCAGTTGAGAACCACGGCTGTAGGCGCTGCCACAATATGAATAATTTAAAAAGCAGCAGTATGTTTTTTAAATGTACCCACCCCTTTTCACTTACTTTGTGAAAATCATTGTAGTTTAATATTGTAAAGCACACACTCACACTGTCAAGTAGGGTTAAGACCAACATTTAGGTCATGTTAAAATGCATAGGTATAGTGGTAGGTGTTTGTTTTCAGGCATTTTTAAAATTTGATTTCAGATAGTATTTAGGACACCCAATCACAACCCAAAATTGGGATGACACTTAGGTATTATTTAGGCACGACTCCTATTGATTGAAGAGGAGTTTGCTAGAGTAAAGACCTCAGGACTTGAATCACAGTTTTATTAGTATTTCTCTCTGTGTTAGAATCAGACAGCCAAGATGACATTAGGGATGAAACCTCCATGAAAAAAATTGTGGTCCCCCAAAACGGAAGTACCAAAATGAAAAACCACTTTTTAAAATCTGGGTTATGCTGTCTTACCTATGTGAAATGCAAAAATTAAACAGACAGCACAAATTGTGTTTGAATATCTACAGGAGACTAGTTTTGTGCAACAGACTGTGGACAGTTGGGGAAATAATGAATTAATTGAGAAGAGCCTGCTTAAAGGAATATGGACTGTGAAGGGCTATTCATTATGCGCTGTAAGCACAGCTGCAGAATATTCAGTTAGGGACACTCACTAAGCCCAGAATATTTTAAAAACCCCAGAAAAATAAATTCAAATTACGAATGTCTTCGATTTATTCTTAAACATATGTTAGATACTTGCCCATACAAAGTTATGTTCTTAGAAAGAAAATACTTCTCTTCCTCCACCCATCCCCCACCACCCTTCATAGTATTTCCATTAGCACAATGAATGCCAATTAAAAAATCTGATTATCTTCATAACATGCACAAGGTTGGGCTTTCATGAACACTTTAAAGATACTGGGCAACCTACTTACCTGTAAAATCTTTTCCTTGTAGTAAAAGATCTAAATGTTCTGACTCATAAAATCATTTTATTTAAAATAAGAAATAAAAATGTTTAAATAGATAAGAGGAAAATGAGTGAGATATTAAAAGAAAAGTTGAGCTCTTACGCAGTTTCTTTTCATATCATATTTTGTGGCTGGGCAAGTTTTTCATTTTTGTATTTTAAAGTTTCTATGTTTCAGGGAAGGGAAAAAAGAGAATATTAGATAGAAACACTTTCTAGCAAAGTTTAGATGACTTTTTAACTAGTATCGAAATTACATGTACTGCTGGATTTAACTAGATTTCTTATCCTTCTTGCTCCAAACAACAGAAAAATAAAAAAGTCATAGAATTTCCGGTTTATCATCCATCCGTTGCAAAAGAAGCTCAGTCTACTTAGTTCATCCAAGGGAGTCACCTCTTTACCTTCTATTACAGACTACAGGTTCCTACACAGGGAAAAGATTTCTGATAGGTACTTAAGGGCCAGATTTTTAAAGGTATTTAGATACCTAACTCCCACTGAAATCACCTATTATTGCTTACATATAGAGGTAGTTGTCTGAATTCAAAAGTATTCATTGGGAACTGTCGTTGGAAACACAGAAATATTGCCTAGTTTTCCTCCAATACAAATCTGAAAAACCGAGATATAAAGTGCTGCTCTGGGTCTTCTGCTATATTGTCACTGCCTAACCACATCTCCCTGCATCAGATTTTTCATCTGCCCTGGATATAGCTGATTTTTTTTTTCCTTCCCCAAGTGTAATTGTGGGTGTCTGGTTATGTCTGTCAGAGCTTCAGTCGTGTAGCCTTTTTCAAATGCAGTCTCATTTATTCTCCGACATTGTGTATAATGAAGCTCTGCTGTGCCACACAAGCCACCCTACAGAGCCACCCTTGACCCAGATGGACCATCCCTGGGATGGCCCTTACACTGGGATGGGCGCTGGCAGCAGAATCATCTCTGGCAGTTGTACGCCAGTGGAGAATTTCCCTACACAGACAATTTTCCATTGTCTGTAGGAGAATCCAGTCTTGAGCGTGGTACCTTTGTTGCACCTGATATCCAGAAGCAGGGATCAAAAGGGTCCTCTGAAACTAGAATCCTAGAAGCAGGAATCAAAAAGATTCTCTGAAACCTGAGAGCCTCTCCTAGCAGCATAATATGTTAACATTCTGATAGCAAGCCAACCAAGAAACCTGATTAAAGGATTGCCCCCACATCTACTCCTGTTAAATGACTTATAGCTATGCAAATTGTAAAGGTTATGCTTATTTTACAAATAATGTGTGACATAATATGCCAGAGAGGATCATATGTCCTTTTCTAAATGCAGGAGAGAAGATGTATAGTGGATTAGTGCTAAAGCCAAAAGCACAGCATCCCTCTTTAAGAACAAGTTAATTAGCCTGGTTATTTTTGAAAACTCATCTGTCATGCAAAAATGAACAATGACATGAAAAGAACCTTCTAGAGAAGATTTGTCTTGCTACAGACCTTTTAGACTCAAAGATGTAACTGAAAAATATATTTCAGGGCAGATAAAAGATAAATCCTGAACATCATTCTTCATAAATTATTTTCATGTGTTACTCACTCAGTTGGTGCATACAGAAAGATCCCTTTATGAAGAGGCATCTCTTATCAGCTATAGTATTTATAACTGCCTATTGATGACATACGGTGTTCTATAATGACAGTGCTAAAATTGGCTTTTACTTCCTTAAACCATCATTGTATTGAACCATGTAACCAGAAAATCACAATGCAGCGATCTTTCTATGCTAATGCTTCTACGAGAGCTTAATGACTTGTCTGTTCATCTTGGAGATAATAAACTTCGCAATGAAAGCAATAGCTGTCTGGGTGACTTTGCATAAATCATTATTTGTAAAAGTGAAGGAAAACCTATACATAGAAGCTAAAGCGATGTGATTGCTCACCTCTTAAGGCATTAACTCTGATAATTGCTTTTAAAGCATCAGTAAAGCAGTGAATAAACACATACAAAGCAAAAAATAAATATTATCTCCAAGTGTAATCAACATGATCTCCTACATGGGCAGTAAAATTATTAAATAGTATACCTCAGAATGATGGACCTTTCCTATGCAGAATCATGCTGTGCACTTGAAAATACTGTAGCTAGTTAGAGGACATGAGAATATAAAACATATGGAAGAAGCAAATGGAGTTTAGCAATTCAATAACTGAAAACCAAGATACTTGTTAAAGTTTATTGTTATATTAAAATGTGAAAGATCTGGGACATTTTAAATTGAGGAGCGCTGAACATGGTAGGATACATTTTTTGTGTTTTACAAACTGTCTGTAGAAAATAATGAACAGAATATCTCCCAGAGAAGACATATCTGTAATAAATTGAACAAATAATATAGAAAGAGCAACTACTCTGGTAGTAAGAAAACATGACCCTTAAGGAAAATAGTTCTGGTGTGTATGAGTTGTGAGTGCTTGGACACCCATTCAGCCTACATTTTGAACAGCAGAATAGATAAAATTAGGTGGCAACTTTATAGCGAAACCTAGGAATATAGAGTAAAGGGCTCAACACATCTTCTTGTGCTATTGGTTGGTTTAGCTTATTATTCCTTTAGCTGAGAAATGAGACCCCTGTGCTTGCCCTTGCTTAGTTTTACTCTTTAAAAGGGAGGAGGGTGGAGAGCAGATGGATTCATCTAATTGTGCACATGGAGAACCCCTACATCTGTATGTGTTTATTACTATAGTTCTTTTTTCCCCGTTGTCTGTTATTCTTATCTTTAATTAGACTGTAAGTTCTTTAGGTCAAGGGCTATATCTTTATAGATAAAAAATAAGATAGACTGAGTCTGCAGTCCAATCTACAGAAGAAGAAGAAAAGTAAGAAGCAGCGCAGGATAGGAAGAAGAGAGAAAGAAGTGAAAAAAAAACATAGGAAGGGGAAATGGACACACTCAGTTTGCAACCTTTAAAGACTGTTCACTTGTTAGATCATTATGGACAGAAACCTTAAATATAGAACCTGAGAAATATTATATATGATTAGAGCTGGTCAGAATATTTTTCTTAACACGAATAATTTCAACAAAACAAAATTGTTTTCAATGAAATTTTGGGTGCAAAATTGAAAGTTGAAAAATTTCAGCTGAAAACTTTTGATTGAAAACTAAATATTTAAATTCAGGAATGTTAACCAAAGTGCCTGTGGGAACTGCATTTCACCTGCTGCATGCCTCCATTCTTCCCTATGGCCGGAATACATGTTGCAGGATTTCCTCTCTTGCTACTATGGTTCCTCTCTTGCAGAACCACCAGGATGCATTAGGGAGGACAGAGCAGGAGAAATGGTCCATAAAGGAAAATGGGGGCATGAAATACAACTTGCATCAGGTACCGTAGTGGTATTTCTGAATCAGATTTTTCTGGGGGAGGGGAGAGTTGGGTGTTTTCTGATGAAAAGTAATTTTTTTCTAAATTTTCTGTGGAAAGCAGAACCTTTTAGATCAGCTGATGCTGGGGAGTAACAGGCCTGCCAGCAGGGAGATCCAGCCCACCTGAGGCATTTGCAATACTAACAGAGCATCATAGCTGCTCTTTAACCTTAGCTGATCCTCTGCATTGTACCTCTTGTGGATTTTAGTCTAACTTGCTCACCCCAACTTTCCATACAAAGTCTCACAAAAGTACCTAGAGCCATTATTCTCCGTAAATAAGTTATAATTTGGTATGCTGTACACAGCATATTAAACATGCCCCTAATTCCAGGAAAGCTTTAAAAACCTCCAAGAAACAAAAAATAATACATCACCACATTCATAATGTATGTCCTGACAAGAATAATTAAAAACTTATTCTTTCTTAGCAGTCTAAATATCTTTTGCACCACAGGTCTAGAAGCAGATGGGTAAACTATGACTAGGTACCTATTAGTGAAAGAGAGGAGAGTTCATTTGTATTTTGAAATAATGAGTAATCACTCAGTGTACATTTCCCCCTTCATACATCTGGGTGGCTCTTATTTATATTAATGGACTTTCACATAAACTGAATAGATCTCTTAGTGTAAAAAGCACTTAAGCCTCTATTTGGTAATGAGTTCTATTAGTTCTTTGAGTACTGATGAAGAATATGCCCATAAAAGGTGCGTAACATACTGGGCATCTCATGTTTCCTTAATTTTATTAAAGGGGACACTGCCCCACTGGTTGAACCTAGCCACTTTATCTCTCTATGAATAATGGCTAAAAGGTAGCATTGAACAGGGCATTTCTTGTTTCACTCATTTATGTGTACAGTAAACAATTTAAGGGCCAAATTGTCTCTATGCCTTACTTTTTCCAACTGTAAGGTGCCGTAATGCTTACTTTCCTCAGTAAAGTGCTTTTCAAAATACAGTTTTCAGGTTGCTATCTTTTCTTGCTCACTACTGCCCCTTCTGGCCATTGTGTGCCACTGCCCTGCACTGGGGACTCTCGCCTTTGCCTTCATCATGGCTCCCTTCATCATTTTTGTTATAGGAGCAGTATAACATGCTAAATATTTCTTTAAGAAAGTCCCTTGCTCTCTCAAGCAGCCTTTTGTGTTCACACAGCAACTTTCAATTCTTATTTTATATTATAGGATATCAACTGGGAGCTCTTTAACACTCTCAAGTTAGTATTTGCGGCAGAAAGTGTACTTAAATTGGTTATTGGACTACAAATTGCTGTTCCAGAAAGGCACTGCAAATAAGTCATCAATGCCTTATAGTCAATAGTATGCGAGGCAGGTGACAGATTTAATAAAAACTGCATAGACACAATTTCAGCACTCCTCACTAGGGGCAGACGATCAACCAAAATTATTAATGCCATTTCTACGTTGAACAGTGCTCCCAAAACTGACTGCTGAGGATCAAGAAAATATATGTAAGTAGAATGTTTGTGATATATATATATATATAATTTGGTAGGCTTTAGTTATTGGGCCAAGTTCTGCAGCAGTTGCAACATGGCTATTAGTTATGGCCTGATCTGCAGTATAAAGTTAGATTAAGGTATAAAGTCACCTTGCATCAATCTATTTGTGCATGTGTCCACACTTAAATTTGTCTCCAGCTGACATAAGCACCCAGTTACAGCAGTAAAACCTCTTCCTCAAATGACACAGTGCTGTGGATGACCTACTGAGGGTAATGCAGTGCAAATAAAGACACTGCATGACCTGTGTAGACCCTAACTGTTCTCTAGCAGCTATCCCAAGATGTCTTCATTCCTTGCAATAATGATCTCTTTGAGCAGGGGAGTTTAAAATTGTGACTGGGGTCACAGAGACTAACAGCCACTGCCCTACTTCTGCATGTTTTTGAAATGCCTTTTCCTAGCAGCTCACCTTTGTTGTGTGAATCTGCTCAACAGATTGGGCCAGCTCTATGCACTTGTGTCTGCAGAACACAGAAAGCATTAGATGTCTCGGGTGAGGAGAAGGGTCTGTGCAAGCACAGCGATGGACCAGCTGTAGAAATGTGGACATTTATGAGCAGCTTGCACTGGCAATGCAGGCAAGAGGGTTTGACAGCGATCAGAAGCAGTGCTGTGAGAAAGTGAAGGAACTCTGCCAGGGATACCACAAGGCCAGAGAGCGCAATAGTAGAACTGGTGCTGTGCCACACACCTGCTGCTTCTACAACAAGCTGCATAGTGTACATGGTGGGGACCTTACCAGGACCCTGCAGACAACTACGGATATCTCAAAGGAGCCCAAGACAGAGACTCCAGCTGTGAACAGTGAGGAGGATGAGGAGCGGGAGACAGTGTGGGACTCCAGCCCTGCCGTGAGCCAGGACCTGTCTGAGACTCTGCCACAGTCTATACAGTCCCCTCAGGTGAGGGTGGATGAGCATAGTGAAGAGAAAGGGAACTCAGGTAAGTGTGTGCATGCATTTTTCCTGACAATGTTCACATTTAAAGATGGTGCCCATCCTGTCCCCCAGGTATCAACTTTTCATTGTTTTACTCGTACTAAAAGAGGGTGTGGCATGAACAAAAAGAGGTAAAGTCAGTATCTGTTTTACATTTTCCCGTTGGGTTAGGTGCGGGTGTTGGGGTAGGAGCAGCGCATGCAGAGCACTTTATGTGAATAGGGATGTCTCTTTTATCCTCCTCAGAGATCTCGAAGAAACTTTCATGGAGGTACTTTGTAATCCTCTCCCAAAGGTTTCTAGAGATGGCTGCCTTCTTCCTCCGCAGTAGGACATTTTCCCACACGCCTCTGAGATGAGTTCACCATTGCAGTAAACAGGTTAGCAGCATATGGGCCCAAGTGGTTTTGGAACAACATGCAGCAATTGTGTTTTCTGTGCCTTTGTGACCCTCAAGAGTGAGAGATCGGCTAAAATCATCACTGTCTGTGGAAGATAGAGCTAATATTCAGCGCCATTGCTCCATACTTGTACCTATGAAATAGGGACTAAAATTTTATACCTCCATGCAACAGAAAATCCTTCACCCCCTCATTCTTTCCAGCCCATACTTACCAGGGCTAGGGAGCGGTGCTGTGTTGAGGTGCCCTAAAGCTGAAGTGTTAATAAGTATTTCATATTAAAAATGCATATGGAATAAGGGAAGGGAGTTTGGAAACTTATCTTTCTCTTTCCACTGTTCCTGTAAATCTAATGATACATCTGTCTATCTTTATCACCAGCTTCTGATGTGGCAGCCTGGGAGGGTGCCCCTTCCTTGCCTACAGAACACTGACCCTAATGAGGAGGAGAAAGAAGAGAATTAGGGAAGACATATGCTTTAAGATCTTGTAAGATAGTGCTGCATCGAACAAAGAGCTTGGCAGGTCAGTAAGGTCAACAGCACAGACACAGGCAGAAAGGACAGGAAAAGGCCCAAGGGTCCCGGGAGGACAATGACCAGGAAATACACTAGGACATAATGGGTCTTCCAGCCAGCAAATCTAAATGCTACAGACCCTAGACTCTCCACACTTTGCAGTCCTTGGCGAACTCCATGGTCACTGCTTCCTACACCCTCCCAATGTACCATCTGGTATAATGGGCCACATCCTTACCCCTTCCACTTCACATTGGGGGACAGCAAGGAAAACTGTAGCTTCACATATACTGATTGTGGTTTTGACAGATCAGTGTATGTGTGTAGCAGCAACGGACAAAATTTGTTTACTCAAATGGACATATATGCTTGCTTACTTTTATATTTCTTATTTTTCACCCCACTCAGTTATGTTAAAAATTTGTATAACATTATTGTGGGGATTTTTTCCACTTTGATTTTCTGCACTGGTTGTTTCCACTCAGTAAAGTTCTATTTTTGGAGAATCAAATTATCTTTATTAGTTCACAGCAAATATTGCAAAATGCATAGCAGTCGTCAAAGCAAACAGTACTTCTAAATGCACAGCAAACACCACAGAATTCATAACTTCAGGAAAACACCAAGTCACATTTAGAAATGTACAGCGAGATCTATACAATTCTTAGCAGCCCATAAAGCTCGAAGTCCACTCCAGAACACTCCAGAAGTCAACTCTACTGTGACTGCTGGTTTAAGTGGTCTTCAACACCTCCCTCAACTGCATAGCTCCACACTGGGCTCTTGCAATGACTGTTTAAGTTCAGCAGACAGCTGGTCACCCTCCAATCTGGCAGCAACTTTTCCCCCTTTGCCTCAAAGATATTATGCAGGACACAACAGGCAGCTATAGCTACTGGGATATTTTTCTCACTGAGATCTAATCTTGTGAATAAATACCACCAGTTTCCTTCAATCTACAAAAATCATATCAGCTGTCAAAGTGGCCAGAGTACAGCTTCATGAACCAGGGGAGCAATGGGTAGGCTGGGTCTCCCAGAATCTCGATTGCTATTTCAACATTGCTAATGGTAATTTGCCAGTTAGGAAAGAATATCCCCTCTTGCAACTTTCAGCACAGTCCGATGTTCTTAGAGATGCCATTTCCCTGACCATCCCATATTGATATCAGTGAAGCATCCCAGGTGATCCTCCAATGCTCACATAACCACAGAAACATGCATCTATTGATGTGCTCTGTGGCAAGTTGGGCTGATGCCCAAATAGGGATAGGCGTGCCATCTATTGCCCCACCACAGTTAGGGAGCCCAGTTGCTGCAAATCCATCCATTGTTTCCTGCAAGAGTCTCAGTCCCTCATAGCAGGAGATGATTAATGGCTTTACACATTTGCATGGGAACAGCCCCCTACGGTGGATCTTCCAACTCCAAAATGATTTCCCACTGACTGGTAGCAATCTGGCATTGCAAACCTCCAGAATGCAATGGCCCCTCACTTCTCCATTGTTAAGGCAGCTTTTATTCTGGTGTCCCAGCTCTGGGGACTTGTGCAAGCTTGGCATGCAGATTCAGGAATGTGGATTTTCACATGGCTTTCCACCATGGTTCTGCACCTCCAATTGTGGGAAGAGCTGGTTCTGCAGCCCCTGCTCATCATCCCAAACTTGCATTACAAAGCAATCCCACCACTCAGTGCTCATTTTTCAAGCCCAGAAGCGGCACGCCACCATCTGCATCTGCTCCATGAATTGTTTTTCGCTGTGTCCTTCAGCAAACTTTCCTAGAAGAACTCCTCATGTCCTCAGTTGTTGTGGTACTCCCTGAGAGTCAGCAAATATAGGAGAATCATGCAACCTGTGTTAGCAATGTTCATGGGAATGGTGCAGAGATCTGCAGGCTCCATGCTTCAGACAAAGATGCCAGACACCGAATAGTGCCACATGGATTTGTGGGATTTTTTTTTTTTAAAAAAAGGCATGTAAATTATGGTATATGGATGGCATTGTGGGACCAAGAAAACTGCATGTGAAGAACTTGACCCTTAGCTCCCAGAGATATGTGGCATGTCATCACTATAGCATAAAACATTGCAAAAAGTCCTAAAAGGCATTGTACTGGACAGCAGCACAGGGAATACCTCAGAATACCTACCTCTCATGCATTACACTTTACATTGACATAAGCACATCTGGTAGGTACCTGCAGTGTTAATACAGGAAGCCAAGTATGCATGCACCCTAGCAATATACCAACTTGGGCAGCTGTATGTTGATGCAACCTGCCTCAACCAAAGTTTGTAGTGTAGTAATGATCTATGTTTTCAAGCTAGAATCCAGCCATTCAGCATATGCAATGTAAGACAAGTACAACCCTATTGTTCAGCTCTGAACAATGGGATTAACAGACTAAGGTCTGAATCCTCATATGCGGCATAACAGTGTTTGGTGAACCTGGGAGGTGAAGGGGAAGGTAGCTTTCCACTATGGTTCTGCACCTCCAATTGTGGGAAGAGCTGAGGATAGGTTTAGCTCCAGTGCAAACAATCATGTCTTCAGGGGCTCTAGATTGCACTGGTTTGTAATGGCCTTCTAACTCTGCTGTAGTGATCCCCTCCACCCCCTGAAATTCACCCTCAAAATAGGACTAAAAATATGCTTTACAGAAATGTGCCGCATCTCATGTCTCCCCCTTTAAAAAAATGTTCACACCAAGGGAAGCCCCAAGTTTTTATTCCATACCTTAGAATAACAATATTCTGGTCTTGACCCTGACTTGAACCAATTCTTTTCAGTATTTTGATCATTCTGTTTAATTTTTTCTCATGACAAAAAATAGACACGTGATTATTCAAAACCCAAAAAGAAAATGTAAGTTACAGCAAGCATGAATTAGGTACACATTTTCTAAGATGAGCTTAAAACATAAGATTAATGCCTGTACAAATCTGTTAAATTGGCCTTTGCATTTCCATGTAGATCTCATTATTCTTAGAAAAAAATGAGTACATTTCACTCTTTGTCGCAACTAACACAACCTGTCTTATCTATGAAGCTGGGGTTCCCAGCTGTTCAATGGAGGAAGCTCTTTTCTTATTACTCTCATCTGGTACTAAATGATAAGAATGACAACACACTATTTTAAAACTAGCTGTACCAATGAAAAGCCTCTGTTGTTATATGGAGCAATGTCAGTTAATATTAATCTCATAGAATCTAATAACTTAATGAAATCATTTGCATCATGGCTTAGTTTATATGCTGTGGTTTACAGTACATTGCCAGTAAGATGAAGAAAGAGCATATTTTTCACAATTTAAGCATCTTGTAGCATGGGAGTACTCAACACAATGCAAATGAATTGATTTAAACCATGAGAAATAATGCAGCTCCTGTATGAATCTAACTGTGGAGTATCTCTAAAGACTCAAGCTCTAAAGGACTTAATGTTGTTTATAGGAAAATAAAGAAAACCAAGACTAAATTAATCATCAGGGTTTTGTTTTTTCTTGCTCTTTAACAAATACTTTGCACTATGCACATATATGGCAGATCCTCAGCTAGTGTCAATCGGCATAACTCCATCAGCTTCAATGACTTCAAATGGAGTTGAGGCAATAGCATATTGCAAGAAAATCAAAATATTTTACAGTTATTAATGAATTTCACCTCAAAAAACCCTAACTCTATAAGGGTGGTCCAAATGCCAGCCACCTTCTCATTCTCTTTTGAGGCAAATGTAGTTCTTCTCTTACGCACCAATGGGTGAGACACACTTCTCACTTCGCTCATGAAGATGTGTCACATTCAGTACTTAATTGGTGCCAGGGCTTGCCAGGGATGAGCTCTGGTACCTGTAGGCCTGGCAGTTCATAACCCTGGCACCTCCTGGGCTTGCTGTATCAGTTATGAATGTAAAAAAAATTGCTTGAACCCCGACACCTATTTTATTACAAATGAAGTACTGGTCATATTCCCCCTGAGAATATAAGTTCTAAAATAGGTATTTATATTTCATGTAGTCCTGCCAACCCAGTCCTTGTTTTTGAAGGGTTTTTGTTGCTGATGATTATTTTAGGGTTGGTTATTTTCGGTAGAGATTTCTATAGCACTCATCAGGAAGGGAAATTCTTTTTCATATGAATTCACTGTTAATCAATGGAAACCATCTTACCGTATGGGAGGAATTTTAAGGCTTTGGGACTGTACCATGAACTCAGGATTAGAACTGATTGGAAATTATTTGTCAAAATCGTTTTGCACTGAAAAACATGTCACATTCAGAAAACCATTTGTTTAGAAAAAACAAAACCAAGCATTCAGGTAGTGTTGAAATGTTCCATTTTGACCTCTTCAGAATGAAAACTTTTGAATTTGTGTTTCAAAATGACTTTTTGAAGCAGCATTCATTTTTTAATATAAAAACATTTTAAAAAGTAAAGGTCAAAATCAAAACAAAATGTAACATTTTGACTGGCAACATTTTTTTTTTATATTGCAGAATTTCCCACAAAATGGAGAATCCTGTTTCCACCCAGCTCTAGTCAGGCTACTAACCCACCTCATTAGTTAACAAAGATTTACTAGTCATGCACAGCACAGGTTGTAATGAAATATCATAGTCAAATCTGCGAAAATTTTTGCCACATAATCTTATTCCTTTGATAGAATAAAATGGTACATATAAACACATGCACAAGCATGTGCACTTCCATCTGAAGGTTTTTATTTCTTGACTAGACATGTCTACATTCTCAGTTACACTGTTGAAAAAAACAAACAAACCTGGAGCAACTTAAATCAATGGAGGTAGTCTATATTTACAGCAGTGTAATTGAAAACAGAACATGGGCCACTCTGGACCCAATTTTTAGAGCCCTGCATAGATACAAAGTTTGTATCCACCTCTGAGCTGTGATCCACAAACATGGTTCACAGATTTGCAGGCCTCTACCAATTCTACAATATGCTGAGTAACTTCGACTCAGCATCAAGGATAGTGACTATAATTTGAACATAATGAATGGTGGGCATTAAAATACCTGAACTGCAAGGGTATCTAGGTAATTTCATCCACCAGCTACTCACAGAAAAGTCAATATATGCTACCTGACTAGAATACTATTTTTATATATAATACAGGATCATAAGATTTGCTGAATGAGATCTGATTGGGTGCATCATTAAATGAATAAACTGACTATAATATAAACCTTCCCCAAATGTCACAATAGTATCTAGAAGGTCCCAATCATGGATCAAGGCCCTAATGGCACCAGTCCTTTCTCTAAAGTACTTCTGAGCTTTTGCATATGATGAGTGATGGCAGGCTGCAGAATGCTCTTGTTTAGTATAATAAGCAACAATCAAAGCCCACACAGTAGTGAATGCTTCTTATTCTTAGCAATAGACTTGTATTATAGGGGAAATCTAGATATAAGAGGGGTTTTCCAAATAGTTTTGCCTTCAGTTAGCATGGGGCGGGAGTGGGGGTGGAGGGAAAGCAGGCACACACATGTAGAAGTAAAGAGAAAGAAATATGAATGTATGGGTGGGTCTTTAGTGGAGTTGGTTGGGAATTTTTTTGTCAAAACCATTTTTCATTGGAAAATGCCCAAACTGAATGTTTTTGTGGAAACGTTTCAGTTTCAACCAAACTTCCTCAGGTTCAGGATGAAATTTCTAGTCAAAACTAGACTGAGGGACTCAGGAATAGCCAACAGCTCAGTGTCTGGACACTCATCTGGGAGACCTTAGGTACCCCTGTATTCTCTCCCTACACACTACTGTAATACTATTTGTACAAAATGTGACTTGTGAGGTACCATATGAAAGCTAATAACATGCAGGTGATTAATATAATTGTAAAATGCATGTGTTAAGGTTATAGATACATACATATTGTTATGAATTCCTTCTGTATGATGTTACTAGCACATGTTTTAGACTAGATAGCCTACAATGTGGGTTTACCTCATTTCACAAATGAGCAGCAAACAAAGCCATTGAGCTAAACCGGTGGGAGTTATCTTGAACCTGAACTCAAGAGACAGAGAATTATCATGGCTCCTGCACTCCAGGGAGACACAAGAAACCGAATCCCAGGAAGCCTTCCTGACTTGTGAGGCAATATCCCTTTAGGGACATAAGGAACAGAGAGAGCCTCCAAGCAATTTGATCCCTGTGATTGGTCCTGGCCTACAAAAAGCTGGAAAGGAGACTATGGGAAAAATAAACTATTTTGAACAAAGGCTGTATCTTGCTAGATTTAGACTTTTAGATTCCTGTTTTCACTATTATTTGCTTGTAACCATCTGTACCTTAATCTCTTTTACTTGGTATCATTTAATCCATTCTATTTTGTCAATCAACTTGTTTTACTTTTATTATAAACCAATTCAGTGCTGTATCTGAAGGGAAGGGTGTATTTACCTCAGTTAAATTAGTAAGCTGTGATGTACTGATTCTTTAACAGAGCAGCAAATTTAATGTCTTCTGTGCATGCAAAGTGGTAGGGTCTGTGCATTGCTGAGAAACATCTCTGATGAGCTCAGGGACTGGAGTTCGATTGTTCCTTGTCAGGCAAGGTTTGGGTTGAGCGAGCCTTAGGGCTTGGCTACACTTGCACGTTATATCACAATAAAGCTGCCTAGAGTGCTCTACCTTACTCCGCGTTCACACTGGCAAGGCATGTAGAGCACTCAGACTCCCTCTCTAGAGGACTCCTGGTATTCCACCTCAGTGAGAGGATTAACGTCTGTTGCGTATTGGGCGAGACGCTTCAGCATCAGTGTGAACAAGAAGTTACATTACTGTGCTCTGATTGACTTCCAAAAATGTCCCATAATTCCCTTAAGCCAAGTGGCCTCTCTTCTCATTGTTGTGAAATCAGATGCAGGAATGCGGAAGTGCCTTTTCAAAGCTCTGTTTGAGACAGACGGCTGCTTATCTGCTCTGAGACAAAGCAAACAGTAAGTGTTTGCTTTGAGTGAATGAGTAAGAGGTGGCGGGGCAGAGGGGTCTGAACTTATAAGAGAGCGTGGTGATACACTCTCAGCACCCCAAAAAACCCACTCTCTCTCTCCCCCCCACATACACACAACACATTCCCTGTCACACTCCACCCCACCCCCCGCATTTGAGAAGCACGTTGCAGACACTTGAACACTGGGATAACTGCCCCAATGCACTGGTCCCAATGCAGCTGCAAGTGCCGCAGATGTGGCCCCAGCAGTGCGCTTGCAACTGTCAGTGTGGGCAGACTGGAGTACTTTCCCTAGTGCGCTCTCTGAAGGGTGATTTAACCCAAAGTTCTCTACAGCTGCAAGTGTATCCATACCCTCAAGGAGTTTGCTGGTGATGAAAACAGGCTGGTGTGACAGGGAGCTGGCATATAGTCTAAGCACCAGCACAACTCATTCTTACTTAGGCAGACAGGTAACATAGCGGCTCACAGCTTTGGGTATCCCCAGCAATGTGTTACAGAGACCTACAGTCAAGTCCTTGCTATGCCTGAGTCAGAGAAGGAACTTGGACATACACATTCCAGGTGAGTTCTCTAACCACCAGGGTATTTGCTCTTCTGGGATGTGTGTGGGGGTGGGGGTGGGGAGGGGGGGGGGGGGCGGGAGTCTCTGAGAAAATTTTCAGAGGTCTTGGTTTCATCCCCGTGCAGAACAGGAGGTTTTTAAAAAAAATCTCAAAAATTTACAAGGGACAAAAAAAGCCACTTCCTGCTCATCTCTAATCTTTAGCCAAACAGTCTCAGAAGATAATAGTCTATCCTCTTTCTACATGAGGAACTCCTTTATCTCAGAGGAACTGTGGATTCCTGATCACATTTTCTCCTTTGTATTGTAATTAGGGAAATCCTATGCTACTGACCACTGATTCACTGTGACAATTCATTGTTGATTAGCTCTAAAAATGAGCATTTCTTGGCTGTGGTGAAGTGGTCTGGTAATTGCACATAGGCTCCAGTATAAACACATAAGGACTGGATTTCAAGGACTAAATTTGGGAAAACAATCTAGGTGATAACTTCAGGTCCAGAGGTAGCCAGACTGGCTTAGCTAGCCTCTCTGGGGCCACTTCTGTTCCCACTGAAATCAGGATCAAGAATTACGTCTCTGTTGATGTTGATAGATAATTTGTGAAGTATATTGTCAACATAACATTCAATCTGCTTCAAACAGCTCATAAGCAAACCTTTCATTAATTCTTCCAGGCTGTGTCTGCTGCATGGGATTTACAGTGCTCTGCTTGTTTGGATGAAAAATAGGGAGAGACAAGCTGTCACCACTGAGAAAAAGAGGAGTATTTGTTTCCTTCACTTTGTAGCTTACAAAATGTTTTATCATGACTTTACTTTGTGAAAAAGGCAGAAGCTTTGAATTCATGACTGATGGTAGAAAGTTGGCAAACTTGATGGACTCAAACTTGCGCACACTGAACTGTTCCAGACTGTATCCCTTTTAGGCTGGAACAGTCAATCCACCATGTAAGAGTGACTTGGAAGAGGATATTCCATTTAGTGTGTGATCTATTCATGGCATGAGGTTAGTCAATGACTTTGAAAGAGTTGCTCATCTGTAGTGAGTGACTCTTCAGTGTGTGCTGTAAGAATGTTGTAAGATGGCTTGAAAGGAAAATGAGTAATTTCAAAGACACAATTCAGAGTGGGCTCTATTACCTGGGGGGAAAGAGTTTAATGTGTCTTGATACTGAATAGTATTAAAAGAAAGACCTTATGAAGTAGGGCTTGCTTTGCTGACCTTGTCTTTTGTTAACACGTTCCTATGTATTCACAGCTCACAAGACCTGTTTGGCAAAGTAGTTCATGTTAGTTTTGGCTTTGAAACATTTTTCCATTGAAGTGTGCCTTTGAATGAGCACACCACTACTTTTGCTGATTTAGTGCAGCCAAGGTATATGTACAGTTCTAAAGCATTGTTTACATAAGAGTCTTATATCACCCTCAAACATAGTTATCATCCAACAATATGGGCATAAAAATTTGAAGTTGAATGCCATTTGGATAAAGTTCCTATCGCAGTGATTATGACACAACGTGTACAAGCAGTGTGTGGTTGATATGAAAAGATTAAAGCAAATAGCTATCTAATAATTGCAGCAGTATCAAAAATGTAAATGGAAACCTGACACAATAATTCCTTTTTGAATTCTAGTTTGTGTCTGCTATTCTCCTCTCTCTCTCAGATAAAATACCATTTTAAAATCTGCATTTCTGAGCATGCACATTTGTAGCTTTAAAGCCAAATTTGCTTTCATTTCTTTCGCTTTATTTTTCATGCCTGCACTTTTGGTTTTAGAAAGCCAAATCAAGTAGAAGAAGATGGATTTTTAAAGCAGAAATGAAATTCCCATTTGGAACAGACATAAATGTTCACAATGTAAAACTGCAAAGTCCATTTTCAAGGAATGGCAATAATAAAATAAGAGTTGTAAATGGTTTTTCTGTAAGACACAGGGTAATACTTACCCAAATATAGAAAGCTGATAATTACACTGGCCTTAATATCTGTCATTGTTACCTTGCTTACAGCTCACAAAACCTGTTTAGTTGAGAAAGTCTCAAACCTTGGTTTTAGATCTATTTCCAGTAAGAAACTCCTTCTCCAGTAAGAAACTCCATTGCTTCAAGAATATTGCAATATTAAGAATACAAAGGAATTGGTGTATCTGATGGCAGTAATTGTTCTGAGGGAGAACTCAGATAAACCTCCTTCATAGACTTCATTCAGATTATTTTCATGTGCTTCTTGCAATACAGAATGATTTCCAAGCACAGTTTTATAGCAGATTATGCAAGATTAACATTCCTGAAAGGGAAAGAGAAGAAAAAGTGATTTGAGAGACTTGAGATGCCTGAAGTGAACTTAATTCTTTCATAGTGAAGATGGCATGAGATGAAAAAACTCCCTGATGTTTCTTCACTTGTAGAAAACATTCCTGTTGTACAAGATACATTCTGACAGCATAGCTAAATGTAACACTAGCCCCTGAAAAATGAGACACCCACACACCCATACAAAGAGCATAATACTCAGTGATGTTCAATCTTCTGAAAACAGCAGTAGGCTATGGGGCTTATTTCATGATTATAAAAGCCTCATACTCTATGACTTCTGCAGGAAAACTGATTTATTGGAGTACTCTCACATGTATGAGATAATCCCGTAACTTGCTGGCAGCCATTTTTTTAAAAATGTGTATTGGGGAAAAAGTCAACAGCTTGCTTACTTTGTAGCGTCAGAAAGTGATGGTTTGCATCTGGCTCTGAAATATCAGTTCTGATGAATAGTTGTGGTGAAATTATAACTGTTCTACGATGAGATAAACTTTCAGCTCCGTGAAGAAAATACAGATTACAAAAACTGATTGTAAACAAACAACCTTGTATATTCTTCTTCCCTAACTGAGCAATGTTTGAGTTTGTGCCTTTCTGACAAATGCATTAATAATGTTTAGCCACTAGGTATTTGTGAAAGAAATTGGAAATTGTTTTTAATTTGTTAGTTTGGTGAAGCGATAACACATGGAGTAAAGAGGGATGAAAAACTGTTAGTATGTGATCATTTGCATAAGTAAGTGTATGAATATATGTATAAAAGTGTGTCTCTATAAACACACACACAAAGGAAGATAAAGTATAGTAAAAAGAGAACAAAAAATATATAATCAATTTGTGAAAGATGTGGAAAAAACACGTAACTCATGAATAGCAGAGCCTCTAGTGAGTTATGAAGCTTATTTCCTGAATATTACAGACAGTTTCCATATTCCTTTTATATATTATGTAGTTTAAATTAATTTTATGTTATGTTCTTATGGAATTTTGTGCAATACACTATAAAATATATCATATATATGCATTTCTAAACCATAGTATGATGTTTGGAAAGGGTATTTTTTAAAAAAAATAACAGTGAAATTATGTTTAAACACTTCTCATTTCACTGAGTGATCACTTTGAATTTGAAATCATACTGTTACTTTACTAGAGGAGGTACATTCTGTAGGCATAGGTCTAAGTATTAAAGGAAAGACAGGCAGGTGTACCTACAGAAACTGCTTGAACATAGCTGTCAATCTTACCAGGCCCAGATGGGAGAAGCAGTGTGTTACAATACTCAAATGAGAGCCAAAAAAATTATACATGCAGAAAACTTAAAATACTCTGATATTTTGTTGTTTGGTGTAAATAAGTCTATTGCCTCACTTTCATGAATCTGTATTACTAATGTAAATCATTTCAACAGTAAAAGTGGGGAGGATACCATAAATGTATAAAGAGTGGGTAATTTCAGAACTAAAATAAGAGTTTTCCTTTGAAATTAGGGACATTTGAGAGGTAACTGCCTGAAGACAGTTTTTTTGGTCTCCAGTTTGATGAAAGAAACAGTGACAGGTTAGCAAAACGGAAAAGCTAAAAGTTAGTTCCTGAAAAATGCTTATAATGGGTGTGGTGTTTGCTAAGAGACGTCCATGGGATTAAGTGATATTATGCCCAGTAGTAAAATCAGGCACTAAGATTATCTCTCCCAATTTGAGGCTCCCCAAAAAGAAACTTTTCTGCCATTATCTGCCATTGCCATACAGCAATCAAGCTAGATTTTTGAGATACATCACATAAAAATGGCTTTAGGCCTTTCCAAAAGAAAGAACTTGCCAGTTTCTTGATGGAGAAATAAGAGTACAACAAAAATGCCCTTCCCAGTTTAGGAGGGGGCCAGGAAAGGAGGCATCAGCTGCATATATATCCATCGCCCCTCCTACCCTGTGTTTGTGGGAATAAGCAATGCATGTGGAGGAGAGGGAGTTAGGAAGGACTATTAGCTAAACTGAGGAGGTGGGGCCATAGAAGGCCCTTCTCAAAAGTGGACCACTATTTCCACTCCCCCACACCCCACCCCACCCTCACCCCACCTTTGCTGTGTAGTTGCCTGGATGGATATCCAATGTTCCCTCTAATTTTTGACAGGCCGTGTCCGTACAAGAATTCTTCTGTGCAAATGTTTGACAGGCTGCGTGCAGAAAATATTTCTGTGCAAATTTTTGTGCTTCTGTGAAAATTTTTGTTTGCACAGTGTTTCACCGTGTGCGCAGGGTTTAGGATCTGTGTGCACACACACATGCACACAGCTTAGAAGGAACAATGATCTCCAGGTATGCTGTGAACAAAGCCAAAATGCTTTTTTGGGAAGGGATTTTCAGACTGGAGAAGATTGGTTTGTATCAAGTTGGATTTTTTTTTTTTTACCTTCCTTACAACCACAGAAGTCTGGCTGGTTAGTTAGAATAGATAAAATGAAAAGGAAAAATAGTTTGTAATAAAAATACCCCCTTCCCACCCTCCCTGACCTAATCTAACCCCCTTTGAGACAACTTTCAGCTGGACTCCAGGGTATATAGATGGGGTAAGAGGGTGACCAGATCCTGGGGCAGTCCCAAGTACAGGACTCCGAAGGCTACTGGGACAAGACTGGTTTTAAGTCTGATGTTGACTGAGTCACCCTGGGTACCCATGTTCCTCACATGGAGCCCAGTGCAGCCTGAATCCCTGACTGAGGGCTCTTGGGTAGGGCTCAGTGTTTTCCCCCCTTCCCTCTTGGTTAAACTGGATAGTCTTACCACACTGGATCTAAATATTCACCTGGTAATTAAAATTGCACTAGTCCCACAGTGCCTCATTGAATGGGGATTAGTTTCATAGAATCATAGAAACATAGAACCACAGGTTTAGAAGAGACCACAAGGGTCATCTAGTCTAACCCCTGCCAACATGCAGGATTTGTTGGGTCTAAACCATTCAAGACAGATAATTATCCAGCCTCCTTTTGAAAACCACCAGTGAAGCAGCTTTCATGACCTACCTAGACAGTCTGTTCCACTGTCCTACTGTTCTACAGTTAGGAAGTTTTTCCTGGGATTTAGTATAAATCTCCTATGCTGTAGGTTGAACCCACTGCCTCTTGTCCTGCCCTCTGTGGAAAAAGAGAATAAGTTTTCACCATCTTTTCTATGGAAGCCTTTCAAGTATCTTTAGAGCCCTAAACTGATGGGGTCTAAAATAGCTGTTACCACTCAAGAAAGAGATCTTGGAGTCATTGTGGTTAGTTCTCTTAAAACATCCATTCAATGTGCAGCAGTAGTGAAAAAAGGAAACAAAATGTGGGGAATCATTAAGAAAGGGATAGATAATAAAACAGAAAATGTCATATTGCCTCAAAATCCATGGTGCACCCACATCTTGAATTCTGCCTGCAGATGTGGTTGCCCCACCTCAAAAAAGATATACTAGAATTGGAAAAGGTTCAGAAAAGGGGAAACATGATTAGGAGTAAGGAATACCTTCCGTATAAGGAGAGATTAATAAGACTGGGGCTTTCTGGCTTGGAAAAGAGAAGACTAAAGGAGGATATGATAGAGGTCTATAAAATCATGATTGGTGTGGAGAAAATAAATAAGGATGTGTTATTTACTCCCTCTCATAACACAAGAACTAGAGATCACCAAATGAAATTAATAGGTAGCAGGTTTAAAACAAACAAAAGGAAGTATTTCTTCACACAACGCAGAGTCAACCCATGGAACTCTTTGTCAGAGGATTCTGTGAAGGCCGAGACTTTAACGAGATTCAAAAAAAACCCTAGATAAATTCATGGAGGACAGGTCCATCAATGACTATTAGCCAGGATGGGCAGGAATGGTGTCTCTAGCCTCTGTTTGCCAGAAGCTGGGAATAGGCAACCAGGGATGGATCACTTGATGCTTACCTGTCTGTTCATTCCCTCCGGGGTACCTAGCATTGGCCACTGTCAGAAGACATGATACTGGGCTAGATGGACCTTTGGTCTGACCCAGTATGGCCATTCATATGTCCTTATCTGAAGACCTCTATCATATTTAATGTTCCCTCTAATTTTTTACATCCATGTATGGAATGAATTTTGTTCTATACACCAATGTGGAGGGGATGTGTGTTGGGTGGGGCCAAGAGGTTCAGAGTGTGGAAGAGGGCTCAGGGCTGGAGCAGAGGGTTGGAGTGCAGGGGGGTAAGGACTCTGGCTGGGAATGCAGGCTCTGGGGTGGGGCTAGGGATGACGGGCTTGGGGTGTAGGCTATCCTGGGGCTGTGGCGAGGAGAGACGACTCCCCACAACTTTCTCTCACTGCAGTAGTCCCAGGGCCGGGGCCACAGGAGAGGCACCTCTCCCTGCCAGCAGCAGCTCTGGGGTTGGGGGTAGAGGCACCTCTCACTGTGGGAGCACTGCATGCCCCAACTTGCTCCTCTCCCCATCCACCCTCTACCTCTCTTCTCTCCTGGCCTCTGTGACTGCATGCCTGAGCAGCCCTTTATAGCCTGCTGTGTGGTCATGTGACCGCGTATTTTAGAGGGAATTTAGATTATATTCCCCTTTAATCTCCTCTTTTCCAAACTAAACATACCCAGTTTCTTCAGCTTTTGCTCATATGGCTTTTATTCCATCCCTTTGATCACTTTGTCGTTCACCTCTGGATCCTATCCAGTTTCTCTACATCCTTCCTATTCATTGGTGACCAAATGTTCTGCCAGTTATGTTAAATCCATTTCTTTTATGTCTTATTTCCTTCATGACTGGATCAATTCTCTTATATAAATTGAATCTGAACCCGATCAACTCTATCTTGGGCCTGATTCTAATTTTACTTTCTCAGGTTCAGATAAGGAGTAATAGCATTAAAATAATTGGATTTACATCAGTATAAAATGGTGGGTACGTGAGATCATGGTCAGGCCAAATCTCTAGATCAGGGGTCTCCAAACTACAGCCCGTGGGCCAGATTCAACCTGCGGCATTAATTTGTCCAGCCCCCCAGCTGAGCAGATTCGTGGAGAAGCCACCATGACCCCCCTCCCGTGAGCTGTTGCCAGTGGCCCCATGTGCGGAGGGGTGAGTGACCCTGCGGCACGGCAGGAGGAGCAACGGTGGCGGGGAGCCAAGGCAGCAGCTGGAGGAGCAAAGGGGGGCAGCAGCGCAGCCGGAGGAGCCGGGGGGGGTCACAGCAGTGGCCAGAGGAGAAAAGGGGAGGCATGGCAGTGGCTGGAGAAGCGAAGTCGGGGGGGCCAGCGGCACGGCCAGAGGAGCAGAGAGGGGGGTCATGGTAGCGGCCAGAAGAGGAAAGGGTTAAATTTTAACTACAGCACTGAACCAAACAGTCCCAACCAACAATGGGAACCTACAGCTTCTCTTACCAAAGTACAGCCAAACTTTTGAAAATGTGTATTTGTATGATACAAATGTGTGAGTTTTTAGAAATAAATAAAATATTTATTTTTTAATAATTTAATGCAACACTGACACAGTGGTGTTGTTTTTTTTAATGATTTTGCCTATATTTGCATATATTTAATTTTTTCACAGTCGCTTCGGCCCATGAAGCCTCATCAAAAATCTAATATGGCCCTCATCTCATAAAGTTTGGAGCCCCCTGTTCTAGAGCTACATTCTACTGCAAGTTTAAGGCTTTTTTTTCTCTCTTTCTTATACACACACAAACCTTGTAGATGAGCCTCCTGATGTGATGATGTTGTTATTAGTATGTGTAACTTAGTCTTTTACATATGTACAAGCCTGGGCCTATACCACAGATGATAGATTACTCAACTGTAGAAGATTTATAGAGAAAAGAGAAGATTGGAGCCCCACATAAATTAAGTATAAAGGTGAGCATGAGTAACTTTAAGCCCACTCATGTACATTAGCATGCAAGCTAAAAGGAAATAGTGCATGTTACTAACAGTTCTATTCTGGCAAGGGGGTCAATAGAAAAGAGGGGAAGGTAGGGAGGTAAAGCATGAATGAAAAATTTAGAGTGATTGGATGGTTTACATTTTTTTTGAAAGATGTCATAACTTTTTATCAGCAATTTAACTTGCTATTTGATGTAAATTAAAATGGTCCATAAATTTGTTACTTATTGAAAATTGTACTCTTCTGTCATTTTTTTCAAGACTTTTAAGGCTTCCAAGTAAAGTATTTTGGAATCACAGATGAGCTAAATAATACATTCATTTTATTCTTTCTTGTTTTGTTCTCAAACCCTTTGGCTAGATTTTTATCAAAGCGTAGACACATGTTCAGGGAAAGGACAATTCAGCATTAGCCGTCAAGTGCCCTGTCTTTGATCATGACCAAAAATAAGGTTAATCGTGTAATCTTCCAAAAAGAGATTTCCAGTCGCACTTTAAATGAAATATCCACCAAAAATATTTAACTTAGATTTAATGAGAGAGTTATTATATGTTAATTACATACATGCTGGTTAGTCTGAATATTTATTGAAGTATAACAATTTTTATGAAGATATATGTCAAACAATTGAATTTCAGTAAATATGATCCTAATAATTATTTAATATGTACTAAATTATGCAACTAAATGAATTGCTTTAGCAATGATATAAAGAATGTATTGTATAGTGTGGGCCCAATTCTGCTATCAGCTACAGAGGTATAACTCCCAATTACATCAGTCAGAGGTGGCTGTTAAATATACCAGTTAATTGTTAGGAATATTTAATGAGATTGAAACAACTGAATATGGTGGTTTATTTAGTGTGGCAACTATTGTTCAAAGGCTCAAAGGAATTAGAAATGAAAAAGACCTGTTGAATTGTCCAGTTCCTCCTTTCCAATGCACTGTTTATACACCTGGGTACTATATTACAGAATTCTAATCCTTAAGGTCAAATTCATTTCTGGAGCTATTCCATTGTTGTCAGTGGAATTATGACAGAGATGAATTTGGCTGCTGTTTCTTACATCTTTTAGATACATACAGACTGTCATCAGATCTCCTCACTTAGACAAGATATGCATATTTAGCTTTTTAAGAAAATATTTTCTCATAAATCAGCTCTTCCAGATCCTTGATCATTTTTTGTTGCTCTTTAATCATTCTCCAATTGTTTTCAAAATCTTTCTATTATAGGGGTTTGTGATGAGGTGTCTACCCCCACACAAAGGAGAGTAGGTCAGTTAACCTTATCTGCAGTACCTGGAGGACAGCCAGGGCTTTGCGAAGCCTAATGAAATATGAAGTTCAGCTGAGAAGGAGCAGGCGGGGCCTATATAAAGGGGTTAAGTCAAGAAGAAATCTGTAGTTATTTCCAGAAGGAAAGGGAGTTGGCTAGGGACAAAGGAGAGAGTTAGCTTGTCTCTCAACTATGAAGTCTAGCAAGAGACTGAGAAGGAAGAGTAAAATAACCACAGAAGAAGCTCTGATGGTAAACCAGAAACAGGCAGGGGGAGAGAGAGGTGGGGTAGGAAGAAGCACAAGGAAACAGTAACAAGGTCTGAGATAGAGCAGATCTAGGTTGCTAGTAGTAGGATCCCTGGGCTCAAATCCAGAGTAGTAAGAGGTCCCTAATTCACCTACTATCTATGGGGAAAGTAGTACAGGACCTAGAGATGTGGAACAGAAGACTCTGAGAAAGCATCTGGATAGCTTGTCTGGTGGGACTTAGTTCTCCCTTCCCAGGTTAACAATCTCATGACCTAGTTAAAGGGTCAAATCCTGGGTGATGCAGTGCAAATAAGTGGTGGCAGTGGGGCCATCAGCCCTGAACAAAATTAATCCCCAGATTTGCCCATAACATGAGTACTAGCAAGCCAGCTGTTGCCAAAAGAGCTATTAAAAAGTTATCAAAGTGACACTACAACTTTGATAGGTATTTGTTTTGACTGATGCAAACCCTCTACAAAAAGTCATGAATTCATTATAAATGACCACTAGATGCAATATGAAATAGTCATTGGTGCTAATTACAACTATTTGTATAAAATCTCTTAGATTCCCTTTGATTAATTGGAATAGTAGTCTAAGGCAGCTGGAATAAATTGGTGAACATAGTATTGTTCATATGCACTGCAAAATTACATGGTATTTTGTTAGCACTGTTTTGAAAGAGATCTCTTCTGTTATATCAGTTTTATGATAGGGTTTTGGTGGATTGCAGCTTTGTGCATACATTAAAACAGCCAATTATCGAATCTGCAAACAGAGAAATAGTGGTTCTCTAGTCACATTCTGTGGCATGAATGCTGAGTAGAATACTACAGTAAAAAGCCTCAGACTTTGACTTAGACACAACAGAGCTTTAGTGCTCATAATACTCTTTTTATTGAGTCATATTTCTACCTAAAATATATTAGTGGGCTGTGCCAAGATTTAGGGTGTGCAGTTGCAGAAATGTAAAGGATTGCATCGAGTGTATCAGAAACAAAACATGTTACCTTACAGTTTGTGAACTAGAAAAACAACAAGGAGTCTTTTTTTATCCATGAAAGTTTATGTCCAAATAAATCTGTTAGTCTTTAAGGTGCCAGTGGACTCCTCATTGTTTTTGTGGATACAGATTAACATGGCTACCCCACTGATATTCTGTAAACTGTAACAACTAGCTAAGTGTGAAATGTTTCTTTAAGAAAAAAAATGAAAATGGGATTCCAGTTAGAACCCAGTTAAGTTGGTGTAGGATTTGCCTCCAAAAGTACTGTAGCTTCATGTAACTTTGGATACTGTAAAACAATTCTATCACCTGGCAACAGTTCCTAGCTATCCTGAGAAGAAAAAGGGTGCCACAGAAAAGCTGTCCTCTATATATTGAGGGACATGGGAGGTAAAGCCCGGATCCTTAAATGGACAATACCAGTTGCAGTCAGATCAAAGGGCCCTTTACACTTACAGATGTATCTTTTTTGCAGCTGATTGACCTTTAAGAGTAAGTTTACACAGCAGCAGAGAGATCTGTTTCCCAGCTCAGGTAAATGTGCACACACTAGCTCTCTTCCAGCTAGTGTGTTAAAAAGACCAGTCTGGCTCCAGCTGCATGGGTGGCAATTTAGGCTAGTGCAATCATGTCCAGCAACTTGGGTATAATCTCCTGTGGCTAATCTGAGAAGCCTTCCACACCTCTGTGCTCATACTGCTGTTTTGAGTGCTCTAGCTTGAACAGAGCTGACAGACTGTAGGTCCACCCAAGCTGGGAATCACACATACTTTTAGAAAATGTGTCAGTCTTCTGTTTTCCTTTTCAAATTTCCAGCTGCCTAATGGGAATAGGGTACCTAAATACCTTTGAGAACCTGGGCCACAGTGTATAGAAACCTGATATGGTTCTAACTTTAAGCTATTAATATCAGTTCTAGCCCATATAGTTGAAGGGGCTACTGAAAAAGTGGGGTCTTCTTGGGTTATATAACAAAAGCTGCCTTGGATCAGCTTAATACCTTGAAATTCCTGGCTACCAGTGGAAGCTAATGTAAGATTCCAATAAACAGAGATGTGCCACGACACCAGATTTAAAGTGCTTGTGTGGCTATTCATCCTCAAGATGAAAAAAGAGAGTTTAGCAATGACCTGGGTCAATTGCAAACAATGGTTTTATTTAGATTGAACATTAGTTAATTCAATGCATTATTATTTTTCACAATAATTCTAGCTGGATGTTTGGCACATACTGATTAAGGCTGGGGTTTTCATTTTCAAAGGAGCCTAAGAAGTTAATGGGATTTGGCATCAAATTCCCTTAGGCTCCTTTGAAAATAACAGCCTAGATTTTTATAGAAAAATACTGTGTAACTTATTTGCAGTTTTTTATTATGTTATGCAAAAAAGTATTAATGCTTATTGGTACAACACATCCCTAATATTCCGGGGGGAAAAGTGTTCTCATGAATGGGCCAAATTTTGTTTGCTTTACTCTGTGCAAATTATCCAATGGAGCCAGTGTAATTTTTGCCTAAAATTCCTGATTTTGAGTCTCCCTGTAACTCTTGTAGTTTGTATAGCCATGTGGTTTAAGCATGTACTGTTTTGCTGTTTTAAGTACTTACTTTTCACAATTTTGCTAAATGTGATCCATATAAAACCTTTTTAGGAAGCTGTGTGCTTGAAAAGAGAGAGAAAAAAATACAACATAGAAAACAGGATACACGTTTTCTTAAAGGTCAATCAGCTTCAAAAAGGATACATTTTTAAGTGTAAAGGTCCCTTTGATAGGAACATAGCCTGTATTGCTCATGCTCTATAAAGTTTGTATTAAATTACTCGATCAAATAGCTTGTCTGGAAAGGAAGATAAAGCTCTCTTTAAATGGTCAAGGAGATGAGCCTCCTTTTAAAAATGTTATTAAGAAACTGACATACAGTAAGGTCCCAGCATGTTCTTAAGAGCAAGGTTATCCTCAAGCATAGCCAAACACAGCAGCACGGCTGAAGTTACAAAGAAGAGGAAAATATTTCAAATTTTCCAAGTTGGTTAAGGAACAAAGCACTCTTACTCCAGAATAAGAATGTCCACACATAGAGTTAATCAGGAACAATCTCCTACATAGACAGGCCCTTAGGCTGAGATTTTGAAAGAAAGCTAAGGGAATTTAGCTTCGAAAGTCTTAATGTAATTTCATGGAAGTTGGGATCCTGGTCCCTTTGAAAATGCCAGGCTTAATTTTTGATTTAAGGGAGAACACACACACAGTAAAGTACATCTTTGACATGGTCTTGTACAAAGGAGTCTTCAACCTGTTTCCCAACATTATGAATCCCCAGGGCTTGATTTTCAGAGAGGTAACTAAAGTCAATAGGTTAGTGCTCAGCATCATGAACATCAGGCTCAAAGTGGGCAGTTACCATTTACTTTTACCTATCTCATAGATATCCATTATATAGACAACTATATAATGTTACCACTGTATTTACAGTATTCCCTATACATGCACTTTGATTACAAGATAACAAATTCCTGCTTAGGCATGGAATTGCTTGCCTGAAATGGTTACAGTGTTTCTTAGAGTATGTCTACACTTCAGCAATGCTGCTGTAACACTGAAATGTAGGCACTACGGTATTGGAAAGGTTTTTTCCACCACTGTAGTAAATCCACCTCTCTGAGAGGTGGTAGCGAGGTTGACAGAAGAAACCTAGTGGTGTTCACAGCAGGGCTTAGGTCAACTTAACTACTTCACACAGCCCTGAGAGATGTAGGTAGCTTGATCTAAGTTTTAGGTGTAGATCAGGCTTCAGTTTGTTCCAGCTTTAATCTCTTTTAGTCCCTCCTTTAGGGTGGTTTTTATGTTTGAAAAACTGTTTTCTGAGTGCTCCCTAGCCTCAGGAGCAATTCAAAGTGTGCTGTTTGTTTTCCATGTGCATTGCTGGAAACTCGTGGTCTGTACACTTCCTCTGTTTCACATTTCACCTTAGTTTCCTTTCTGCTTTCTTCACTTCTCTCATTTATTTGATATATGCTTTCCTATTCATAGTTAGTTATGGGACTTAAATCTCAATACTATATATGGTTTGGGGATTGGGTTTTCAATTCCCACTTCCTTACAAGCTGTCTTCATTTCAAACATCCTGATTACTGGGCCTAGTTCTTCACTACTTTGCACTTTGTATACCAAATCAGAAACACTGACTGTCACTTGCCATAGGTGTATATGAATACACAGTACGTCAGGCCCTCTGGCATTTAGCCTCTTTCTGTGTGCTTTTACATACCACTACAAGGCAAAAAACAGTTGTATTAAACAACACTCTTGGGGATGCAGCTGTATACTAATTACTTCTCCAGACTGCTAGCAGAAAAATTAAAGGAATATAGTGTAGTGCATCATTTTACAGCCTAGAATGAGATTCTCCAGCTGATGTAAATGGAAGCTCCTCCATTGACTTCATTTGACCCATTTTTTCCAGCTGAGGATTTGGCCTCTTTTACATAGACTTGTAAAGGTATTTCCATATTCTAGACCAGATTTTACAATACCCTTTGATTAACTGCTCATGTGGATCTTGTCTTTGTTGTTTACCTTGCAGATTATGTTCCTCATGCATCTGAAGTTTCAGGTTACTATTTTACTTTACCCTTCTGTGTTAGATAAAGCTCCTCATTGATTTTTAATCCATGGATCATTCTTATGCAGTGTTACAAGTAGATTTACAAGATCTTGATGGAATAACTCAAAAAATGAACTGCTGTCAGCAGCATGATTTTTTAGTCTAGCAGTGAAACAATTCTGAGTTATTTTTGTATTTCAGCCAATACTGGATAACCTTAGGCTTCATCATGACAGAAAACATATTGTTGTTTTTAACATTAGTCTCAGTGCTACTTTTGGTAAAGTGGAACTATCATTGACTAGATTCACACAATTCCTCTTCTGTTTCTCTCAACTATAATGAGAAGCAACTTACTTTTACAAATGGATGCTTAGTATGATGATATAAGGCCATGGAGGAATGAGGCCATATATTTCAGTATTGGGGTTTGTTTACATGGCATATGGTGATAACCATATCCTAGATGCATGCTTAAAATATTAAGATGAGTGTTTTGTTCAAAGGGAAAATTAAAATGGAAGGTGTATTTCTAAATGGGACTATTAAGGAGAGCTATTCATTCAAGGTCTGTGATGGGGTGTTCACCCCACACTTGCCCTGAATGAGTTAATGTAGCTAAGAAGGAGGCCAATTAACCAGACAGGCCACATCTGAAGGGAATCAGATGATTTAAGTAATCCTCTGACTGAAATTTGAGAGAGCAATGAGCTGGGCTGGGTTTATAAACACAGGAAGTTAGCAACAAGGCAGTTTTCTGTAACTGCTTTTTGGGAGAAGGGAAGTGTGGCTGGGGGGATACAGTGCTAAAGAGGTATACAGTCCTCTAGAAGAAGGGAGTTTTGGGACTAGTAAACCTAGAGAAGGGGAGCTGGAAGGTTAGTAAAGGCTCAGGGAAAAGGCAGTAAGGTCAGAAATGGAACAGAGCTTGGCTGATGATTAGAGGGTCCCTGAACTGTAATCCAGAGTACCATGTGAGTCTAGATTTCCCTATCAGCCACTGAGGAAGTGGTACTGGGTGGGCAGTGAATGGAAAGACTGCCTGTACCAGTTTCTGAGAATAGGCTTTGATACCCAAAAGGGGAGGATGCATGTGATTTGTCTGGAGGTCTAATTCACAAACAGAGCATCTTGTGTCACTGAGAGCTAGGAAGAGAAGGCAGGGCTTGCGGCAAGAGGCAGGAAGGAGGCATTGGTCCTGGAATTTGCTAATCCCCAGAGTGACTTAGAGGAGGTCCACTAGCAGTGAACATACCCTGTGCCAGGGTCTCATCTAACAGAGCAGCGACACCACAATGGGAAGTAAGGCAGTCTGTGGGAACAGATAATGCTGACCTGGAAAACAGCGAAGGAGTGAAGCACAAAGGTTAAGTGAGGGTGCTGGGAGATGACTTGAACTTTCAATGTGACTCTTCCCCTTTGCTTGGTTAGCTGTTGGACAGTAAGCCTACTCTAAAGAGAGCTCAGGGTAAATGAAGATGTGGAAGAGATTTGTACAGAAGAGAGAGCTCTGCCAAGGGAAGGTAGGAA
Organism: Dermatemys mawii; assembly: GCA_007922305.1. NCBI lineage: Eukaryota > Metazoa > Chordata > Testudines > Dermatemydidae > Dermatemys > Dermatemys mawii. The sequence continues at coordinate 26,255,947 of ML677326.1, forward strand.
GTACCAGGAGAGGTTAGAGTAAAGTGACTGTTTTAGTCTTAGTGCAATAATGTTCTGTTTAGTTCTCATCCAATGTCTGTAGCAAGGAAGAAAGTGTACTTTTACTGTTTATCAGTCAAAAGAGGGTTTGGATTTTGCTTGACTGGGAGGAATACTGGCTACCCCTTTGCAAAGGGCACTCCCTCCATACCAAGGAAGCATTGCATAACAGGCATAGGTGTAAAGACTTTTGGTACCACTACTCATGTGGTATTGCTCCTCTCCTCACTGAATGTGGTTTAAGCTCCATGGAGTGCCATAGTGACTATAGTATTATGTATTAATAGATAATCAGGACAGACAAAAGGGGGAAATTATTAATTTTTAAACAGATAACATTAATTAGATGTCTATGAACATACAAAACAAATACATTGTCTAATAAAGATGAAAGCACAAGAATCCTTATGAAGTTTTAATCTGAAAAATAAACAGTTCTGTATATAGATGGGGCTTAATTATGTCCTTAATTATTTAAATAACTTTCTGTATTAAAATGTTAGTAAATTATGCTAAAATACACTTCATTGTTTAAGATTTCTTTTATAGCTGCAAAACTTTTGTGAGGTTAGAACATAAAGCAACATTAAGTGTTTAAATACAAAGGATTTTGACTTTAAGTAATCATCTTGATCAAAAATTTTAGTTCATTTATCTTTAAAAAACATCAAGAACCTTTACACTTTATTATAATTTATGCTTTCTTCAGTCAAAGAAATAAGTAATTGATAGTACTAGAAATGTACCATATCCAAAATATTTACTAGGAAAGCAACTCATTTTTCACATTTCATTTCATTACTGTTTCACTGTACACAAGTGTTACAGTTGTACAAGAAAACAATGGCTGTTTATTACTATTCATGTCTATTCACTTTTAACAAGCGTTGGGCCCAATGTTGCCGCACACTAGTTCATTCTGACCAGTGTACTTTGATCTACTTAAAATATAAAAAATAAATTGCCGCACAACACTGTTATGTTTGTTCGTTTCATTTGGTTTTGTCATCTTCAACATTGTGTTAGGGGCCAATGACACTCATAGGGTATGTCTAGACTGGGATAAAAAGGAGTTCTTTAGCTAGCAGAGAGTTCCCTCTGTGGCCTCCCTTCCTTCCCTCCAACAGGGACATACAAGTTGTGGAGGTGGGAGGCACGTTGTCTTCCCTAAACTGAAATTTTCAGTGGAGCTATATCTTTCCCCATCCTTGTTAAATTATACCCATAGTTGTACTACAGATCTACTAGCTGATTGCCACAGCTAAAAGTGTTCCTTTGGCTTTAGGATATCTCATACCCTCATCTTCAAGCATCCTTGCCTCCAAGAAAACTCTCCTAGATTCTTCATGAATCCTTGAATTTAGGCCCATATTTTTAAATGTATTTAGGCCTTGCTGAGCTGAGTGTTGAACACCTAACTGATTTAGGTCTAAACTGAATGTAACTTTAAAAATCTAGGCCTTAGTCGTTTCACGGCAGCAACCCTTGAAGTATTTCAAGACATTTCAGACAGATGAACTGCAGGGTAAGGTCCAAGCAGAGATTAGCATGTTTGGTGGAACATATTTTAGAGGGCAGTAGGACATGTGCTGAACTTTGAAAATTAGGCCTATCCTCCTGGTGTGCTCCTTTTTTTTTTTAAAGATCAAGTTAGAAAAAGTCCTGGATGGGATGGTGTAGTTGTGGATTGGTTCTGCTTTGAGCAGGGGATTGTACTAGATGACCTCCTGAGGTCCCTTCCAACCCTGATATTCTATGATTATGCATTAAAGAATTGTTAAGCACACATTTGTATTTTCTTAACATAACCTTTCTATTATGAAACAATCTTGAAAGCTTTGAGACAAAAACTGTGACCAACATTCAGATAGCTCTTGCTTTGCTTGCTCAAAAGCAATCTTCAGACATAGACACCTGTGCAGACCAGCACACTAGTTGTGACAGTATCATCGTGGACTGTTTGCAGACCCTTAGTGTCATGGTCTCCAGGTTAACTGCATCTGTATTCTCCCTCTGTCATCCCTTGATGACACTCACTTGAGGTTTCCGGTTCCCAGACATTACATATTTTGGGTAAAGACACATGTCTCTCCTTTCTGATTGGGGTTTTATGGCTGCATAGCTCCCTGCTTACTCTCTGATATTCCCAGCAAGCCAATCTGCCTAAAGGCTGGTGCATAGCAGTTCCAAGTTGCTACACGGTTCTTTCTAAGTAAAAGCATTAGTGAGAAAAATCATAAAAACAATAAATGTTCCTATATGCATGCACAAGCTGACCAGAGGTCATCCATCAGTGTTATAGAGTCCTAGTAAGCAAAGCCTTTCCAACTCTTCTACTAGTGTTGAGGCTTATCTTGGAGCAAAGATCCTGTCTGTCTGTCTTCTGGACCTGAAAGAAGGCTGGGAGTCAGTTTAAATGAAGTCTTTTTATGCCAAAATCCATTTCTTTGTCTTGTGTTTTCTGGAATACCTAGTTTGAGTCTCTCTAGGAGTGGGATGGTACCTCTCTGCAGGTTTTTAGAATTTATGGGATTCGCCTTAATCTTTGCTCACTGTTTTTTGGTTCCTGCAGAACCTATGGTAACCCTCCCATCCTCGAGTTGCATGCAATCTGTGGCCCACAATGATACATAAACTGAATACAATATGCCCCCCACCTCAAAGATATTGCATGGGGTTGTGATATCTGTCACACTTATAAACAGGACCACTGCAACAGATTTGTTTATGTTCTCACTTGTTAACCCAATTTTATCACATTAGCTGCTGGGATAAAATATTGCCTAACACACCCATTTTGAATACATGGTAACAGCACCACCCTTGCCTCTGATCATATATCAGCCTGGGGCATTCTGTTAGGAGAAAATGCACAATGTACAGGTTGCAGTTCGGTTCTCACAGCCCTCTAGATGCTTTAAAAGCCAGTGCTGTACCTCAAATGAAGCTTTTAAAAAGGTAGTCCCTGAACTTTTTTGCTTGTGCCCTATTTACCTGATCTTTGCCCCCCAGAAACTGCAGTGGGGAGCCAGGGCTGGGAGGGGGCCAAAGCTGTGGGGTCAGGAGTAGAACTGGGGCTGGGAGCAGGGCCAGGGCCAGCTCTGCAGCTTGGCTCGTGGTCGGGGCCGGGGCTAGTGCCTGTGGCCAGAAGCGGGCCTGTGACCGGGGCTGTGGCCAGGAGCAGAGTTGGGGGCAGAATGGGGCTGTGTGCCAGTCCCTCCCCACATGGGGACTGGTATGGACCCCATCATGCCCCCACAAACATGCCTATATTACCCCCATTTGGGTGTTCCCCATAGTTTGGGGACCACTGTTTTAAAGCATATAAACTGGCTGTCTCCTCAGAGCAATCCATGATGGTGAAGGCAACATGAAAACAAAACAGTATGGAGTCCTGCACACTTGGATTGTAATGCTGGACAGTGTCTTAAACCAATATGTGAAAAATGTTTGTGTTTTTTCCATATTGACTACCATGCTCTCACCAATGCTTCCGTGGCCAGTCGTTGTCAAGAATTCTTGACAGCCCGTTTTAGATGCAGAAGCAGTCTAGATACAAAACATTCTCTTGCTTTTATCTGCTTAGTCATTTGTTTTGCACTGCATTTTACCTCACTTGTTTGTATTTTACCTCATCAGTTTCCATGATGAAGAACAGGGACTGGGAGTAACTTTTTACAACAACAACAAAATCTTGTCTAGGTTACAGAACAAGTTTGCACATCCAGAGAGGGATTAGACTAAAGAGCATAGAAACTGTATACCAAATCTTCTTAGCAGGAAGAAAGATTAAGGTAAAGCTTTATGTGCTGGACTCCGAAGAGAGTAAGTTAACAGCCTACTTACATCACATCTGGCTCTCATATAAACTTTAAGTAAGATCAACTACCAGATGAACCAATATAGCATAGTTACAACTGTCTCAGCTGGAAGAAGGCTTTCCATTAGTTCTCTAGGTAAAACTGCTGTCTAGAGACCATAAAAGTACCAGTTTCTCAGCCAGGGTGATATGCAGGTTAGACAAACACGCGCAGGGAGTCCAGACACAAAATGGAAAACACTAACGGGAGTGTGAGTGGCCGGCCAGCCTCTAGACAGATTTCAAAATGATAGCTGTGAGACTTTTTTTGAGAGAGCCAAATGAAGACTTCAGCCAACTATTGGCGGAGCATTTCAGTCTGTCTGTGTTCAAGGTTAGGAGAACAAACAAGTTTTCAGGCTAGTTAATCCGAGGAGAAGAAGACTACACAGAACTATTAGGCAGAGATTTCTAATATTGACAAAGGAATGTAGCTGTCCAATTCCTTTACAATTAACATTAATTGAGCATCCAAACCCTTTTGGTGGCATTGAAAATCCCAGCCTCTAGTTTCTGAGCCAGAAACATGAAACACAAATCAAAACTTGCCTTTTGTACTGGCCTGGAATGCGCTGTCTTTTGAAATGTATAATAAGAACATAAGAATGGACATACTGGGTCAGACCAATGCCCCATTTATCTCAGTATCCTGTCTTCGAACAGTGGCCAGTGCCAGATGCTTCCGAGGAATGAACAGAACAGAGCATTTGTTGAGTGATCCATCCCATACAGTCTACTCCCAGCTTCTGGCTGTTAGAGACTCATGCATACCCACAGCATGGGGTTGCATCCCCGACCATCTCGGCTAGTAGTCATTGCTGGTTCTTTTTTGAACCCATTTACACTTTTGGCCTTCACATTTTCTGGCAACAAGATCCACTGACTGTGTGTCGTGTGAGCAAGCACTTCCTTTTTGTTTGTTTTAAACCAGCCCCCTATTAATTTCATTGAGTGACCTCCGGTTCTTGTGTAATGTGAAGGGGTAAATAACACTTTTTCTCCATCAAAATTCATGATGTTTATAGACCTCTATCATATCCCTGCTGAGCTGTCCCTTTTCTAAACTGAATAGTTCCAGTCTTTTTAATCTCTCCTCATAGGGAGACTGTTCCATACCCCTAATGATTTCTGTTGCTTTTCTCTGTAATGTTCCAATTCTAATATACAATATGTCATAATGGTATAATGTTGTTTGAAAATATTTTTTTTTTCACAGTATCTTTCTTATTCTGAAGGTAGTGAACTCCACTGAATTGAGTGGATTATTACCTTTTTTGAGTTTATCCTCCCCAACCCCAAGAATAAAGTAAGGTCTTGTTTTTGTGTGTTGTACTTGATGAATGATGTGTTTTTCTCCATGTTATTATCTTTTTGCATTGAGAACATTTCCAGTAAAAAATCTTGTTTAGGAACCACATGAAACTGACACAAAGCATATGCATTCCCAGATTTATTTGTCTTACTACAAAGTGAGTCTCTATTACCATGTGTACCCTTTTAAAAGCTGCTGAAATATAAAAGCTTTTACCATTTGGCAGTTTGCTATTTTACATTACTACTTTATGGAATCACATCATAATCAGTCAGACTCCCCTTTATAATTATTAGTGAATCCTAAATGATATAGTTCATTCCTTGACACCTTGTATGATGGTGAAAAATAAGATTTTTCATGCAAGTTGCTTGCAATATAGACTAATTGGTATACTAATTGACTTTTACTATAATATAAGTTTATTGTTTATTGCTTTTAGATTGTTAGCTGGCATTCATTTCTCTCCTCGAACACAGTAGGTATTATGTTTTTGTAAAGACAAATTTGCTTTAATTCTATTATATCAGTAATATGCCTGTGGGTTTGCATGTCCAAGGTGTTTAAAACTGTTTTCCTGACTTTAGGTTCCAGGAAAGATCCAGGTACATCTTTGATTGGTTAGTGTGAGCAAACAGTCATACAGTAGCTATTAATAGTAATGGAATGTGTACAGTCCTGTATTCTGGGCTGAAACTTTACTCCTGAAAGTTCAGCCTAACACAGAGTGCATTATTCAAGTGTTAGTAATCAGAACCTTTAGCCTCCTATCACTTCAGGTCAGTCAGTTACATGTGTGCTTATGAGTTTTATTGACCGTCAGATTGCGCTTATCAGGTTGCTCAAATCCATTAAGTACAAAAAGTGAGTTTAAATAACATTAAGGTTGTGCCACAGAGCAATAAAAGACAGGAAATTCCAAACCAAGGCTGATGCTGTCCTTTACAGAGTGGTGTATGAAGTAATACATTCTTTGCTTTAAATCTAAATTGTCTTGGTTTTGTAACAATCTGCGTTGCTATCTGAATGTATTTATTAAATCTGATTTCTGAATGTAGTATGTCAAGGCAAATAGTCAATGTGCACATTTTAAAAAAAGAATTCATGGAGTTTTGATTTAACATATTAAATTTCAGGATACAATATTGGAAAATGGCTGGGGACCCAATCAGATGTCTCATAAAGAGAGTGATACTATTTTTCAGACCTCCAAGAAAAGTAGTCTAGTTCATTTAAAACATGTTCTTATTTTACATAGGTCATTATTAATTTCTTAAGTGTGCATTTGAATATGATGTTGGTGCCCATTGAAAGTTCCATGCTGACAGCCCTGGAAAATCTATTGTGTTCACATGCATGGCAAATGGTAGTGCAGATTTCTTCATGCTGCAATGCAAACATATAGATAGCCACTAAGATCTGTAGCATATTTATCTGTATGTTAATACAGTTTGAGTAGATATTTGACACGAATCATGATGATTCTCATTATCTGTTGCAACAAGCGCTCATTAGAAATCCCTATTTCCACCCCTCTTATAACTTTGGCTTAGAAACCTGATTTGGGCTGAAAATTGCTTAGATTTGGTAATGATGAAGAATTTAAGTGATTTGCCAAAACTTGCCCATGAAGTTTGGCAGAGCTGGGAACAGAACTTTAATCTCTGAGATGACAAGAACTATATCTTAACAAATAGATCACAGTGCCTCTCATACCTAGCTTTATTTCTTTGTATATTTGTTAGGTCAACTGTCAAACTGGGCTAATAATTCTTACCCACCTTGTAAAGTACTTTGAGAACTACAAATGAAAATCCACTATGTAAGTGCAAAGTAGTATTACTAGGCACATCTCTTCCAGAGAGGATTCTGAAGCTTAGAGAAATTCAGCACTGTGGCCTTCTAGTTTAGGTGTTAAATGTGGACCCAAGAGATTTCTGTTACAGGCTTGGGTGAGACTTTGTTTTCATTTTTTGGCATTTCTTTTATCAACATTCAACATTTCTTAATGCCAGAAATAGAGCAAAGAGAAAAGGGGCACTTTCAAGAGTTACCATATAGACCAACACCACAAGGAACTATTGACTTGGCAAAGAAATTCAACAGCAAGAATGAGACATCATGGTATCTCACATCACAAAGAAGCAAAAAGACTCAATAAAGAAAAATTAAAACTCGGGAAAGCTGCAAGTGAGAAATAAGTTAGCTGGGAAATGTTGAAAGCTTGTGGAGATGAGACCATCAATTAAAATCAACACACTTTTCAATAAAATATCTGAAGCTGAATCCTCTCTGTGCCATCCGACATCACTTACCACAGAAACAACTCTTTGTCTTCCCAGTCTATCCTGAGCCGCTCTTTGCATGTCCTCTGTGTTGTTAAGTTCCATAAGTTTTCCCTCTCTGAGTAGCATTTGACAGAAGGATTCTTTTGGCTGGCCCCTTTTGCATGTTCTTCTAGATCCCCAGTGGCACTTCAGCCAAGGCAGATGGTCTGGTTTCAATCTTAACACGTCTTAAATATTTCCATATTTTTTTCTGGATAACTTTGTAGATAAGGAATTGTTGGGCATCTGCCATTGCATGTGTTCCATAGGTCAGCTTGAGGAACATGCAAAAGGGGATGACCAAAAAAAAAATCCTCTGTTGAAGGCTGCTCAGAGACATACAGGACTTAACAACATAGAGGATATACAAAGAGTGGCCTAGGATAGACTGGTAAGGCAGAGCCTTGTTTGTGCCCTAAGCAATGTCTGACAGTGCTGGAAGGATTCAGATCACTACTCAGTGTTAAGGTAAGCTGTGCTGTGTGCAGGGACAAAACCCTCATCCTATAAAGGTTTATCTATGTATGTAACATTATGCACTATGACTAATCCCATTGTAATCACATAGAAAATTTGGGGCTGTGATGGGCTCTGTACACACTAGGGTGACCAGATGTCCCGATTTTATAGGGACAGTCCTGATTTTTGGGTATTTTTCTTATATAGGCTCCTATTACTCCCCCTTGCCCCAACACACATACACCCTGTCCTGATTTTTCATCCTTCTGTCTATCACTCTAGTTCACACCCTATCCCTAGTTAACACTTTTAGTGCCAGAGTTCAGTTAAGCCCCCTGGGATGTGGGGTATATCCAAATGAAAATGAAGCCCAGTTGGAGGAGGAGCTTCATGATGAGTATAAAGAGAGGAAGCGCAGATGAAAGTGAGGCTGCAGGGAGAGAGGTGAAGATCTCAGTGGTTGTTAGAGAGGAGAAGGCCTAGAGCCCGGGGTCAATGTAGGACACTCTTCTGGGTGACATTGGGTGTCCCATATCTAAAAGGGGCTCTCCGATGTGAGGAGCTCTTACTGGGCAGTTCCTGGTGTCTGTAACATGTGCTGGGATGGGCAATGAATGGTATATGTCACCGATAAAGGTCAGTGCAGGATACAAGAGAGAATTTTCTTGCCTTGCTTTGTGCCATCTCAAAATGAAGAAAACCCTGTACCTTCATTTAATGACACACATGCAAAGATATATATTTTAAAAAACTGGAAAATTCCCAAAACAAAAAAGTTGCAAAGTGAACCAATATAGTTACCTATTGCAACATTTATCAAACCAAAGCACTTAATAGTAAGGAAATGAATAGTTAAGTACAACATATACCTTACACTGTCCACATAGTAAACGAACTATTGTTTTTAACCAGTATAAGCAAATCATATTTCACCATAAGAACTTTAATTCTGATCCACAATTAATCTTTTTCTCACTGATATTAAAATATGAACACAACAGAAAACCCTTTGAAAAAGAGACAAATATGTTTAACTCTAACTGATCAAATGAAAATTCATGTGCATACAAAATTTTATCATAAAATGATTGTTATACTTTTCTATTAAACCACAATGTTATTCTCAAAATATAAAAATTAAGTACTTTACAAAATTGTACTTTCAGTTGATTAAATATTCTGATTCCTCCCTCCCATTTTACAGTAACCCTTAAGAAAACATCTTGACATCAAGCTCACAATAACAAAAAATACATCAAAATAAAATCCAACAATCCATGGATCAAAGTTAATGTCTTGTATTGTGATGAAATAGACTTTTTTTTTACCCAGGAAACTAAGGTTTAGGCTGTACTTAAATAATTTCTTTGCTTTTGAGTGTTTTGTAAATCCTGTAAAAGGTATCTACATTTTGAATAAGTTATGGGCATAGGCATAATGATAGGGCAGATGTTCCCCGCAACTTTCAGTCCTTGGTTGGAGGAGAGGGACCCATGTGGGAAGTATGGGAGAGACTGAACTTATACTGAGAGAACTTTCCTGTGTAGGCAAGTTATGAGGCTGCTTTATGTAGCCAGATCAATCAACTCTCCCCTTCTTCTGGATGCAAGATTCAAACCACTGATACGTTCAGCAGGCTGGATGCAACTGCCTTGCAGCCTCCTGCCAGGAGGGGATGCTTGGAACTTCTGCCTCCAGGCAGGCAGGAGGTTGCAATGAACATTTAATCTGCAGCTGATCTACTTCACTCTCTACCTACCTGACACTCTCCCTCACCCTCTGCTCTTCCCCCAGCCTGAATGCAGAATGGGAACAGTCTGGCTCAGCAGGCAGGGAGCTGAGCTGGCTTGGGAGTAGACGCAAGGGTTGGTCCACAGAAGAACTTCCTAATTTCCTACCTTAGGTGACAAACACTGGTGTGGGACATGTGCAGAGCTGACTGTGGATGAGGCGTGGGCAGGGGGCCTGCTGAGGAAGACTGATGTGGGAGAGCTAGTTGGACGATACATGCTGGATAGGGGTGAGAATCTGGTTGTGGACAGAGTCAATGTGGGGAATACCTTTGAGTAGGGGAGCTGCAAGTGGGGCAGTCTCATTGGAGAGACTTGGAAGAGATGGTCTAGGATGGGGAAGCAGAGAACAGAGGTGCAGAGAAGAGATGTAGAGGTCCTCAGGTGGCGGGAGTTAAGGAAGAAGAGATGAGGAAGGTATGGCATATATTTCGGTGCAGAGGGGGGATTGTCACAGAGATTAAGAGAGAATATTGGGAACCTTAAGAGGCAGAAGGTATAAGTTTAAGAAAGAGCCTAAGTGCAGTATAGGGAGTGATGAAGACCTCGTGCAGGAGGAAATAGAAGGAGAATTTACAGGGAGTTAGAAAAGACTAGGAATTTTGTGAGAAGAAAGAGCAGATAGAGCCTGGAGGAGAATGAAAGGTGTTTGGGAGATAGGAGAACGAGGCCTGGCTCCATCACCTATGTTGACGATATAGGAGGCCCATTTAAATAAATGGAAAAATTCCCATTGACTCCCATGGGAGCAGGATCAGTCCAGCTATAGGGAGGTACATTTTCAGCAAGCTGTCAGAATTGGTCTTACTGTATTTTCCAGGTCTCTGCAATAATTTTTGTGTCTTTCTCCTCCAACAATTGTCCCCTCATTGATCTCACCGCTACACACAGCTGACCTAACAATTTTTATGGTGGGTTAAGAAAATATGTTTTGGAAAACTCACAGATTTAACAGACATATTTTACATTAGATATGTCTTTCTCTTTAGACCATCCCTGCTTCCGGCTGCAGAGTTGGAACCCAGCGGCTACTTCCTTCCAATCCTGGTAACCATTTTACATCTCTTGCTTATTTTACATGAAAGCTGAGATTGTTTTTTACATTTTTAGTTTCCCCAAGTCTGCAGCCTTGACTGTACATGGATTTAACCATATGACTCTTGTTCATATCAATACGAGTCGTATATCTGCATCCCAGAAAATGATTTAAGATGAGGGCTATGTTTACAAGTCTGCATCCTGACATATCATGAAACTTGCAGTGAAAGTAGTAAGGCATGTTGTCCACCCAGTAGTGTTTCTAAATAATATACTTCTAAAAAATTCAGTTTCCTTAAATAAGCAAAGGCCTAGGTTACTGTAATATCCTATCCCTCTTTCTGTATAGGGATGTACAAATCATTGAGATTGAGGTTCAGAATAACTCCACACAGAGGTGGCATTCAAGAGCAATCTGTGTGTCAATTAACTTTTTATTATTCTTTCATTGACCTATTCACCCTCAGTTTCCTATTTCCTGTGTGTCTACTCACAATCATGCAGCAGATGTCAGCTCTGTGGAGTAGATGGTAGTTATTTCTGCCACATGATGTTAATCTAAAACAAGAGGGTACTATATTCCTTTCTTCCTTTTCAATCACACACTGTCTCACTGTAAACAAATGAAATTCTTAGAGAACTGCTATTTTTTCCCAAATACTATGCATAAACACTTCATAAAACTATATATCTGCTAACGTCATTTTCCTCAGGCAGGAGTGATCTGCAGATAGTCTTCCAGTATCTGTCTAATCAGTTCTTGTGGCTTGCAACATTTCAAAATCCTTGTGGCTTTTTTTTTAATTGTTTGGCCTAGCTAAAACAATTTTCATCTCATTACTCTGACTAGTAAAGCCACCAGTCTCATCTTTTGTTACCTCTTATTTCAGATTTATTATAGTCCCCTTCACTCTTACTTTGTACTGGATGAATTTCTCATATACATGGCTATTCTTCAGAGAACAGTATTCTCAGAGACTTTTCTGAACTGCTTGTTATGGATCATTCTCAAAAGTAGTTTTAATCTTATCTTTGCATTTCTGCTACAACAGTATTTGGTCTCCCGGGTTTTAGCTCAGAATTTTCAAGCCCTCGCCTTTGATCTGCATATCTCTTTTCCTTCTTCTGTTCTCTGTTCTAACTTCTAAATCATTGCTGTTGATCTCAATTATTTCTGGCAATTTTGTCCTAATCATTCGACTGAAAAGTTATTAAGCTGGGCTACACTCCTGTTTTGGACTGTAATATGCTTCTATGATATATTAGAAATAGTCTCAAATCACCTTTCCAACAGAGTATTTTAGTGCTTGTGCTGTTCTGATAGAGTTTATTAACCCTGTGGATGCTGCAGGTACATATACATGTCATAAGCTTTCATTTGGCAGTCTGGAAGATGCAAGCATTCTTTAATGTTCTATTCTGGTGCTAGCCACAATGGGGTCAAGGTTTTATACTGTGTCCCATTCTGCTCAAGATGCTCATGAAGTTGAACTGATATAAATGTTGGTCCATAGTAACTAGCAGTAAATGTGGTAATCCATGAGTTATAAATTTTTAATCCAAGCAGTCAGTGATTTTATCAGATGATTTAGTTTGTAAAACAACAATTTCATATTCCTGCTATATGGAGTATAAAAGTATGAGGACACTGGCTAATGAAGGTAATCTTCTTATGACATCAATTGTAAAATTCCTTTCCCAGGTTTTTGCTATCAGTCTTAACAGTCGATACTCATGGCAATGTTTTGCCATTTATTTTTTCTTCTTTATTGCTCCCAGACCACCATACTTTTGATACACCACTATTCTTAATATACCATATTCAAAATTTCAGTTGCTGTCATGTTGCTGCTATTCCTTACACAGGGAAGTAATTTGTACACTCAATTCACCCCACTGATCTGTATGTTTGCAATTTCATTTGCAGTCACTCTTCTGTCTGAATGCATCTCAGTTCCACCAGCTCTTCATTTTTCTTATTCTTTTCCCACTTCATTTGTGCTCATTTTATGAGGCATAGAATATTCTGTAATACACTATCATATTCTTCTGCCATAGTCTGCTTTGTTTCGTGGATAACTGTGTCAATGCACTGTTCCCAATTTATGTGTCTAGTTGACCCCTTTCCTGAAGTTTGATTGAAGTCATAACTACAATTGTCCTGTTCTCATAAACACTTTAAATGTTAAAGAATACACAGTTTAGAGTCATTTTGTAATCAACTAGGAGTCAATGTATGTGAACATGAAATTGCTTCATATTCACACTAAAGCAAAATTTCCTATCCAGGTTTCAAGAAGTTCCATTTTGTGTCTATTATATTTCTGTTAGTACACACTTTGCTATATATGGGCAAAACCATTCAGTACATATACAAGGACAGCTCTTAACAGTACCAAATTAGTGTTTGCAATTACCTTAGTTTTAACACTGGTCAGTATACATTAAAGTTTTATTTTGGCAACTTGTGATTTAAATTTCCCAGGGTTTCTGTTCTGTTCTCCATGTAAAGTCTCTTCTGCCACAGTTATGATCAGCAGAGACCCTTAAGTTTGATATTCCTCATTATAAAAGAGAGGGGACTGCTGGCAGAATGTGATCCCTTGCCTTTGAAATGTTTTCCCCATAAAGGTCCAAAATAGCCCAGATTTGTTGACCTAGGCATGCTGCAAAGCCTTTCTGGTTGAGTGAACATTGGTGGTAGTTGTGGCTGTTGAGGGAAGATTTTTCTCTCTTGTTGGAGTGGGCAGTAGGGATTTTTAACTGTGTTGATCACACAACTGCTGATCAACTGGCGTGGCAGGGTGGGGAGAAGTAGTGTGGCTGCTTTTGATGATTTAAAGCTTTGGACAGGCTTCCTTTGGTATGGAGTTCCTTGTAATATGTGGGCTAAAATTCTCGTTATTTGTGTATGATGTGTGAATTTTGTCAGTCTTAAGAATCCAAGTCCTTCAGAGTCCTGCTGGTGTGATTCTAACCTACTCAGACTAAGATATTAGATATCCGATTAAGTCAGTTCACTAGGGTAGAATAAGTTTACTACTACTGTTTACTACATAGTGCAATAACTTGGGTCATATAAAATCTCTTCCGAACCATAGTTTCCTTCTATTTTTTTAAAAAGCTTGAATATGTTTATAATGCCAATTATAGTACACTTAAGTGTACTGTACTTTCTCACTGTCACCCCATAGTCTTGCTTGATTTTCGTGACCTCTTCTCTAAACCTGTTGCCAATTTTCCCACGTCTGGAGGTTTACCTGTTCCATGGGAAAGTAGCTTTGACTTTATTTTATCTGATAAACATTTAACACCTTGTTGCTTCAGTTTCATCTGTAATGTCACGTGAGTTATACTGTAGTCATTCAGGAGTTAATCAACATCCTTACTAAAAATCCTTGTGAGTCATAGTGTTCCTTCCCTTTGTAACCAATGAATTTTAAAAGCCTATAATTGCTATTCTTTCTCCTTTTTCCATGCTGTTGTTGTTATTTTACATATCCTTGATGACTGAGCTTTATATGATGGCACTTCATTGTTGTCATTTTTTTGGAAACTATGTTGCACGTAGGCTGATATATCATTTATCTTAGCATTATTATTAATCATCATATGTACTACAGTAATGCCCAGAGGCCCTAATTAGGATAAGTCATTGCTAAATTATGCTGAGTGCTGTACAAACACCCCAATCCTGATCAGGGGTTCAATGGGCTTAAAGTTAAGCACATTTGTAAGTGTATGCAAAAACAGGGCCTAAATTCAGACATAATGTAACAAGTGGGTGTAACATGGAGATGAAGAGGAGGGAAGATATAATAGTGATGGGAACTCCCAGTTACAGCATATCAACTACCTGACGAGTAGTGAGGTTTAACAGAAGATTTTTTTATATATATTTTTAAGATAAATAAACCAGTAATCCCTGCTTGTTAATGGAGTAAGCTGCTTCTCATCATCCATCAATCTTTGCACTCATTGAAATAGCTGGAATTCATGTTTCTATTTTTTATATCTGGACATAAGACGGCTTGGTTTCTTAGTACAATTTAATATTGGTGCACTGATATCAGTATTTGCTTGCCACGTCTAGACCTCATTACCATTTATGATATTTATCTTTCTTGGTAAGGATATATTTAATGTTTGACTTGAGCATAACACAAACCCACACACAGCACTTGCATGCAGTCTTAGAATTAGGAACTAGAAAAGATCTTGGGTCATCCATTCCTTCTCCCTTCCAATTCAGGTTTGTACTTTATAACCCATTTATATTAATTTTTCCAGTTTAGTTTTGAAAGCGTCAAATAATGGGTCATCTACCATTTTCTTTGGGGGACTAGCGCCTATGCTATTAGATGTTGTTGAAAGGAAGATTTGCATGATATTCAGAGGAAACTTTCCCTTACATATATCCCTCTGTTCTCCATAGACAACTTTAAACAAATCCTCACCCTGTAGCATTTATGCCCTTCAAATATTTGCACATTGTCATCGTAATCCATCTTCTCTTTGCCAAACTGTACTGCGGCCTCCAAGGTATATGAAGGAATGATGTGAGACCACAGTGTCAGAACATCTAGCAAACTTTAATAGAGCCACAGCCCTCACACATAGTAGCTGCTTCTCTTAGAAGTGGCAACAGGCCGCCTCACTTCCTTGCGAAAGAACACCAGGGGCTTGTCTACAGTACAAAATTAGGTCGATTTACGTTTGGTTGACCTACAGTCACCACAGCAATTCAATTGGCTGTTGATGTCCACACTCTCCTTCTGCCAGTGGCACACATCCTCACCAGGAGTGCTTGATATACACAAAATTTCAATGTAAAAAATGATGTACATAAATTCAAGTTGGGTACTTTGTGGCACTGACTCTCACAGGGCCCACACATTTTGTCTTCCCTGTCAGCCCCATGTGGGGCTCCCAGCTGGAGCCCCTAATCCTAGGGCTGACAGCGGGAGTTGGAGCAGAAATGTAAAATAGCAGCCCGGAAAATGACAAGAATGTCAATTTCACTGCTGATAGGCTACCTCCTGTGAAATCTGTGCCAGGCTGACAGACTGAGCTCTCAGCCCTGAGGTGAGGAGAAGAGGCTCCCAGTGTCAGCCAACTGGTGATGTAATTAACACAGCATTTAAACGGACACTATGTCGCCCTAACTACATTGACCTAAATGCTACGCCTCTCATGGAGGTGGCATTATTAAGTTGATGAAGTGGGCAACTTATGTCAGTGGGAGCACCACTGTAACCCTGTAGAGTAGACCAGGCCTCAGTTTCAATTCCCACTTCCCCAGCATCGCTCAAGCCACACTAACTCCCTGTAATGGATAGCACACCGGCCTAGGACTCAGGAAAACTGGGTTCTACTCCCAGGTCTGCCCCTGGCCTGTCAGGAGACTTTGGGCAACTCACTTTCCCTCTCTGTGCTGCAGTTTCCCCATCTGTAACAGACAGCTGGTGATACTGAACCTCCGTTGCAGAGTGCTTTGAGATCTGTGGATGAAAAGCACCATATAAGATGTGGTGATGGTTATACTGGCATAGTTTATTCCCCTCCAGTATGGGAATAGCTACTGGTATGAAGTACCTTTTGTATTGATATTAGCTTTCCACTCACTAGGAGGGCTGTACAGCTTTAACTATATCCATATGGTTAAAGCGGAAGAACATTCTAGTGCAGGCAAGCACTTTCTGCTCTCCTCATTAGTAGGACTCTTTCAACCTTCACAGTTTCTAACTTTTCCCCTCCAGTTTAACTATTTGAGCGTCAGATCTTTTTTTGTAAGATATGCTAGCTTGAATCTCATGAGTTGGTAGTCAGCTTCTTAATTACTATCTCAATCTTTCAACCTTTTAATTTCTGTCGATTTACCCCAGAATCATAGAAACAAACTCTATGAAAAATTCTGCATAAAATTGCTAGCACTCTTTCCTGTATTTTTTGAAAACAGCTAAACTTTCAGTCTCTGGATGCCATGGGCTAACTCTGTGTTTATTCCAAGTTTACATGGGTGTGAGTACATTGACTTCGGTAGAATTATTTCTGAAGTGGGTTAGTGTGAATGAGAGAGGATTATGGCACAATAAGTAAGATGCAAAGTCCATTGAATTAATTGCTCATTGACCTAATACATTTTGGATTATTTGGTGTAAAGTTAAATATTAGGAACAAAGTGGCCTACACATTTTCATTTTAAAAATGAATGCAAAAAGTTGAGCCAAAAATATTTCCCCTTAAATTTGTTTTGCAGCTTGGCTAAATTAATATAGATATAACATAGGAAAGGACAGATCCTTTAAAATCAGTGCTAAAACTGCACAGCTGTAAACTGTATCTTATAAACCCTTTAAAGATAGGATTAATGTCTGAAATAGTAATTTTTTTGTATAGCATAAGCATGGAATTCTGAGGTTTTTTCTTTTATCTTAAAATGGTTTACAAAAAAAACACATCACCACAACTGCAAAACCACTCTACGGATGAGACTCTCATGAAAAAGTTTAACCCTGTGTGATACAATATTAAAAATATCAGCATTATAGATCTCTGAAAAGCAGGTTTTATAATGGTCCTGCTGACAGTGTTAACAAGGCTACGGTAATGCAGAGCCTACAGAGGGCATATGGGCTTTCTTCAGAAGGATAAGGCTAGACATTGATGTATCTCATAAAGCTGACAGGTCGTCACTATCCATTGTCTGGTAGAACAGATTAATAGATTCATTGGTTCTTACTAGACAAAAATGTTCACAGCAGATAGAATTTATCCTGAAAAGTTGCTGCATTCTGCTTGCTGGTACAAAATGCTCTCCAGGTTTCCATCTTTCAGTCGTTGGCAGGTACTTAAATAAGGAACACAGAGAACCAGTTTACAGTTATGGGTCCCCATCCTCACTTATAATTATAGTTCTTAGATATATTTTAAAAGATCTTTTTGTCCAAAATAGAATATTACATAGACCCCAAGGGCACAATTAATCACTCTCCAGATATGTCACCAGCATGATACAAGACTTCGGAAATTTAATACTATTTTTTTTCTTGGATGGAAACCAAATAGGAACTATTTGGCTGTATGCCTCAGATCATTACAAAGTTGTCTAGTGTGGCACTCCAACCCCAACAATCACAGATCGGCTCCAGAGGAAGCTTGCAAAGTCAAAGCGCACCTGTGAAACCAATCTGATCACCACTTCTTTAGAACTAACTAATGTTCCAGATATTCCCACCCAGATGCAAATGAACACTCATTTATAACACACAGCCAAAAAGGAGGATATTCATCTAGTCTGCTATTCAAGATAACCAGATCCTGTGACCCTCCCTCTGGCCCCCAGCGCACACAGTACTTATATTGGAGAATAGTTAGATACTCACATGAATAGTCCCACTGAAATCAGTAGGATTCATCATTTGAGTAGCTGCTCATCAATACGAGTAAAGGGTATGTAATCTGGCCCTATGTGAACATAGGGAAAAGCTACCAACTCTTCACCTGTGCCAAAGCCTTCGGAATGATGTACAAAAATTAAAAGATCTAAAGAGATAATGGTGAAGATTTCTAGTTTATATTCCACCATTATAGGACAACTGTTAGTTAGATATATACGGGTTCACAATGTGATGCTCTTAAAACTGCAATTTTATACAGCATCACCCATTCCAGGGTATTTTGCAATAATTCTCATATAGTGTTAGCAGATCATAGTGTTTGAGATAATGGCACAGGTAGGCCTGTGATTGCTGCTTGTTTTGCTCTATATACTATCTCTATCTTTATTATTTTATTTGCAAACAATGGGGTTACAAGATAAAGCCTTAAACTGCATCATCATGAGAATTCTCTGATCCCTGACGGGTAGGGTACTAGCATAGTGTACATCTCCTCCTTTCCTAGTCATAAAGCATTTCTAATGTGTCCCCTGGATAACCTTGTTAGTAGAACAGAGTTAAAAAAAATGCCAGGCTGGACTTTGTGTTTCTTCCCCAGACAAAACAGGGGCAAACACAGCAAAATATGTGAAAAAGGAATGGTCAAACCTGTTACTCTAGAGTCTAGACCTTGTTACCTACAGTGCCCAAAACAGTCCAGGTAGGGCAAGTTTTTGTATGGATTATATCAAATGGAATGACATTGTGATGAAAGAGCCTTATTTCTTCAAAAACTGATGATTCTGTAGACATTTGAAAAGAAGGGTATTCATCTTAAATTCTCCTAAGGCTATTAGCAAATGGGTAGATAGAGTTACAAACCATGGTGAAAATTTTTTTTCTCTGCAGGTGTAAGAACTTCTCTTTTAATATTTTGTCTCTCCTGTATGGTTCCATCTTGATGCTGAGAAATGACCCAGCAATTTTAAAATGATCTTGCTACATGTTGTTGAAAGATCATGGTGAAAGCAAGACCATGCTTCGATAAATTGGTCTCTGGTCTCCTGAATGTGTTAGTAAGGTGGAAAATTTTCAGAGTCTGACTCTTAGTTTTATTCTCCTTGGTAGTAAGTAAGAAAAAGGTGATATTTTTATGTGGTTATGATACTAGGCTATATTCAGTGTGAGTCTGATTTGGGAGATTGATTTGTGTCCTTGTGCCTTAATTTCCATCTATACAATGGGGATAATACTTCTTCCACCTCACAGGAGTATTGTGAGCATAAATTAATGTTTGTGAAGCACTCTATGGTTATGGAGGGGTCAAATAAGTACCTACATTTCCCCTTGGGACGGGAGTAGAGGGAGAGTTCTAATGCTCAATTAAAGTCTAAGTTCAGAAAATTCCCAATAAACAGACTCTTCCCATAAACACCAGTTCATGGCTGAGTGTTGACAGATAGCAACCCCAATAGCAGAGTTTTGGGTGCCTTCCTTATGCTCCAATCCCATTTATTCCTCTCAACACCTCAGTTTTCACATTGCCTTTAGGAAGTGAATATGTTATGACGCTCATCGTCAGGATTATGGTAAAAACAAAAAAAGGAACAATATCTTGAACTGCTTTTACTACTTCTGCTCATCTACAGAATACCTCATCTTTTAAAGAATTACAATTTTACAACCACATCAGTAACTGCTTGGGGGTAGTGGCTCTCAAACATTCTTATCTACACCAAAGAACCATGCATTTGTTCTCTCACAAGTGACTGTAAAATACCTGGCCTCCAAGCACAGAAGCATTCAGGATAGTTTATAGGGGCCCAACTACAGTTTGGAGAAGAAAGTGCACCAGCAGGGCGAGGCACCATTTCAGCCTCAATCACTCCAGCTACCCAGAAGGTATGGTGTGAAGTGATTCAGAGCAGTGTCTGTTTGGATTCAGGGTGAATCTGCTATAACACGGTTCAGCCTGGCTAGTGAGGTGGCACTGACCCATTTATTCCTAAATTGGTTCACTGCAACTGACTCACGTATAAATAGTTCAGTTCTTTAGTGTGGACAAAACCAAACTGATCTTCAGTGCTCTTCCTTATGCACTTCAAAATAAAATATGTTGAGAACAAGGAGAAGGGACACTGGACAGGACAGTTATCCGTCCTTATGACAATTGTTCTTGTCCAGAGGGCACTGTAAAATGAAAGCTACTGTGTGAGGAACTTTCATCCACAGTCTTCATTTGCCCTGGTGACAGAAGGTCTATAGTTCGACAGTAAGCCCTTGTATGGCTCAAGTCCCAGGGTAAGTCCAGTCAATAAGGGAGCTCTCCGCTTTATTCTCAATGTTTTTCAGTCACAAAAAGCCTGCTAGTAAATTTGCTCTTCTGCCTACCTTGTGAAATTGGCCACTGAGGGTATTGTTAGAGAATTTCATCCTTTCCTCCTCTATTTAGTTGAAATGTAATCTGTTTCATTCTCTTAGAACTTTTTTAAAAAAGAGAGAGATTGCAGGGGAAAGTATCAGGTGACAACATTAATATTTTTACTTTTTCTTCCTTCACTTTCTTCTTTCTCTTCTGTTTCTTGTGGTCATGACTTTTACTCTTTACTCTTCTGGTCATGGTCTTTACTCTTCTGGTCTACTCTTCTTGTGGTCATGATTTTTACTCTTCTGTTTCTTGTGGTCATGACTTTTACTCTTCTTTCACTTTCTTCTTTCTCTTCTGTTTCTTGTGGTCATTACTTTTGCAGCAACCCTACCCAGCAGCCCAAGAATAATGCTGATACTGTGAGTCACAGAATGTCAACTGTGTTGCTGCTACATCAGATCGCAAACTGTAAGACTTTTCTTCAGGACGCTGTCATTCCTTAAAACTCTTGGCAGGTGCTGGTGAATAGATTCTCAGTGTAGTGGGACAGGAAGAGCACGTGTGTTAGTGAAAGTGTCCTACTTTGTGTTAGAACTATACCAAGGTTTGCCTGCTATGTAAAAACACTGTCTGAGGTTTGAAACATGCACAAGTAAATTGGAAGTGGGCTATAAGATCGGAGTGGACAAATCCCATATCTTTTCTGGGGAAACCTATCTAATGTACTTATATGGCCCATGTCATTCTAATGTCTGAGCACCTCATAACATTTCATATTCTATTCTCATTACACACCTCTTTGAGGTAGGGAAGTGCTATTATCCCTATTTTACAACAGGAAGCTGAGGCACAGAGACCTGGGCCATATTTCAAAGGTATGTAGGTGCCTGACTCCCATTGATTTCAGTGGGAGTTAGGCAGCTAGATAACAAATCTGGCCATAAATGAGAGGTCTTCCCTGTACCAAACTAGTGCCCTAGCCAGTAGAAATTCCTTCCTTTCAGCTGAGGGGATGTCGGAGAAAAAAACTGAAATTTTCTGTGTGGCATGACACCAGCTGAACTTGAGTATATCCTTGCTTTGCAAGATTTTGAAAAGCCATTATAGGGATACATTTCAAAAATTCTAGTAGTATTGAATTCTAGTAGTAAAACTTTCAGTTATGGGCATGTAATAGGGCTGCTGCTTACTGAGCAATACCTTGTGGCCAGTTCCTTTTCAGCATCCTCCCTTTGTTCTCTCTCTTCAAGGCCCCTTACAGACTCCGCCCACAACCTCTACCATTCTCCTCTTGGGGCTGATATAATGATCACAAATAGTACCACCAATAAAGTCCATCACCGCAATCCAAACATTCACACGTATCTCTGTTTCTTCTACCATCCACACAGAACCTGCTCTCCACAGAGTCATGGCTCCTAGCTGTCTCTCCCTGGAGTTTAAGACTCTGGCTTCCTTCTTTTGCCAGTGTCTCCCCTGTTTGAGGGAGAAGGCAGTCTATATACTTCCCTGATCCAGAGAGTTCCTTCTAATTGGCTGAAAGAAAGAAGTGCTCTGCCCCACCCTTCATCCTCTCTTCCAGCCCTTAAAGGAACAGTTCCCCAGGGTTCCCCTCATCCAACCCCTGATTCCCCAGGACTGCTTCCTCTCCTCAGGATCTGGCCATTTTCTGAGACTTTGTTCATTCCAGCTCTCTGGAACAGGGATCTTCTGCCCCCCCTCACTCCTCTATTCTTAAACTACCAGTATACTTCCCTACAGAGCACAAAACAAGAAGCTGTAAGCAAATCTGTATTTTTAGCACATTCCATAGCAATACCAAACACCAAACTCCATGCTTAAATGAGAAAGTGAAGGTAAGTGGGCTGGCCTAACGATATGACTATCTATTGAAGCTATTTTTTTTTCTTATTTCTTCTAGAAACAAAAGTTGCAAACAGTCAGTTTGCTCAAGTTACTGAAAATACACAATGAGCAGGACTATTGCAAACCACACAATTGACTCCTATTAGGTGAATAATTTATAATTTCAGATTATCTATGGAATAATTTATATCTATGGATATTATGGATATTTCCACAGAATAATTTATAATTTCAGATAATAACCCATGAATCTTCAGATAATAACCCATGAATCTCAAATTTATTTGAGTCAATTATTAATTATTTGTTGTCTATAGTTCCTATGAGTTTGTTGCAAGAATTTGGTATCTATACAGGCTGTATTGCTGATTGCCCTCGGCACACTCTGTGTTTTTCTTCCCCTGTAGAATGAATGTAACGCTAAGAATTAAGTTTCCAATACTCACTTACAATTAGCTGTTTCTGAAATCATTCCTGCCAGTAAACTTGTTTGCTGGAATGTTGAAGTAGATGTTTTATAGAATCAGAGATGTTAAGCCCTGAAGGGAACACTGTGATCATCTAGTCACATTTTGTGCATGACATATACCATAAATCCCCACATAGTAATTTCTGTGTGAAAGTTGTAACTTCTGTTTGAGCTACAGCATATCCTTTAGAAAGAGATTCAGTCTTTAAAGACTTCAAGTGTAGGGAATCCACCATATCCCTAGATAAATTATTCCAATGTCTAATTATCCTCACTGTTAAAAGCTTGCTTCTTATTTCTAGTTTGAATTTGTCTAGCTTCGAATTCCAACCACTGGCTCTCATTGTCTTTTTCTGATAAATTAAAGACCCATCTGCTATTATAAATTTCTTTCCCACATAGGTATTTGTGGATTGTGATGAAATGGTGGCATCCCTGTAACTTGAAGTCTTTAAGTCTTGATTTAAGGACTTCTGCAATAGATCCATAACCCCTGACTGATTTACTGGAATGGGTAGGTGAAATATGCCATGGTCCTTCCTGTTCAGTTGAGGTGTCCACATTTTAAAAAAGCTGGACAATTTGGAAGAGCTACAGGAATAATTTTGGTCCTAGGAAACATGCTTAATAATGAGAGACTGAAGAAACTCACTTTAGTTTATCCAAGAGACAGTGGCCAATGGCAGGCGCATCAGAGGGAATGAACAGAATAGGTAATCATCAAGTGATCCATCCATACCTCTTCTCAGTGATTGATTACCAGGGTGACATAGGTTCCATTAGAGATGTATGACATTCTTTTGGTGGACCCAGGAGGTCTGTGTACTCCTGTGAACTCTGCCAGTTGGCATCAAGAGGTCCTTGGGTCACAATGTGTCACTAAATATCAATAAAGGAGAACTGACACACATAATTTATTCAGGTTTCCAAAAGGCCTTTGAGGAGGTTCTGCACAAGAAGCTAATAAAGAAGCTAAGTAGACACAGATCATAAACTGCCTATGAGACAAAGTGAAGAGAGGGATTAAGTGGTCAATTTGCTTCATAACCAGAGGTTAACAGCAGAGTGCTTTAAAGTTCTATGCTAAGTTCTGCATAGTTTAATACATTAATGATATGGGAAGGGCTGGTGAGCAATGAGGCAGCACAATTTGCAAATGTCACAAAATTATTTAGGTTAGTCAAGACCAGAGAGGTCTGAGCAGAACTTTAGAGAGTCTTGAACAACTTAGGTGCCATGATATGGCAAATGATATTAACTGTTGTTAAAAACAAAAGTAATGCACATTGGGCAGAAAACTACTCATATATACCTTACAGGTCTCTAAATTAGCTGTATAAATTTAATAAAGGTACATCAGCATCATTGTTGATGGCTCTGATGAAGTCCTCTGCTCAACCTGCAAATGGGGTAAAACAAACAAACAAACAAAAAAAAAAACCAAAAGAAAAACAAGGTGTCAGGATGCATAGGGAATAGGATGATGAATAATACAGAGAATATTATAATGCTGTTATACAAATCAAACGTGCAGCCTCATCTAGAATACAGCGTGAAGTTCTGTTCTTCCTGATCTCAAAAGAATATTGAAAAAGAGATTGAAAAGACTAGGGTCCCTGATGTTAGAATAATGTAGAATAAGATGGATAAAAGAAGACATGACAGAAGTATATAAAATTAATGGCGTGGCACTTAATTAAATCCATTTTTTCAGAAAGTGCTTTAGTTGACAAGAGGTAACTAGAAATATGAAAATGTGAGAATTTTTCTTTTTTGGTGTTATGAAGGGGATCAGAATCAGACTAGCACCATAATAATCCATACACACTTGCAGAAATGGAACTAGATTAGATAGTATAGTCATATCATTTGATGATAACACAAATGGAAAGAGTGTCAGAGGGGTAGCATATTAGGGTAGCTGAGGAGCAGTGCTGCTAACTTGATGCATAAGTTGTCTCCAAATCTCAAATGGTTGTGGGTGAGGACAAAGTCACAAAGCTCAGTGGCACTAAGCCACTTGCGCTACATGGATGAAATCTTCATCATATGGACTCACGGGAAGGAGGCCCTTGAAAAATTCCACCTGGATTTCAACAATTTCCACCCCACCATCAGTCTTAGCCTGGACCAGTCCACACAAGAGATCCACTTCCTGGAGACTACAGTGCAAACAAGTGCAATAAATGCAAATAAGTGCAAATAAATGGTGCAAATAAATGGTGCGAATAAGTGCAAATAAATGGTGGTCACATAAACACCATCCTATACTGGAAAGCTGCTGACCACTATACTTACCTACATGCCTCCAGTTTCCATCCAGGATACAGGATACATACATACTAAGATATGTAATCTACTAAGATACAACCGAATTTGCTCCATTCCCTCAGACAGAGACAAACACCTACAAGATCGTTATCAAGCATTCTTAAAACTACAGTATCCACCTGGGGAAGTGAGGAAACAGGTTGACAGAGTGAGAAGAGTACCCAGAAGTCACCTACTACAGAACAGGCCCAGCAAGGAAAACAACAGAACACCACTGGCCATCACATACATCCCCGGCAAAAACCTCTCCAGCACATCAACAATAATCTACAACGTACCCTGAAAAACGATCCCTCACTTTCACAGACATTGGGAGGCAGGCCAAGCCTCGCTTATAGACAGTCCCCAAACCTGAAGCAAATACCAGCATCTACACATCATGCCACAGAAACACTAAACCAGGAACCAATTCCTGTAAGAAACCCCATTGCCTAATCTGTCCCCATATCTACTCTCACAACACCATCAGAGGATCCAAACACATGAGCCGCACCATCAGGGACTCATTCACTTGCAGATCTACTAATGTGATTGTGAGGGAATAGAAATGCTCTCAATGACTCCTCTGACTATTGTGTGAAGGTGTCCATGCCTGAAGCTGTAACTTGACTCCAGGTAAGGGGAAGAGGTCACCTGACCTCATGCCCAGGAAGGAGACAAAGGAAGCAGAGGAGGAGCTGGGGAGTGAGTTTCAGTCTGGGTCTGGCTGGGAATAGGCAGAGAGCTACAGGCAGGGTGCCTGGCTCTCTGACCCCCAAAATGGATCCAGCTGAAGGGTCGCGTTTGCTCTACCTACAAGCTCTGTCTTAGATTGCCTGTCATCTAATAAACCTCAGTTTTACTGGCTGGCTGAGAGTCACATCTGACTGTGGAGTTGGGGTGCAGACCCATGGGCTTCCCTGGGACCCTGCCTGGGCGGGCTCGCTGGGGGAAGCGCACGGAGGGGCAGAAGGTGCTGAATGCTCCGAGGTCAGACCCAGGAAGGTGGCAACTGTAAGCTGTGAAGCTCCTAGCCTTGGAGACAGGCTGTTTACAGAGAGGAAGTTTCCCCCCAGAGTCCTGACTGGCTTCATAGGAAGCAGGTTCAGACCATCGCTCCAGGGACTCCGTGACAGTGATATATGCCATCATGTTCCAGCAATGCCCTTCTGCCATGTACATTGGCCAAACTGGACAGTCTCTACATAAAACACAAATCAGACATCAGGAATGGTAACATACGAAAGCCAGTAGGAGAACACTTCAATCTCCCTGGACATTCTATAACAGATTTAAAAGAAGCCATCCTTCAACAAAAAAACTGCAAAAATAGACTTCAAAGAGAAACTGCAGAGCTAAAATTCATTTGCAAATTTAACACCATTAATTTGGGCTTGAATAGTGACTGGGAGTGGCTGGTTCACTACAAAAGCAACTTTCCCTCTCTTGGTATTGACAACTCCTCATCAATTATTGGGAGTGGACCACACCCAACCTGATTGAATTGGCCCTATCAGCACTAGTTCTCCATTTGTAAGGTAACTCCCTTCTCTTCATGTGTCAGTATAATAATACCTGCATCTGTAATTTTCACTCCATGCATCTGAAGAAGTGGAGTTTTTACCCACGAAAGCTTATGGCCAAACAAATGGAAAGAGTGTCTCAGGAGAATTTTAAATAACAGCTGCTAAAGTTAGACATTTTTAGAATCAGCAGAACTAAGTAATTTACATCCAAAAATTTTAAAAGAGCTGGCTGAGGAGCTTACTGGACTAATAGTGATTTTAATAAGACTTGGAACACTGGAAAAATCCCAAAAAAGTAGAAAAAAGTTAATGTTCTTCCAACATTTAAAAAGAGTAAAGAGGATGACCTGTGTAAGTAAAGATCTGTCATACCGACATCAAACCTGGGCAAGATAATAGAGTGGCTGATACAGGACTCAATTACTAATGAATTAAAGGAAGATAATATAATTAATGCCAACCAACATGGGTTTATGGAAAATAAATCCTTTCAAACTAACTTGATCTCTTTTTATGATGAGATTACAAGTTTGGTTGATAGAATAGTGTTCATAGACTTAGACTTCTGTAAGGCATTTGGTAATGCATGACATTTTAATTACAAAAATAGAAAGATTCTGAAATTAACATAGCACACATTAAATGGATTAGAACTGGGTTAACTGATAGGTCTCAAAATGTAACTGTAAATAGGGAATCATTATCGAGCAGTTGTGTTTCTAGTAGGGTCCCACAGGGATCAGTTCTTGGCTCTATGATATTTAATATTTTTATGAATTACCTGAAAGAAAACATAAAATCCTCACTGATAGTTTGCAAATGACACAAAAATTGTGGGATTGGTAAATGAGGAAGAGGACAGGTGATGGATTCAGAATGATCTGGATAGTTTAGAAACTGGGTGCAAGCAAACAATAAGTGTTCAATACAGCTAAATGTAAATGTGTATGTCTAGGAACATAGAACATGCTCACAGGATAGGGGGTTCTATCTTGCGGAGTAGAGACTCTGAGAAATATTTGGTGGTTGTGGTAGGTAATCAGCTGAACATAAGATCCCAGTTTAACATTGTGGCCAAACGGGCTGATGCAGTTCTTGGTTGCATATGTGAATCTTGAGTCTTAGTAGAGTGGTTATTTTACCTCTGTATTTGGCACTGCTGTGACTGCTTCTGGAATATTGTGTCCAGTTCTGGTGTCAATTCAAAAAGGATGTTGATAAGCTGGAGAAGGTTCAGAGAAGATCCATGAGAATGATTAGAGGATTAGAAAATACCCCTTATAGTGATTGAGCTCTTTGAATCTATCTATTTAGTTTAACAAAGAGATGATTAATAAGTCATTTGATTACAGTCTGTAAGTACCTACACAGGGAACAAATATTTGATAATGTACTCCTCAATCCAGTAGAGAAAGGTATAGCATGATCCAATGGCTGATATTTGAAGCTAGACAAATTTAGATTGAAAATAAGGCATAAAATTTTAAGTGTGGATAATTAACCATTGGAGCAACTTAGTCATGGCCTTGATGGCTTCTCAATTGCTGGAGATTTTAAAATCGAGATTGAATGTATTTCTAAAAAAATATGCTCTGGAATTATTTTGGGGAAGTTCTTTTGCTTGTGTTATGGAGGAGGACTAGATGATGACAAAGGTATCTTCTTGTCTTGGAATCTAGGAATTTATGAATTGTATAGCTCCAAGGACACAGGCCTTGATGTCTTGAGCTGAAGGAAGATCTTAGTTACCTGTTAAGCTATGGAAGAACCTGTGTGCTCTTTTACAGTAGCAAAATGTTAATAAAGAGCAACATGCTCACAAACATATTGTATTCAGTCCTGTTTCCACTGAAGTAAATGAGGAAAGGATGGGGCTCAAAACTATCCAGAACAAAAATCACTAATTTTTCTTAATTGTTATGGATTTTTTCTATAATATAGCTGGTGCACGAGGTTTCAAGTAAATATAACTTTATGGAAAGTTGAAAGAGGTATTAACAAGCTGCTTTTGAGATAAAGGTAGACAGAGATACATTAGAGAAGTAAATTTCCAGTCAGGGTAATTTTTAAATGACCTCTAAATTAAAAACAGTTTGATTATGCAGTGTTTGAAGAAAATTAATC
The DNA here is from genome assembly GCA_007922305.1 of Dermatemys mawii. Taxonomy (NCBI): domain Eukaryota; kingdom Metazoa; phylum Chordata; order Testudines; family Dermatemydidae; genus Dermatemys; species Dermatemys mawii. Next base: position 26,284,813 of record ML677326.1, read on the forward strand.
ATTCTCTGTTTCCTTCAAAGTATGGAAATTTTCAGCTAAAACCAATTTTCCAAGCCAAAGTTAAAGGACAAAAATTGGACTTCAGAAGGTGGTTGAAGCTTTCAGCAATAGAGGGGATACTGCTTCCCTGTAATAAAGACAAGGTGGGCATGACAAAACTATTTGAGAGGATTAGAGGCTGAATAATAAGAGCATTTGAACCAAAAACTAAGCAAAATTTCTTTTACAAATGATGGTTATTGATGTTCAGAATGGCTTTCCAAAGAGAGTTGCCACTCTTAAAGAGTCAGTTACTTAGAAGATGGAAACCTTGAAATATGCAAATCCTGCCTAGAAAGGTAGTCAATTCTGGCTTTCCACCTCTCTGAAATGTTATGCACTAAACTTCATCCACAAAAAATTGTATTCTAAAATTCAGCAATGCAGATGTTATCCTAAAACTTATTTCAGACAGGCAGCCACTACTTCTCATTCTTGGTTCTTAGCTTCTTCTGTCAGTTGTTGGTGGTACTGTTGGATAAAACTAAGATGAAGATTCATCCAAGGTGAAATGGTATGTTACAGTTTAACTCAAACTCCTACAATGCCTTCAGAATTGAATCTGCCTATCTGCTGCCCTTTGCTTTCTGGATCAAGTGATGAAATCCATTGAATTATCTTGAGTCATCCATTTGCTGGGCAGTTGAGATTTTTTCTAAAGATTGATTTAATAACTGAGATATTGGGTCAAGGTGGCTGAGGTATCATTTTTTATTGAACCAACTTCTGTTGGTGAAGCTGACAAGCTTTTGTGCTTACACAGAGCTCTTCTTCAGGTCTGGGAAACATACTCAGTGTCACAGATACATACAAGATGGAACAAATTGTTTTAGCATAAGTATTTAATACATATTTCAAGGGATCATTCAAGGTGAAGTGACTCATTAACACTTCCTCCTCCATAAGGAGGAAAGGAAGGGGGAAAGGAAAGCAAATGAAAGAAGGGGCTGTTAGTCGGTTATATATATTGTTGTAATAAGCCATAAATCCACTGTCTCTATTAATTACCTCACCCACCTTATCTTTCTCATATCCTGGGATAAAAACAGCTACAACACCACTGCATACTGGAGCAAGTGATATATGAGGAATAGAACTGGATAAATGATTCAAAATTCATTTGTGAAGAGTTTTTTGCCTCATTTTCTGTTTGTGAAATTATCTGAATTAATTTAATTTCCACAAATATTTTTGGTATGCAGTTTATTTTCAAGCACTTTAATCCACACATTTGATATTGGAAATTCAAAACTGGCTGTCTGGATTGGACGTCACAAGTTTTTCCTGACTGGATGAGCATGGTTCTTAGAATCTGTTTTCTAGTAAAAATAATAATTATAAATGGAAAGTCACTGCTGAAGTGACTGTTCCTGCCAATAAACTGATATGCTGGAATATTTGTGGAAAACGAACACAATAAGGGCGTGAATAGTTAATTGCAGCTCATTCATCTGAGTAAATATTTGTAGAAAATGTTTGAGAAGATTCACCTGACACAATTCACTACTATCCCAATCTCTTTCCTGAACTTGAACCTAACTCTTTGTTAAAAGACAGGCTATAAACTAGTTGCTTTTCAGGACTTTTAATAAACTGTGACACAGAATTTAAATCCTGAATTTTAAATTCTATTACTAGGCAGTAGTTACTTTCAAATCAAATACAAATCACTATAACATTGTTTAGAATGCAAGAATATATACTTATTATTTACAAACAATCATTTTAAACATTACCTAAAGTATTAACTAAAAGAGAAATCTGTGAATAGTTAAGCTCTGGGAAGCCTTTCTTTACATGCTCTCTCAGAGGTGTTTCCTGGTGATTTATGAGAACTACATCACAAGTTAGAGTCCTCAGCATAACACTTATCCTCCTTTATGTGTATGTATGTGCACACACGCACACACACACACCTCTCTGATATTCTGCAGAGAGGATTTTGAGTCTAAAGCAAGGCCTAAAATGTAGTGTAATTCACTTTCTTTCAGTTGTTGAAGGAGAACTGGAATGAACACAAGCATATCTCAGTCCAGACTGGAAAGCCTCTGCCTTTCTAACAAATTATGATTGAATCTTTCTGAATAGCTGCATTTCAGACCAGACTACATTGGGCCATTGAAAAACTGGAGATGATAATCTGCATATGGTTTGCCTACACTTGCCTGCTCACAGCTTGCCAGAAAACACAGCACTTTACACTTTCACATCTTCAAGGGATAAATGGCATCTTCAAGGGCCGTTCCTTCTGCTTGTCTGAAGAGAACTTTTTCTGAGGCTCTTGGCCTATATATGCACTTCCCAATTGCTGAATAATTCCATGTCTGCCTCTCCCACACTATCTCTATTTTTATTCCCTTCCCAAGGTCTCGGCCACCCTCCAGCCTGTCCTTCTTTCCTTCCCACTAGGAAGCTTTCTCTTCCAGTCTGTGTTCCCTCAATCAAGTCTCTCCCCTCCTACCTGGATCCCTCCTCCAGCTCTGCAACATCCCCATCATCAACTTGGACTCTCTTCAATCGGAATATTCTGCCACCCATCTGTGCCTTCTCAGAATCTTTCTTTCATGATGGAGAGAAGAGGGTGGGGGCTGAGCATGCTAGTACTGCAGCTCTCCATGGTGGATGCTCAGCAATCTGCCCCTTTGCTACACTCCAGTGCTCCGTGCTCTGTTTCTTATTGGAGAAAGGTAGGGCAGGAGCAGAGATTGGGGGTATGCTGATAGCACAAAATTTCAGCTCCCTAGCCCCAGCCAACCTGGGAGCCAGATGGACCAGTGGCAGAAACCCAGCAGGAAGGCTGAGGTGTGGAAGTGGAGCCAACTTCCTGACTCCCTATTACCAAAAGATGGAGGTTAGGCAGGTTTGCTGCCATCCTCCACTAGGTTGCTAATCCTAGTTACAGTCCACTCAGGTCAGGAAGTCAAGAATTGCAGGCACTGCAACCCAGCACGTAAAACAATCAATGTCTTGGGTTTCCGACTTGGAAAAGACACTATCCTTCCACAGAAAGGCCAACTAAATCAGCTAAGGAATGCAAACACCCTTTTCCTGTTGAGGTCTGCTTCTGTTCCGTTCCTCATTGGCTATGACAATTAATTCTTGTGAGTGAAACAATTCTCTTTCCCACCATCCCTTGTAAGATAACCTTTCCCTGAGACATGTATTTGAGTGGTTGTTGGGAGCCACCAGGGCTATCCCTTACAAGGCCTACCCGCTGAAGCATCTACAGTGCTTACCTGTAAATCACAGTACACCTGGCATGCTACTGGGATGCCAGGGGCGGGGGGTACAGCATAGTCCCAGTAATTCCAACTACCTATAGGTCTCCAATGCATAATGGAAAATATCAGATTGTTTGTTTTTGTTTCTACAAGGACTTCCATCCTCTTGTTGGAGTGATGCTGTGGCTCAGACCAACAGCAACAATGTCCCAGCAGGTCCTCTTCCTTTCAGGACACCAGTTCTCTTATTAAGTCTTTCAGCTGAGCCTGGCTGGCAAGTCTGGTCATCTTGGACTGTCCCCTTGAGCTCTGATTTGGTGAGTTCCAGAAGATTCTGGGATGTATAGAGTTGCTCACCCTAATGGAGGCTTCTACACACTGGCTCCAAGTATGGCTAGTGAGCATGTTCAGGGATTATAAACATTTCCTCTCCTGGATGTTTTGGGTTCTTTGTAGTTCTGCCCCCTGCTTTCTGAGCTTGCACAGAGCTACTGAGATGTATTACAAATCCAATCCTCCTCTCTGCTGCTTTTCTCTCTTTATTTGGACTTCAGGAAGATAAAAGACTTCATAAAAGACTTTATGAAGATAAAAGCCAGTAGTATAAAAGGGGTTGATCAGAACTGTTTTTGACAGTAAGCTGATTGGCCTGGTATGGGGAAGTACGTTTGAGGCAAGTTTCTACCACTATTAGTGCACTGCTTGCAATTATAAACAAACTGATGAGGGGGTTGAGTGCCTCGTGGCAACTTTACTATTAAAGGTAATGTGACTGAATGCAACCCTGTCTTGACATCCTACACACCATTGTAATAATCTTTGTACAAAATATGCCTTGTTACAAAGAGAAATGGTTACAAAGAGAAATAAATATAAGACACTTCCTTGTAGCTAAGAATTAAACTAGTCTTGATTTGAGGTAAAATCATTGTGACAGGTTCCTACCTGTTGCCTAAGTGTGTTTTAATACAGGTTCTCCAGGCCCTCTCCTCCCCTGAGAGAGGTGGTAGCTATGTCAGTGGGACCCCTCCCGTTGACATAGCAGTGTCTACACTGGGATTTAGGTCGATATAATCACTTGCAGGTGTGGGTTTTCCATACCTCTGAGCGACGTAGTTATATACACATAAATTGGTAATGTAGACCAAGCCTAAGGGTTTGATGCAGACCTTAGGTATAAGAGCATATATTGCTACATTTCTTGCACAATAAGCTATTAAGTGTGTGCAGTATATGCATGCATTTTAGACCTATTAAAAATAGTATGCTTAAGTGTGCCCGCATTCTTCGAGCTATGTTTGAGGTACTGATTTACTTCTGTAACTCTTCAATGAGAAAAGCAACTCTCCTTTCTCTCTGTGCTTATGTTTCTATTTTCCCCTCTGCCTCAGCTTTACAAATCCAAGCTCAGACCCTCAGCAGATGTAAATTGAAATAGCTTCACTGACTTCATGGATCTATTCAGAGTTATACCAGCTAAGGCTCTGTCCACCAGTCTCCAGACTCTCACCTTTTCCTTAAGGGAGTATCATTTCATGCACAATGTTACATAATGGGCCACATTAACCTGTGGTGTAATTCCATGGGTTGCAATGGAGTTACTGCAGGGATGAATTTAATCCATACCATTTGATGAACAGCAAACATATAAGGAAAATTAGCACCAATAGTTATACTACTACATTTAAGCCAAAAATGTTTTTGAAGTTACTTTTGGCTAGTTAAGAGCAGAAGGACTGCAAATATCAGGGGTTTAATATATGTTTAGTAATATCCTTGGCTTTTAATAAATGACAGATTTTTAGAATTTAGACTCCCTTTACTCATTCATCAGCATTACAAGCTTAATGGGTATATACCATGCTTATGCTGGAAAACAAACAGTTTTTCAAGCAAAACTGGGCTAAGACATTATCCGATTACATAATTGTTAGCCTTTTATTATAAATATATAGTGTCTTCTTAGCATTAGTCAGAAATAACCCTTTCCCCACCGAATGAATAATGCCTAGGTAGTAGGGTGAGTGGTTCTGTATAAACACTTTAGACAGACAAGAACAGATTCCTTTATTATACTATAGTGTGACAAATCATTCCTGTTTTACAGGGGGAAATGACTATTTTTCCATAATGATCCCTGGATAGGTGTGCTGAGTTCCAGGGACTAGATATGTAGCATTCCACTCTTTGTGTCACCACATCCTTACATAAAATGAGGAATACTTGTAGCACCTTAGAGACTAATAAACTGGTTAGTCTCTAAGGTGCTACAAGTATTCCTCGTTTTATTTACAGATACAGACTAACACGGCTGCTATTCTTAAACCTGTCACATCCTTACCGTCTTTGCAGAGTTCTTCTAAACTGAATAAGCAGCTTTATTTTTTCCAATATCAGTCCTTCAGGCACAAATGGTTCATTAGGATATCAGCGTTTACCTTCATCACATATCTATGGTGCCTGCCTCACTCTCACAGCAGGGCCCTGGCATTTCTCCTACCCTGCCAGGATTTCAATCTGTTAGAGGCTAACAAAACTGATTTATTTTTATTCAGAGTTGCAGGCTTCTGTCTTATTGGCTTCTCTAACATACTCTTCTCATACATAGATGAATTTACTACTTCTAAACATACAAGTGACACTGTTGCAGACACATGTTGAGAATTTACAGCTACATGTAATGTCTAACATTGAGTTTGATGGGTCCACTAACAGATGGATTTCCAGATTCACTTTCACAAACATGTTTTATGATAACACCTTTCCTTTCTACTTCATCTTTTTATATTTCTACTATTGTGAGTCTGATTTAGTGTTATGCTTGAATTTCCTCTTGTTTTTCTTTTTTTAATACTCAGCTCTTTGAATACACATTGAGTCAAATATTTCTGCTTTAAAGTTTCATATGCAGGTTATTATTTACATAATACCTTCCTGGTATACAAAGCCTTAAATTTTAGCTATTGCTCTTGAATGCCTTCTTGCGTTATCTCAGTCTTACAGGGTTTTGGCTTATCCAATTTACACCTGCCCTTCAAGGATTTGTATTTCTTTTATTTCTTGATACAGATTATCTCTCATTTGATCTTGGACTGATGTCAGATCTTTTCTCAACAGCTAGAGGATATATATATGTGGTCGTTACAGCTCAGAACTCTCTCTTAGAGATAAGACATTGAATTCTTGAGCTGTGTGTTTTGACTGGACTCAGGAGTATTTCAAGAACTGCTAATATTTAGCTCTACTGTGATTTCTTGAAACAAAAACTTTCCTCAGAGTCTATCTCCTTTATATGTATAAGTCCAGAATGCAATGTGTTCCTACATTTGGTACACTAGTTTTGGGAATTACAGAATCAAAAAATGGAGATAATGAATCATCTGGCTGAAGTCCACAGTGCAGCCAATACGGCTCAAACATATATTCTCAAATCCTGTTTTTGTTTAACTAACACTAATCCAGAGTGTGTATTAAAAACAATTACAAGGATTTCCTACTAACATACCATATTACACTAAATGTTAGCTTTTTGTTGAAGTTACGGCTCATTCAGATCTTCTGCACAGCCAATGGGCAATGCAGTATGGCTTTTTTCAAAAGTGGGAATACGTAATGATCAAATTGCTCAATGCAAATGCAAGCATAATTATTAAAGGCCAAATAATATATACTAAGCAGAACTTGGCTGTAACAAATGCCTCTAAAGTACATGTTCGCACACAAGGTCTCTGCGAGGGAGCATGTTTTTATTGTTCATATTTTGAAAATAAAATGAGTTACCCAACATTTATATATGGATCTTTGTTTTAAGGTTTCCTTCACTATGATCTTGATCCTACATTTGAATTCACCTGTGGGAACTTCACCGGTGTAGCAGGCTCTGCCTGTTCAGATCCCATTGTAAGGTTGAGGTCTATATTAGAAAAAATCTTAGCCATAGCCTTAGTGACTGGGGAATTGAAATTCTTCTCAAAAATAAATTGAAATGATGCTTTCTAATAGTTTTAGAAGGTGCTATTCTGAGTTGAAGTATCTCGCCAATGATCCTATGATTTAGGCTTCGCTAAATACTCATTAACATAACAGACCATGACATTTTAAAAGGGGTCATTATAGTCTATCATGTCATGATTTGTAGATAATAAGGATGTAATATACATTTCTGTTGAGATTGTTATGATGTCAGTGTCAATGGGATAAATTATAGTTCTCGTATGTTTTCATGTTTAACACTACTGTTGGCTTAGACAAAACAAGATACATAAAATATAAATCAGTTGGCTGATTTTAAACTCATAACATTTTCTGCATTCAGCACTAAGGCTTTTCATAAATATCTTTAACTCTTACTGTTTTGAGTGGGGCCATATAAGTAGGTAGGGAGGGAAGAGAGGGCATTTCAGCACGTGCTAAGTATAGTTTCAGACTTCCGTAGTAGGCACAATGAAATGGCTTATAGAAGTCTGAGAAGGACAAGACCTATTGGATCATTGAACCTATTCCCCTGCAAAGATAGATTTACCCAAGGGACGATGTACTGGATATTATATCACCAGTTCTCCAAGCTACTATTCTCTCTATGTTCAAGTTGTTTTTAAATTCCATTGTATTCAGGTTCTTATATCACACTCATTGTGGTGTCTTTGCACCTTTTAAAGGAGAAATTAAACAAGTGACTGTCTATCATGGGTGTTACTTTTTCCAGTTTTCTCACTGGGAAGAAATATGCACAAGTGGGGTATTTTTTGTTGTTCTGAAAGCTGGAGTGTTATGTACCAGTATTTGTGATGACATGGTACAATAAGTATGGTTTGTATTTGAACTGGACCATTTTGGAAGTATTTTCCTCCCAAAAGGAAACCAAGAAGAAATAAATACCAGATATAAAAGTTTATAAAACTTGCCAAGTTAATTCTTCTTATGGGCTTCCCAGTGTCACCTACTTTATCTGTGTTGATCTTTAATGTTTACTTCAGTAGGGCTCTGTGTGGGCAGACCTTTCTATCCACTTGCTACATATTTGCAGGATTGGAGCTTTAGATTGCAAACACTTTGAGGATCATTGATGGCCTTTGCTTTGTATGTGCTAAATTCAAATAGAGCATACAAGCTACAAACTAAGATTAATGTGAGCAAACACCAGTAGATGGGAACCATTTGCATGGGAATGGGCATTATCATATTTATTATTACAGGTTATTTGTTAAGTGCCAGTAATGAACTTAGTATTGTATAATATACAAACAATACCTATACAAAAAAAGCATTCATTTTGAAAAAGACAGTTGCAGAGTAAACATAGGGAAGCACAAAGAAAAGAATAAGTAGGAGGTTTATGGGTTTAGGTTTGTTTTGGGTTTTGTGGGCATTGTGAAAGAAGTGAGTCTTCATTTTAAGGATCCCTACTAACATTTTAGAAGGGATTACTATACTGTGTGGATCTATTTGAATTGCTAATTCTAAGTAGCCATAAACATACAATTGCAGTACATTGTTGATTCCACTAGAGGGGTCAATTGTTCCTGTATGATAAATGCTTTGCTATAACAGTGTCAAGTGGATAGCCTCCTAAGAATACCAGTTAGTTGTCACTATGTTGTAGGTACAAAACAAAAACAATATTAGTGTAAAAAATATTTTCCATGGTAATACATTAACAGACAGCTACTGGAGTTCTACATGATGTTCATTTTACAAAAACCTATAGGAACATACATATGGTTCACAAATTAGGTTTAAATATTGTGGCTTATATTATGTCTGTAAGTGGCATATGCATTTGACTTTAGAATATATTATGTACTTATAGCCTCAATCTATTCTGAAACTGAATTATTTATTATTGGGGTAAATTTGAGGCTATATTGGGAGAATTATCATAGTAAGGGCCGTATTCTAATATTCCTACTCACATAGAGAATTAATCTGACCCCACAAGCAGCCCTATTGAAATCAGTGGAATTGTTCAGAGTCAAGTACTACTCAATGTGAGTAAAGGAGGCATAATTTGGCCTGAAGTAAAAATGGATGGAGCTAATTCAATACATTGTAATCTGAGGTCAGTTTAGCCTTTCTAAAACAGTGTTATGCTAAGCCACATTGTTTTAACTGTTAAATAGCAATTTAGTTTATAATTACATTTTTGTAAAGCACGGGTAGATATAGAGATTACTAAAATCCCCATATTTGTTTTTGATGAGTTGAAATATTGGTGAGTCTCTCTATTTATTCCCTCTACTTTTGTTAATCTGCTCTCCAACTGGGTACCTGCTGCAGCAGATGAGAAAGCATTGGGAAAGAGGAAATGGAAATGCTGTAGTACAAAGTATGGTTAATAATATTTATTAATGCATGCAGAGAACTACTAAATTAAAAAAATTAATAGAGGTCAAAAGCCAGCCTCTAATTCTCTTCAGGCAAAAGAGAGAATTTATTAAGAAGCTGAAAAGGTATCCACAGAGAAACTTTCCACATTTGCTTTATGTGCATGAAATATAGACATCATCTTGACATTCAGTTGATGAAAAAGATGAAATGAAATCAAAATTAACGCAAAAGCAGTTCAAATAAGGAATATTGCCGGGGAAGGACAGCATACTGTTTTTGACATAGGCTGTTCTACAGATGTTGATGAAGTTCTGCAGAATGCGATTTTCGAAGGGATCTCTGTGTAGAACCAGCCTTCAACATACACTTTTTTCAGTACACATAATCTTAGCATGGCTTTATTCTACACAACATAGCAATACTGAAAAGCTAAAGGAAGGATAGCCAACACTTTAGATTGTGTGATCTGTCAAAGAAAAGTGGTGCACAGAGGAAAGAAGTCACAGACGTATCAAACATGCCTTTTATGACTGCAGGTATTCATCTTGCTGACATATGCATTTGCTTTAATTTTAATATCAAGACAAGATTCAAATGAAGTGGATCAATTAATCCATGAGAGCATAACAAAAAACTAGTAGAAAGTGATGCAAGTGAGAATTTTTTTGTTTAGGTTTTTTGGTACATACTGTAGGCATGATTCTTAGTACAAGTCTCCTAAAAATTTGTGAGGGGAGGAAAGAAAAAAGATGGTTCTCCCCACTTCTCCGTAACAATTGTAAACATTTTTTACAGACAAATGAAAAGTGTTACTTTGTCCTGCTCCTACTGAAGCCAAAGGCCAAACTCCATCTTTACCTCACGGGGTGAAATTCACCTGTGTCTGGGGGTCCAGCAGAAGGGCTATGAGCCACAAGAATCCCACTTAAGCTCTCAAAATAAGGCTAACATGGGATTTGTACAGACTGTGTGCCAGACCCTCTGCAGAGGGGTGAATTGCACCCTGGCAGCAGACCAGGTCCATTGTACAATATAAATTAGGCCTTTTTTTAACACTTCGTCCTCCTGGATTACAATTTAACTGTTTGTGCTACTTTAATGTTGTTAATATCTGTCGCTATTTTTCCTGTTAACCCGAATTTCAAATTCTGGACTGTAGGGAAAGCAAGGTTTGAACTGGGGAGTAAAAGAAAAAAAATCAATTTCCAAAACAGCACATTATCATTTTGTATTAATTTGCTAGTATTTTACATATTTGTGGTGCCTCACAAATACACAGGAAGATGAAGAGCTTACAATCTATTTATAATTAAGAATCAGGAATGAGGTTGGGAGCACACTGTTGGAAAAGAGAAATAGCATTGGAAGCTATGCAAAGCTAGGTGCAGTCATATATAACAGATATAAATATAAATGAAAAGCAAGTTTACCACTTTCAGGGCTTGTATAAATAAAAAATATACTTTTAAATTAGAACAGGAAGGGGGATGTCTTATTTTGCACTGTCTAGCTTGGGTTCAGAGCCCCCAAATCAAATCTGGCAAATATTGGTATTTGAAATAACACCGAAAGCCGCCCCCCCCAAAATAGTCAAGATACTGTATTGAAGATAATATTAATTGAGTCACAGAGTTTAAAGCCAGAAGAGACTATTAGATCATCTAGTCTGACCTTCTGAATTTCACAGGCCATTACATTTCCCCTGTATTAAGCAGTAACTTGTTTTTGACTAAAGCATAACTTGCATTTGGCTAACATATCTTCCAGAAAGGCATTGTCTCTGGATACGAAAAGATGGAGAATCTCCCACTTCCCTTGGCAGTTTGTTCCAATGGTTAATCACCCTCAATGTTAAAAACATGTGCCTTATTTCCATTTTGAATTTGTCTTGCTTCAGGTTCCAGAGATTGGTTCTTGTTTGCTTTTCTCCACTAGATTAAAGAGACCTTTAATACCTGGCATTCGTTCCCCTTGAAGGTGCTTAGACACTGTAATCAAATCACCTCTCAATCTTCCTTTTGATAAGCTAAATGGATTGAGCTCTTTAAATCATGTGATACATTTTCTCCAGTCCTTGAATCATTTTTTGTGGCTCTTTTCTGCACCGTCTCCAACTATTCAATATCCATTTTAAAATGCAGACACCAAAACTATATGCAATATTCCAGTATTTGTCTCATCAAGTCCATATACAGAGGTAAAAATCACCTCTCTACCCTTACCCACCACATCCCTGTTTATATGTTTTCAAGGTTCATATTAGCCCTTTTGGCCACAGCATCACCCTGAACTCATGTTGAGTTGCTTGTCCATTTTCTCCCTGATGTCACTGCTTTGCAGGATATAATGCCCCATTCTGTAGATATGTCTTGCATTGCTTGTTCCTAAATATATGATCTTGATATATTAAAACACATTTTGTTACTAAGAGATCCAGAACTCTCTGTATAACTGCACAGTCCTCCTCATTATTTTCTGTCCACCAATGTTTGTGTCATCTGAAAAATTTATCAGCAGTGATTTTAAATTTACTTCCAAATCGTTGATGAAAATGTTGAAGAGCATCAGCATCAGGCCTAGTACCAATCCCCGAGGAATACCACTAGAACAGGGGTGGGCAAAATATGGCCTGGGGGCCACATCTGGACCTTCAGATGTTTTAATCCATCCCTCAATTCCCTGTGGGGAGAGGGGTCCAGGGCTTGCTCCATTCCACATGTGCCATGCCTCTGCACAGCATCCAGAAGCAGAGGCATGTTCCCACACCAGCTCCTATGCATAGGGGCAGCCAGGGGGCTCTGCATGTTGCCCCATCCCAAGTGCAGCCCCATGCAGCTCCCATTGGCCAGGAACCACGGCCAATGGGAGCCGCAGGAATAATGCCCGTGGATGGGGCAGCATGCAGAGCCACCTGGTCAAGCCTCCCCCAAGAGGGGGGACATGCCACTGCTTCCAGGAGCTGCTTGAGATAAGTGCTGCCCAGAGCCTCCATCCCTGACCCCCTCCCATGCCCCAACCCACAGCCTGATCTCCTTCCCACCCTCTGAAACCCTTGGTCCCAGTCCAGAGCACCCTCCTGCACCCCTAACCCCTCATCCCCCAAAAGTAGCTTGTGTGATGGTAGTTTTGCTTCTACCATTCATTTTATGCAATCCTAGATAACATAGAGCACAATTTTGCTCATGTAAGGAATGGTGTCCCTAGCCTCTGTTTGTCAGAGGGTGGTGATGAATGGCAGGAGAGAGATCACTTGATCACTACCTGTTAGGGTCACTCACTCTGGGGCACCTGGCAATGGCCACTGTCAGTAGACAGGATACTGAGCTGGATGGACCTTTGGTCTGACCTAGTACGGCCATTCTTATGTTCTTATGTGCAATATCAGGGAGATGGTACAATGGTTTCCCATCTTTGTTTTATATATCCAAACTAGAACTAGTAAAATGTTATCATGATGATTTTTTTATTCTACGGTGTGTAAAATCTTGTATTTCAATCACACACGGAGATATAAATGTATACTATTACTGAAAAAGAAAAAAGAATGAATTGAGCTACCATGATGTGCTTGAACTGTGTAAACTGTGTGAGTGGATAGCTGGAACCCTTGTCATTCCTTACTCTGTCTCCTCCCTGCTACTTGTTATCCCAACTCAGTTCATCATGTTTATGAAATAAGATTTCAATTAGTTTCATATATATATATATATATGTGTGTGTATATATATATATATATACACACACATATACACTGTAATATATTTATATTCATTTTCAATTAGTTTTGTTAAATGTTTAATTATTATATTTAATGGACATCTTTTTCATTATTTGTTCAACTTTCCCCCGAGTTTTTTTTTAAATGACTCCATCTGCCATTATCAATACAATCACTTTATTCATCATGACAAAATAGCCAGGTGAATAAATACACCTACTATATAATACATACTGCTATATATATAAGAATGAGAAAATCAATGTTAGAATATTTTTTAGTGTATCTTAAGAGGGGCATATATTTTAAATGAGGTTTATTTATCCTGTTTTCTTTATTTATAAATGTTTTTGATACAAAATGGCTAAAATTCAAGTAGGAAAAGTATGAAGAGTGATCTTAATAAATTGCATTGTTCAGCTGTGCTGGTACAGACAGAGTCCTCCAAGGTATTTAATAAAGTAGGCCAGAGAACTCTCCTTTGTGGATAAAGCTCTGTTGCAACTTTGGAGTTGTTGGTGAGATAGATCTATTACATTATTAGCTCTGGGGTGAGGTCTCCCAATGCTGCTGAAATATGCTCAATTTAGATTCTATTTTATATCACTGAGTCTGGATAATTTTATATCTATATTTTACTTTTTTAATGCTTAACTGACTCACTCGTCATTTTTAAAAGATTGCAAAACTCTTTTAAAAAGAAAAGAAAATGCATCTTAATATTATATTTTGATTATATTTAATTAGACTAATAGACGGGTCAGAGATAAGGATAACCCAGGAGTTTCTGATATATTTATGCTTTTTTTGCAATACTAGCCCTTAATAAGAAGACAGGACTAGCATTTAAACCAGACTGGAGGAGGTTAAAGAATGTAGGTGGAATGTCTGAGTGTCTTAGAACCTACCTGTTCAGTCAAATATGGGGGGAAATTTAGCCCTGTCTCTGCCATTGCGATGGGCCCTTGGCAGTGGCAGTTCAGCTCCACAAGAGCTCCACAAGAAGGAGCTGCAGGAGGTAAAGTGAGCTCACACACCTCCATTGTGTTCTGGAACCCTGATCTCTGTGAGCTACCTCTACAATACCACGCAGGGAACAGGCATACTAGGATTCTAGCTAGGTACCTGTATGGCTTCTAGGCCATAGTCTCTAAGAGTGAAATTCACCATGATATAGAAGGTCAACAGTAGATTTATACGCTGCTAAAACTTTTAAAATTGGATTTAAGCAGTGCATAGTCCTAGTGATGTAGATTGAGAGGCCGTGTAACAGCCACAACTTCTACCACATTTCCTCTCCTTCCTTCCTACCCCTCTACTCTGTGTCAAGGTGTACTCTGAATGCCATAGCCATATTTGTCCTATATGAGCATTTCACCATACTCATGCTTCATACATACTAATGGATTGAGCAGCAAGAAGATGAATAGAATGGAATAAATTATTTATCTCAATTGTCCTTAGAAAGGAAACATTGGAAGAAAGTTATATAAAGGCTTTTCTTACTCTAGACACCAAGCTTTTGTCACATGATAATTCTTCACTTCCGGATACCACCAATGGCCAGTTCCACGTTTTCCCCCCTCTTCACACTGTCTTCCTTTTGTCTTTCTTTCCTTTATTTAAGTGAGGTTTGTTCCCTCCAGACAATGCTGGTACTGATTCAAATCTTGATTCAAACCCGATGCTGTCAGATAGAAGGTGGGTCAAATTATCTAATTACGTACTGACATTTTCAAGGTATCTTTGGCACCCAGTCACAATAAGGTGGGTATTTCAATATCTGCTGATCCTCAATTTAGACCTGTTTTGAACACACAAAAGAGCCTTAAGTGATCTGTCCACAGCATTGAAATACCAACCGTAGTTAGTACTTTGAAAACTCAAAGGCTTCACAAGATGAATAGCAAACTGTGGATGACAGCTCCTGTGGAGCCATTATTAAATTGCAGCAGTGAAGACTGCATTGCTTTGGATTTAGATAAAAGACTCCATACAAGACAAATGGTAGGAGGACATCAAACAAGACTGTGTCCATGCAGTGACAGAAGCAATCCAATTGAAGAAGCTGTTGATTTCCCCAAGGCAACATACTATTTCTTCTTGAGTAATTTATATTAAGGAACTAAAGATTGTATATTCATCTTCTATTTACACCTTTCCCTAAAAATACTGCTTCTAGTTGTCAAATGTAAGTCTTGCTTATCCTGTTTGCTAGGAGGGAAATATCAATATGGGAACATGTTAATTATTTTGCATCTGGTTTTATTTAACCACAAGAGAAGTATGTGTAAAGGTTATAGATGCAGAGTTACAATCTATAATGATCAGATAAAAAGACTAGTCAGCAAATCGATAACATGCATTCCACCAGGAAGCACTATGCACTCAAGGCAACAATGAATACAAAGGGTACAGATAAACATCATCACCTTTATTTAGATGAAAGCTGATTGTAGAGTACTTCCACAGTCTCATTAATAATGTACAAATCTCTTGGAAGCTTTGTTTGCTATACATGCCTAATCCAGTCTCTTGAATAAATTTGAAAATGTGTACATTTTAATGTAAAACTACTGTATATAAAACCAGCATCTTGCTCTTTTATTGACTGTCACATAGGTCCAAACTGTCACCAAGAGAAAGGCCTCGTGTATTGTGTAACTTCTTAAACTCTCAAGGCACATGCACAATTAAAGACCAGCATTTAATCTAAAGAATGCTGTATGAAGATGGGATTTACAAAGAAGCCAAAGGGATTAAAATTCAGTAGAGTGGGAGCCTATATCTCTTAGGTTCCTTTAACAATCAAAGCCCAAATTGCTTATTAAAGGTGTATTACAGTATTCATCTACATAAGAACAGCCATATTGGGTCAGACCAATGGTCCATCAAGTCCAGTATCCTAACTCTAATAGTGGCCAGTGGCCAGTGCCAGATTCAGAGGGAATGACCAGAGCAGGGCAATTTCAAGTGATACATCCCCTGTCGTCCAGTTCCATCTTTTGGCAGTGGGAGATTCAGGGACTCCCAGAACATGGGCTTGAGGCACTGGCCATCTTGGCTAATAGCAATTGGTGGACCTAATTGCTTTTCAGATTTTTTCTTGACCTGCCCTATTACTATACTTTTACACTTGACTTATGCTCTTTCTATTTTCCTCACTATGATTTGCTGTCCAATTTTTAAAGGATGCCTTTTTTCCTGTAACCGTATTTCACTATATGTATGCATTTGTGTGTATACATGTGTAATACATACACATACACCTATATGGGTGTCTATGCATAAGTGCATGCACACATAATGGAATGGTTTATTAGTAGGATTTGAGCCACGAAGAGCAGTTTTAGGATTTTATGGATATTTGTCAGTCTTGCTCCTCTAGATGATTTCATCACCCTTCCTTTCATCCCCTTTTATTGGATTCCACAACTGCCAATTCCTAGTTTCCTGTCTTTGTTCAGTACCCTTTCTATAGCAGTCATCTTCACACTCTCTTCTTTCTCTCAACATTTCTCAGCATTCTCATTCTTTTCCCCCCTTTTACTCTGTGACTCTTGTTAAGTATAGATATAACTGGATTTAAAAAAAAAAAGTGCCCATCTCCACTTTTTCCTCCCTTTACTTCCCCAGACTAGCAGTCCTTTTTACCTCAAATTTCTATAGCAGCCTGGTTAACCTAGCACGTCCAGAATTTACCACCATAACTCAAAATGATAGCTTTCTCTGCTACATCATGACTCTCTTTAGTCTTTTCACTCAGTGTCTGCCCTATGTTTCAGTGTTATAGTTCCCTAAAATCAGGGACCATTTTCAAATGGCATTTGCAAAGAGCCAAAACTGGAATCTTTTCTCTGTCATCCCTCCCATAAACTCTAGTGGTTCAGATGAAAGGGAACCCAGATCAAAATAGAGTTTTGCAAAATAAAACCCAAACAGCAAAAGTTTTGTAAAACTAACCTATAGGCCTCCTCAGCTCATCTCCAAATGATATGCTGCTTGACTGATTTAATGTGCATGCATGTGTACCCCCGGGCTCCTGGCAGGTCTTTTCATTTTCAGTACTCAGTTTCAGGATACTCTGAGCAATATATTGCACAATCTAAAAGCTGAGTTTGTTCTGAACAGATTTATTGAAAAGAACAGGTTTTAATATGCTAAGCTTAAAAATAGCTTCAATAGTGTCTAATCTGTGATTCCTGCATGGTACTGATAATTAGAACTAAAAAAAAATACCCCCAAATCCCACAGAAAACTCACATGATTGATCTCAATGAAAACAGTTTTGTTTTGTTCTCTTGAAGCTATTCTCAGAATACTACTTTGCATGATTACTTACAGTATTTTTCCATCTTCTGGTGTTGCTTTTCAAAACTGGTGTGTAATGATTTTATTGGTTTGTCTGTAACTAAAATAACTACGAAGTGTAATGGTCAGGGTGGGAGAAATGGGTAACCCCTTGAAAAGTTATTTCCCCCCTTTTTTTCGTTATTGGTCAAAGCCCTACGTTTTTCATACATAGACAAAGCTTTCTTCTTTGTTACAGAGCTTTTTCTTTTAATTAGCTACCAGCTCCTGCTGCATCACTATTCCTCTCGTTGAGAGGGTGGAATTTCCCATCTCTGCTGAGCCAGCAGGAGAATGAAGAGCCGGACCCACTTCCTCTCTCATCCAAATACTCAGCATTTGATTTTCAGAAGTGTTGAGCACCCACAGCTCCCATTGCCTTCAACTGTGCTGATGGGTGCTCAGCATCTGTGACGATCAAGCCCCAAGGGCATCCCCCCCTTCACAGTGCATCCCACAAGGTGAGGGTGTTGAAGCTGCTTCCACACTTGCATTACATGCGTAACAGCACCACTCGGGGAGCCCCACTGGTTTTTCTCTTACATTACTACTCTTTTCCTTGAACATGAAGGATCACAAAGGCAAAACGAATACCCCCATGAATCCTTTTCCAAATTGGGGACTGTTTGTAAAGCAATAGTGTACTTTCTGCTCTTTGTAAAAGAGTCTCTGGCCCCTCCTCTTCTTTGTTGTTGTATTGTTGATAAAATTACTTTCTATTCTAAGGTGAATTTGTTATGTGACTTTCATCTATTAGGTTTTTTTACTTTTCTTGACATCCCAGTCCTTTCCTGCAGACACTCACCTATTTAGATTCTTCTGGTCTGCAGGTTTAAAAAGAAATTCACTGGTCGTGACAGGCTGCAATGCCTCTTCAGGTTTCTCTCTCTCAGGAAAAAAAAACAAACAAAAAACCTCCACAAAGCCAGTGTCAACTGCAGGTCTCAATAGCATATATTGATTCCACAGTACAAAGTCACTTTAAGTCCCCTAGTCCCTCATTTCCCCTCCCCAGGAGGAATCAAACCAAACAGCAAACAGCTTACATTGTCAGGATCTGGAAGCTTGTTGTAAGAATAACTAGTTCTTGACATTTGAAATTACTCTAATTCAAACATTTTTTGATCTTTCATATCAGCCCTGTGTCTTGAGAAATAAAAATATGATAATCAGAAAGTACATAATTGGGTTCAGGGTATTCTGTGGTCACCCTCACTGGCTCTAGAGATAAAGGTACTTTGAAAGATTACGCACAGATATCTGGAATTTATTCTGCACTGATTGTGAAATGACAGATCTTTTTTCTTAATTATACCAGCTATCAGTCTAACACCTGTAGTTAACCATTCTGTCTTGAAGAATCTTTTCTGATATGTTTTATTGTTCTACCAGACACTTGGCAGCAAAATGGCACATGGATGTTAAGACACTTATTACTGCAGACCTAGAGTCTGATTTTAATCTCACTGATGCTTATTTTACATAATTGACTTAAGACGTTGAGGGACGGGCCACACAAGGGACAGCCACACTTTTGCAAGCATTAGGGTCGGGAAGCTACTTGTTTTCAAGGTGTTTGGCCAGAAATGTGTATTTCTGTTAGCCAACCAATGAAACTTCCAATTAGATGTTTTAGGGAGTAATGTATATTATTATGTAGCCTGGCCAACCCCCTGTGAATTCGTATAGCAGCGCTGGCAGCAGGTCCCCAGTGTTGTCTTTTGACAGCAATTCCAGTTCCCTGCTGCCCAGCCCAAGACCATCTCTCGTTAAACCTCCATGAGTACCCTTGCTGCGGCAATGAATCATACACAGAGGACTTCACACAAGCTGGGTTTATTGAGCTGTATTATAGGAAAATATATCTCAGATGGCCCCACTGCAGCCAAAACAATCTGTCATTTTTAATTCTTTCTGTCACCTCATTAAATATACAGCGATAGTGACTGTAAAAAAAAAAAAACACAAACAAAAACCTGAAACATTTCCATTACTCTTACCGAGACTTTAGTATAAATACAAAGTCACGAAACGATTCATTGACCAAACATATGTGCCTTGGTACTGTATATTACAAAATGAGACAGAGAATGGTCTCAGAAGGCATATAAAGCAATTAAAAATAATGGTGCTTCAGAGTAGCATACTATAACATAAAAGATCATCCCTATAAACATGAAAAAGCTGATTGTAATTTTTTTCTACAAACAGATACACACCCATATACTTAGAGATTCCCACAGGTAATCTTTACAAATCTCTGAAGATACGCCATATCCCCTGTCTCCTCCTAAGTCTGACTGTGTCTTTTCATCAACAGATAATATTTTATGTGAATACAGTGAAAATTTTTTATCAAGGCCAAGTATGCATCATAAGACAATATTGTACTCAATACAAAATATTTATCCTGTATGTATATATGATAGTGAAGGAAACCTTGGCTAATCTTCTGTGAAAATGAAAAGCCTATTTTTTCCTCCTAAAGCTTCCTTGTTTTCACATTAATGCATTAAAGTTGTATTCCACTGGAAGCCACAGAGACTACATTTTGAGGACTCTGATAATTTTTGCAGTAACACACTGAGTTTGTGATAATAATGTTTATGCACAGATGTAAAGAATGTGCTGACAGATTAAAAAGGAGTCAGCCTGTGTTTGCATAGTGTTCATTTTTATTTTTAAAAAACCTTCATCCTACACCTGACTATGAACAAACAGCTTTTTCAGGAATGGAACTAGCTCATGGTATATTGCAATTCCCCAACCCCTCCTGCCCCCTGGACTAATTCAAAAATTCAGGTGATGGGCACATCAGAGAATTGCAAGCTTTTATTTTTATTGCAATTAGAGATTTATCTTTAAATGTTTGTCCATGTAATACTAAAAAAGAATCTCAACCCAGTCAGCAGTATAAAATTGAGAATGTATGCAGGGTTATAGAAGGCAACATAAAATTATTGCAAACCCTCTGATAAACACAGCGATAGAGACCTTCTTTATACATATTCAGTGAAATTCCAACTGTACTAGGGAATTCAGTACTGTTCCCAAGGGTGTGCTAAATGGCAGTCTTGGTATTAATGTGGCTTATGGCAATTGGTATCAGCTGTTTCTCAATATGATCTTATGGTATTTTAAAGCTAATTGGTGTGCTGGAACTTCATATTGCATTGCATCGTGCCATTGCATGGAAAGAGACTACTGATAATGCCACTTACTCTGATTTATCAGCGAAACTACCCTGACCAATGCTAGTAGCAAGCTGCTGTATCCCTAAAATCCAAGGAACTATACTGATTTGGATGGCAAAGCAAAAATGAAGAGCCATGAGGAGAACAGCAGGAACGGGATTTGGGAGGGCATCATTTGGAATGTTGAAGCACAGAAAAGATACTTTCCAGACTCCAACTTTGGAAAATGGAGAGTAACACAAGAGAACCATTATCTGATCTCTGGGGTCCTGCTTTCAGCAGCAGTAGATATTGTACATTTGTTGCTTCTTTTTTGGGACGTGACCAGGAAAACTCCAAATTGTGAGGTATTTATGACTTTCTGGTTTTTTTTAATTCATCTGTTCCCTTTCAGAATACTTGATGCTAGATTGATCTGAAAAGTGTGTTTCATTTTGCCTAGTCGTGGGTCTCTTTGTTACAGTGGGTCGATGTTGATGGTATTTGATTTTCCATGTGGAAATATAGATTTTCTTAGTTTCAAAAGTGGCCTCTTAATTTTTACCAGTGTTTTCAGCATATGTGTTAGATTTCCACATGCAAATCAAGTTGTTAGAAATCTAATCTAATAATTTACACATTTTAAATCTAGGACTTAGGTGTATAATTTGCCAGTATAACAAGGCACATAGACGTCTCACCACAAGTATGTGCAAAAGTCCTTTGTGAGTTTAAAAATGAAGTTTTTGAGCGTATGATAATATACATGGGCAAAACTGCATTCCCAAGGAATTGCATCCATAAACATAGAGGCCAGGCTAAAACCATTTTAAGAATCTGTCCCTAACTGCTGGGGAAGGAAGAAATAGGAAGGAAGTTCAGGGAAACCAAGAACATTACTGTCCTGCCACAAAAGTTTCATAAATCCACATAAGAAACTAAAATCAGAAGGTGGGAGCAAAGGAAATTGAATGTTTATCTTAAAAACACACCAAAATAGAACTAACAGTGATATTTTGACAATGAAACCTTCATGAATGCACTGTCAAGGAAAGTATAGTCATCCTTTACAGACATCTATCCAATTTCCAAAGGTGCTCTGAATCCACAATATGTATTAAACACAGTCAGAATTGTGGGTGTTGAGCACCTTTGAAAATCAGGCCAGGAAACAACCAAACAGTCTATTTAAACTGCAATCCATAAGTTGTGTAACACAATCACAAAAACTGCTGCAGTAGCTGGTAATTGACAGAGTTAATGAATTGTGTTAAGCAGGTATACTACAGAAGAAGCTGTCCCCAACAGAGTGATTCGCCACTTGGGAAATACTGTGACAGTTGTCTTTGTGGAAAAATTATGTGGTACTCTTTCTTTGTCAACTCTTATCTATGATGAGATACTCCCCACTACCACACAAGACTTTCACATTGACAAATACATGCTTGAAGCTGGTGTTTGAGGGTAGAGGATAAGATAAGGAAAGGGAAAGAGATGTAGTGGCTAAATGTAGAGCAGCTAAGCTTTTTCCCATGATCCACATGTACATTATTGATTAGCAAAAACTAATATGTTGGCCAAATTCTGCTCTCTCACGCTGAAGTCAATGGGGTTGCAAGTGAATAAATGAAAACAGACTTTAGCCTGGTGACTTTTTTGTAAGTTGCACAATTTACTTCACAGTTACTTTGAGAAATTTTTAATAATCAACTGTCTAGCCTGCCCCTCCTCAAACAGAACAATTAATTTAAATTGCAAAGGGTATTTTAGAGTAATACTGTTTTCATATTATCTTAGTATATAAAACGTGAACATTAACTTTGAAATGACAAGGTTGAGGCTTTGAAATATATAGACCAAGCGAAATGGTCACTGCTGGTTCAGAAAGATGCCTACATAATATTGAGTAATGAAAAAATATTGGTTGTGTCATTTTGGTTTGGTTTTGAAATATTCCATAATTTGATTAGACTATCTCAGTGTCTTATTAACAAAAAACTACACGGAATAGTTGGATTTTCCTGACTATCTAGCTCAAAGTGTAGAGAATCACAGACTGTCTTCTGAATCTTATACTAGCTGACAGTGTCTTACTTGGATGTAATATCACTGGCAAAAAAAGCAGATGACACTGAAAGCTTTTTAAAGTTTTGGAGCTTATGGCTCCTTCATTTTTCTTAGTTATTTAGACTAAATTGAGAAAGTTGTACCAAGGAAATAACTTACTGGACCTTTGAGTTTTTAGACGTAGACTTAGAGTTACCACGAGCAACTTAGTAGAAACTCAGGACAAACACTTATGTAGTACCAAAAAGTACTGTTTCAAAAGGTATTGTGCAAACAAAACCACCAAAAGAAGCTAATTGAGAGGATCATACTATTGTTTCAGAAAGTAACAATGTTTTGAGAGAGAATCAATACTTAGTAAAGATCTCAGGATGTAAACAAAGCAAATAATAATAAGCATTGCACAACAAGTAATCTATTAATAACCAAAAGACAGTAAGTGGAAAAGAGAATGAATGGAAACATTTGTTGATCGTACTAAAAATTTAAGCTTACAGAGATCATGATCTCTTGCTCAATCTTTCTCACGGATGTAAATTTCAAATAGCCATTTGTTATGATGTTTTCAAGAACGGCAGTCTGGACATTAAAATATTTTCAGCGTAGCTAGTTACTATTGGGATTTGAAAATCGCTTCCTTACAATTTATTAGGGACCACAGTTTAAAATGTTTTTGTACCCAGAGAATCTCAAATGATGCCATTAAGACTGCATAAAATACCACAAAATACCAAGAGATCAAGCCAAGTAGCAATTATCTAAAGCATTTTTCTGGTATCTACCCAGATTTTTCTTTGGGGAGTGCTAACTCAGTAAATAATCACAATACATAAACAAAGCATTGGCTATAACTCTGGAAAGAACCTAAAATCTTCTCTAAAGTGTTTTGCTCTGTTTGATAAAATAGTCTTTGGGGATGTACTAATGGCCAAAAGCTAAAGATCCAAAGAAAGGGAACTTGATCCATTTGAAACAGAAGAAAAGGCTGAAGAAAGCAAGTGCAAAAATGTGGTGGTGCTCACTCAAAAAATGCTGACTTCCTCTTGTAGGTCATCTCACAGGTCCACCTTATACCACATAATAGTGTAATTAAAAAGTGCTGATGTTTTATGTGAGCAGGAATTTTGCCTCTTCAACCCACCAATGAGCCAAAGATAAATAATCTTTAGAGTTTGAATCTTGTGTATTGCTTCAGAAATACAAGGTGCATACTGTCACACAAAACCAGCCCCAAAATAGGACTTCTAAGCTGTTAGCAATCCTGATAAGAATTCATAAACACTGAAATGGTATATTATATTTTCAAAGCACTGTACAGACTATCTATGGTAAAGATTGGATGTCGCTATAATAATGCTGAACTTAATATGTAGCTGCAAATTGGGTGTGTCTGAGAGAGAGAAAATATATGGTATTGTATAATTATTAACAATGTTGGGTATTTGTAACCAATCCTCTTGGTTACAAATTGGTCAGTATGATGGGTATATCACAGAAGCTGGCAGGGAAGAGGCTAATGCATTTATTTTTTTGTGAGAAGGACCACAGTTTCCTGCCCTATGTGCAGGTATTTTAAGGGTAGCAAGGCTGGGCCAGTTTTGTATATTTAATTAATTCTTTCCAGTATGTAAAAGAGTACTGTGTACATCCTCTGCACTGGCTTATTTGTTATATGGGGAATTATACTTAACTGCCTTGTAAGGTAGAGTTTGAGGTCTTGCTCAGTAATAAGGGATTTGAAGTGCACAGAAATGTAACATCAGGCAGTGAAGGTTAGACCTTAACTCATGGTCTTCTTGTTACCAGATAAGTGCACTTCCCCAAGGTGATAGGGTGATTGGATAGCAAGAGTCTTGCTTTCTCATTGCCTGACTTGGCAGTACAATGGAACAGGCGGGCCAATGCAAATAAAATTCTGCAAAACCTGGTTCACTGGCAAAATTTTAGTAGTGGTTTCCTCTCCTCCTCTGGAACGTGGCTGAAGTGTATTTTAGACATTCTCTCTGGCCTTGGTGGAAGAAAGCTAGGCCCAATAGCTGTGCTTCAGATTTTGGCTGAGAGAAGCTGTGATGGGCAATTATGCCTGAACATATAAGTTAGAATTTTCTGTATATATTCATCCTCAAGAAATGTGCTAGAATGCTTCACTAGAGAAATACTACAGGCATTTTATTCAGGAATATTATTCCTTGGAGGCCTGGAGCTGAGTAAAGAAATGTGTAGTGGAGATAGTACATTGAGAGACACCAACATCTCAGGATGCCTGCAGAAAGGACAAAATTACTACTCAAACAACATTAATTAATATAATATTATTGGACATCCTCATATAATTCAGCCCTGAAAACACTGACACAGACTTTTTGAGAAAAAATAGAAAACGTATGTCCCCTAGTCAATCTGTTGTGGACTTTGGAGGAGATAGAAAGAAGATGATAAAAGGCACTAATAAAAATTATTACTGCTTACAACCTTTAGCGTTTCTACCAAGGGTGTCTAACTCATCCTAATGAGCCTCAAAACAAGAACAGAACTGATGGTTTAAATTTATTTCTCAAAATAGTCAATAACAGGCAACAATTGGAAAGTAGTTCCCAAGTAAGGGAGTGTTGTTTTGTCCTTCCCTTCCAATAGAGTTCCCTCACATCATTAGAGCAGCTTCCTTAACTCGAGGACTGGGGCAGCCTCTTTTGATGTATGCCTGCTCTATGTTTCTGTATGTTTCTCCATCTCCATTTGCTCCTCCATTCAGCAATCTGGCCTCAAGATGCAGTTCTTGGTCTCTGAGGATCATAAGCACTTTGCACCATGTGTATGCAAATGAAAATCTAGCCTTCCAAAGGTTATATGTTTCCTAAAACATTTACAATGCATATGGCAAGATTGTATGGTACGTTTGAGTAGATTTCATGATACTTTATACATTAACCATCTCACAACCTATTTTCAGTAGGGACTGGACTGAGCTGAGCTTCACCACATTTTCATGTTTTCAGATAATCATTGATTGAACCAAAACTTGGAAGAAGGCGGCCCAGACAAAAAAATTTACATTCTGATTTTCCTCAAAGTCTTATAAAGAGAGATGTTTGGATTTGCAGTTTTATCCAGGAACATTTCAAATTTTAATTCTGTTAAGCCTTCACAGAACCAAAAGGCTGTACGTTTTGGTATGAATTCTCCCTCGGTGGAGGCCATCTTATAAATACAGCGGTATCTCTTTGAAAGTGTGGTGTACTCTCTAGCCATGTGAGATTTCTCTTTACAGGATTCATAAAATCCTGCACATATGTCATGTGGCTGCCACCTGCGCTTCTCATGGGAAAGGAAGGAATCACGGCAACCATCTTAGTGATTGTATGGGCTTCCTTTTGGAAGGTTTTTTCAAATTCAAACAAAGCTTCAATATCATCTAAAGCTTCCCCCAGGATTTGTATTTCATATTAAAGGACTAATCCTCTCCTCCTCGCCCAGCCCAAGGAACTCAACATGGTGCCAGAGAACTTAGT
Organism: Dermatemys mawii; assembly: GCA_007922305.1. Classification (NCBI taxonomy): domain Eukaryota; kingdom Metazoa; phylum Chordata; order Testudines; family Dermatemydidae; genus Dermatemys; species Dermatemys mawii. The sequence goes on from ML677326.1 coordinate 26,311,217, forward strand.
GGAAACAAGGGGAGAGGAAATGTTCCCAACGGGCTGCAGATAAGGGTGCTACTCCAGTTGAAGAGTTGATATAGGCTCCATGGCCCTTGTGCACCCTTTTTGTTGTGGATGAAGGACCAAAAAATCAGCATATAAAGTATTGGGGTTGTGTAGTGGGGTGGTCCCCCTGCTCCAGCCCTAGGGGTGTTAAAGGCCAGCCCTGGGAGAGGGCTGGGCTGACAGTCAATAGGAAAGGCTGGGAGGCAGCCAATCAGGGTCAAGCTGGGCCCTGTACAAGAGCTACAGGGCCAGAAGGCAGAGATAGACTCACTCCAGCTCTGGAGTAAGAAGGGCCTAGCTGCCTGGGAGCACAGGGTAATGGAAGCAGAGCAGTGCTGGGGAAAGGCAAGAGGAGCTGGGGAGCTCCGGCCTGGCAACTTCCCAGGCTGAGGCCTTGTTAAAGGCCAAAGGAGGTACTGGGGCTGCAGAGGCAGCTGGTCCAACCCTCTTTCCAGTGATGAGTAGCCATTACAGACTGAAGTCTGCCCCAGAGAAAGGGGGCTAGATGACAAATGGCAGTAGCCACTAAGGCAAGGTGGGCATGGGAGGAGGGGATTCCCCTGGGAGGGGAGACCCAGACTGTGGGGTGCTGTTGTGGGCAGAACCCCATGGTAAGGGGCACCAGTGTTTGGGGGAGAACGGGGCCTGTGGCAGGCAAGACACTGGTCAGCAGGAGGTGCTCCAAGTGCTGGAAAAGAGCTAATTCCCAGACTGACCAGCAGGAGGCGCCACAGCAGTGAGTCAACGCTTTGTACAGGTTGGTTTTAGACAATTTTTGCTTTTCTTTCACTGGAAAGTGCCTTTCTAATAATGGATGGCTGCAGTCTCAAAAAATCCATCTTGCCATTTTCAGCAGCTGACACTTGAGCAGAAAAGCCTGTACTCTACATGTATTTCCACTGACGTCAATGCAGCTCCACAGTGGAACGGGAATTTTCCTCCACAGATCAGACTGCAAGATCAGGGCCCTATACAAGAGCATAGAAACAAGTGGCTGGGCGTGGGGCTGTGGCCTTTTGTACAGCGGGACAAGGGTATATCTGGCAGAGCTGTGTGTTTTGTGGCCATCTTTTAAACTTGTTTTATGTGGCTTTAATGCAAAGGAGATGAAAAATAAAGTCTGTCCCTCAGCTTGCTTGGCTCTCCATTACTTTCTAACACAGGGTGTTTCAATAAATCATAATTACACATACAAATTCATCAACTAAATTTGGGCATGCAATTAGTGGTCTAATTATATTTTGATTGTAATTGAGTACTTAAACAGATGACCACATGTCAGCCCCAATCCCACCCAGTTGTTTTTATGTTCTCTTTTTAATGTATGCAATTGTTTCTTCACTCTTGAGTACCTCCTGTTAAAATATTTACATACTATACTTGCAAATGCCACTCTGTGTCCATCGAGGCAACACAAGTGCATCTTTGTGAACACTTACTATTATTATTAGTTTGATAGTAGTGCTAAGAAGCCTCATCTGAGATAGGGCCTCATTGTCCTGGGTGCTATACAAACACATAGTAAGAGACAGTCCCTACCCTGAAGGACTTAGATAACCCATGTGCCTATTACGGAGATACCTTTTTAAGAGCTTTAGAGAGAAGGGGGAGAGAGAAGTGAGTTGTCTGGGTCTTTGCAGCTAGGCAGATGCACAATTAGCATTCCATGCACAGAAGTTTCTGGAATTGAATGTGGTAGTTTTGGGTATATGCAATAGGTTCCATGTAGGTGGACTTAGACTCCATTGAGGGCAGTTAGTCAGGGCAACTGCTGTACAAAAGGGACATGTGACCTTCCTGGGTTGGGCGACACTTAGCCACAGGTGGTTTTCCCCTAACTCTGAAGGGCTTTTCAGCAGGTTGATCCTATCGTTAACATCCCAGCACAGGGTAGTATGGTACTGTTAGTTATAGAAAGAAGAAACTGGGAGGGAAAACTAATTTCTTTCATTTTAGTTGTACATCTTGAATGTTATTTGGTTTTAACCAGCATCGTTCACCAATTCCTTTCTTATTTAAATGTGATTATGGGAAAAGAGCCACTTATATTTTGCTTTTCCTAGTTTTGTATATTTAATGTAAATATTTATTCTAAATATTTATTGATTTTTCATTTATATACTTAGTACTGGTTAGCTGGCTAATTAGTTAGTTGACTGGCCAACCATGATTCCACAGTCCTGCAGAGAAGTAGAGGCTGCTTCGGTTCCACCTGGACAGTTCTGCAAGCAAAAGGAAGGAAGATACTACTGCAGTGCTTTTGACTCAGCAGACTGTGTAGCGTTGATGAATCATGACTCTGAGACTCAGTGAACTCAACGTAAGCTTTTGGAACTTTGTGTTACTTCTCATTGTGTGTTTGTGGGGACTAATCTGTTTAGATTTAATTTGTTTCTTTGGTTTATATTGATATAAAACTGAGAAGATAATGTATATGCATAATGCAGTAGCTTTGTTATCTAGTAGAAATTAATCTATTATTATGTTTCTTTATCATTATAAGATTTTATAAAGATAGTACTTAATTCTTCAGTTCATTCTTTTTGTTCTTTTTGGACTTGATTGAGGGAAGACTGACCCTGTGCAACTCTTGCTGAAAATCCTCAGTGACTGAATTTTGGGTTTTCACGTGCTCTTCTATAGGAGTTGTGTTTAAGCACGAGGCAAGGGGTAGTGAAATAAACTCCATCCCACCCAATTGTTAGACTTACACTTTTAGATAAGACTTATAAATGAAGTACTATAATCCCCCCCCCCCTTTACAAATGAGGGACTGAGATATAGGGTACATCTACATTGCAGCTGACAGTGTGCTTCGTTAGGGTGAGCAGACACGTGTGAAAAATTGGGATGGGGGTGGAGAGTAATAGGAGCCTATATAAGAAAAAGACCCAGAAATTGGGACTGTCCCTATAAAATCAGGACATCTGATCACCCTAGTGCTTCTCAACTAGGGTAGACACACACATGCTTGTTCTGCTCAAGCTAGAATGCTAAAAAGAACATTGTCGTTAGAGGGTAGCACAGGCGTCAGCACTGGCTAATGGCCTGAACACAAAACTGCCTGGACCCTCTTGTATGTACTCAGGCTGGCAGCCTGAGCCAGCCCCCTCAGGTACACTTTTTAGTGCTATTTTGAGCAGAGCTAACGCATCTGTCTATCTGAGCTGGGAAGCTGGGAAGTCCCAGCTACAGGGTGGACGTACCCATAGCCAGACTTGTCCAAGGTTACACAAAGAGCCCATGGCAGAGACAAGAACCAAACTCAGGTCTCCTTGGTCCCAGTCCAGTGTCTTAACCTTCCTTTCTCCAAATTAACCTCTCGTGTTATTTTGAGATACATATACAAATAAGCTCTGCCTATCGTTTTCAAAATGTACTGATATCACCTATATTGGGTCTCAGAATCAGTACTTTGATTACTGTTTGCATTCACATGTTTCAATAAAAATGAATTTAGCTAAGAATAAAAATAGCTTTTACACAAAATATAGCAACATTTACATTTGTATTGATTTCATGTACTTAGCTTTAACCAACAGATTTTTTCACTGAACTAACTGCCATTAATTTCAATTAAAATGTATTGATCTGGGTAAAAGTTGGTTAGATTAAATGTTCCCTGACTTTGAAAAAAATATTTGCTTAAGGAAAAATTGTATGACTATTTAGATACATGCATATTTTGTGTTGGGGGAACTCTACTGGCATCAGCAAAAATATTTGGGCATTAGTAAAAACCATTAGCTATAAAGGAAATAATTTGCTTCAGTGAAACGTGTTGGTACCAGTAATACTGAGTATTCTATATATTAATTTTCATTTACAATTTTGTTTGACATTATTAAACACTCTTCAGAAAGTTACATTTGATTTCAAAATATCAGAAAATTAAATCCACTGAGGAGGAACTCAGTTTCAGTAAAAAGGCATTTCTTAACCACAAAACTCAGATTCCTTGGTGCCCTCTGAAATGAAATGGATCTATTTTGGATTGCAGACCTACACTGATGCAGTGTACAGTATGTGGCCTACATTAAAGTACAATGTGCATATTAGGTATGGAATTAGTCTTAATTCATATAATCAAAATATATAAATGGAAATAAAAGATATGCAAAGAATAAGGCTGATCTATCAGTTCTTTATTAGCCTGGAGTCTTGAAGACTGGAAGCCCTGGGGACTTTAAATCTAATCCTGCAAGGTGCTGAGCATCCTCATTTTTCAACGAAGACATGCAGTTGCCTGTGTGATTCTGCCTTCAGTTACGTTCCCGCAGCTTCTCTGAGTGTAAATGTCCTTATCTTTAAAATATGGATAACAACTCAATTGGCATTGCAGGAGAGAGTGAGGATAAAATTTATCCCACAGTGATTTGCCTGCAGCCACACAGCAAATCAACTGCAGGGCTCAGGTTAGCACTCCGGAGATCATGACGCTCCTACATTCCTTCTTTGGAAATGCACTTCCTGTACATTTGTGTCATTTAAATTGGGAAACCAAGAAGTAGCTAAGATGCTGAAGAAAAGGAGAGTGCACATTTCCTACATACAAAATAGAAGGGGTTGAACTCCATGAACATCAGGGACAGCTACAAGAGAATGTGTCATGCTTGGTAGCAAAGAGGCATGGACTAGGAATAATCAACACAGAAACTTTATAGGATAAAGTAGGGGACATCTGAAGGAAGAATGGCAGGCTGATGAAGGTTAAAACAATACTGAGCAGAGACCAAATACGTAATGTGATATGCAGATACGCACCCCAAGCTGGCTGTATGACAGAATAGGAGGAATTCCAGATAGCGCTGGACTAAGTGATAAAAGAAGTACCACAAGCTGAGACTGCCTGATTATCAGAGCAGATCTCAGTGGTCATGTAGGAAAACACAGTGAGGGCTACAAGGACTGTCATGGAGGAGAAGGCTATGGAAGCAGACATGAAGCTGGTGAGAATATCTTACAGATAGCCAGCCCCACCAGCGCCGTAACCAGGATGCCAGGGAGCAATAGCCCCCCACTCTTTAACAGAAGAATTATATGCACTCTCTGCAAGATATTTAAGTATTAATTCTCCTTCTACAAAGGTTCTGGTGCCTGAAGAGCCATTGGCCTGTTCCCCTTTTCCCCACTTTAAAACTGGCTGGGAGGAAGTGCACTGTGGCCTGGCCCAGTTGGCTGGCACTCAGTCCCACTATGCATTGAGCTACATGCCAGCAGCCGGGCTCTCACCAGTCAGCTACCAAAACTGCAGTGGAGGCTCCTCTTGACATTGGGGACCCACCAGATCCAGGAAGCAGGAAGCACTTGTCACCCAAGTGTGTTGGTCTGGTCAACATATAAGAAATGAAGGGTAGGGGCTCCAGGAGAGTAGGGCTGGTGGTGGGGGCAATCCCCTCCCATTTTTGCAGTCCTTCTGGTGCACATGACTATCACCCTTCCCTGCTTGTTGCTAATATAAACCTTGTAAAGAGGGAGGAACATTTAATTACATTCAACGGGGGGGCCAAGAGGTCCCAGGTTCTTGATAAGAAGAGATCTAAAAAATGTGAGAGACTACAGAGTGATTCCAGGAGAGCAGAGTGCAGAGCAACATAGCTTGCTTGTAAAAGATTTCTAGATGGAAAGGCTAGCTAGAGACAAAATATAAAGTAGTGAAGGGTTGTGAATAAGGAATGTAGTCTGAAATTTAAGGAATGAGGTTCTACAGAGCGTGGACAATGATCAAACTGACAGTGATTACACCAGTGAGGCTTGAGGAGAAATATCCAAATATGTCCCATAAAGTGCAAAAGCTGTCTGTGGCTAAACAAAAAGAGAGCAATTTCAAGGCCAGGAGACATGGTGATGGTCCATCAATGTGCAAGAGATAGTAAAGAAGAAGGAAAAGTTTATGTGATGGCTGAAAGTAAGAAAGATGAAAAAGTTATGAGGAATACAAGCTAGTGAAGGAAAAGGCCAAAAGATTGTTTGCAAAAGCTAAGGGTCAGGCACTTAAGGCCTTATGTGCAGGACTACTTACTAAGGAAAGGGAAAAAAGAATATACAGATTAACCAAGAGTAGGCAAAGAAGCACTGAGGACATGAGAGTTATGAAGTGTATTAAAGATGCAAGTGAAACAACAGTGGTGGAAGACATAGGATTCATTAGGAGATGGCAGTGGTTTTATAAGAAATCACGCAATGGAGAAAATCTGAGGAAACCCATTGAGGAAAGTATGCAAAAGCAACAACCCTCACAAGACCAATCACTGTGATAGAGACTCAGATAGTGCTAAAGATGATAAAATATGGAAAGGCAGTGGGACTGGCTGGTGTTCTAATCAAGGCATTTAAAGGTTTAGGCCATGAGGGAGTAATGACAAACTTCTTCCACTTAATCCTCTGAACTGGAAAAATGCCCAACAAGTGGAGGAAGAGCACACTGGTCACTGTTTTCAAGCATAAAGCGGAAGTACAAGAATTACAGACCCATCAAAATAGTGGGCCACACTATGAAATCATTGAAAAGAATATTGAGAAGGAATAGGAACTAGAACACAAAGTAAGTGACAACCAATTTGAGTTTATGCCAAGAAGGTTAACAATGGATGTAATGTTTGCAGCCCAAATATTGCAGGAGAAGTACAGGATGAAAAGCAAGGAATTGCATTTAGTATTTGTGGATTTATGAGAGTTTTTTAGAAAATTGATGTAGTGGTGCCTCTGGTCATGGAATCTGCTGGAGGTGTATTTTCTAGCCATTCAAGGACACGTACAAAAGTAGCACAACGGCTACAACATGTCATTGACTGTGAAAGTGGGTCTACATCAAGGATCAGTCTTAAGTTCATTCCTATTTGTGATTGTAATGGACATATTGATGCAGGGAGTTAGAGGAGAGGCTCCATGAAGCATGCTTTTCACCAATAAATACAAATTGGAAAGGGATCTAAAAATATGGGGAGTGCTGCATTAAAAGAAAATGGTGTATGAATCAGCTGACAAAAGATGGAATACTTGCAATGCTTCATTGGGAGGGACAACAAGAAGCCAGTAAAGCTAGCTGGTATAGAGTTAAAGTGTGTGCAACAGTTCAGATATTGTTTCAATGTTGAGTTATGATGAGAAGGCAGCTGCCAATGTTAGGAGTCACATGAAGGGCAGTTGGTGCAAATGGAGGGAGTTGATGGAAATTCTCTGCAATAACAATATGCTAAGTAAGCTAAAGATCAAAGTGTATAAAACCATAATTAGGCTAGCTATGATGTACAGTTTAGAATGCTGCTTGATGAGGAAGTGAAAACAACTACTTCTCATTGCCAAAATGAAAATGCTCAAGTGGATGCTGGTAAGATGAGCACTGATAGGCTACACAGCGAGATGGTACGAGTCATGCTGCAGATGGAAAAGCTTAGGGCGTATTGACTGAGATGGCTAAATCATGTGAGGCAACAAGATGTGGCATATGTAGGTCAGAGGACACTATTTAATAGTCATGGCACAAAGATCATAAGGAAGATCCAGTAAAAGGTGGTTCAAGATGCTGAAGGATGACGTGAAGGTTGGTGTCATCTTGCAAGACACACTTGACAGGAACACATGGAGATAAAGAACAACAGCTGCCAACTGTGATTAAAGGGAAAAGGTGAAAGTAAAGAAAAAATTGGGACTGTTTTTTTCTTAATAGGACATATAGTGTGTTTTGCTTTGGTGTGCATTATATTTAGTTGAAAATATTAAACCTGAATGGGAACTGTTTATTTTTATCTTCACAGGGTTGTTTAGAAAAAATGTGCTATCCATATATATGCTATAGATATAAAGAGGGCAGTCAGTTTTGTACTTGCCACCTATATATTCAATAGGACATTATCTGTTAGATCTGTATTAACTATGACACTGTACCTGTAGCTACTGTATGGGCAGCCAGCAGGAGAGTGCCAATTAAAAACACCAGTACAGCAATAAAACAGAATGCAGCTAGCAAGGAGAAGAGTCAGGGGCATCATGCAAGGTGTAGTAGGACACAACTGCCACACACGATTCAGCGGGAAATCTGGGAGCATGCTGCACGTGATGATGAAGAGAACACGTACACTAAGGACGTTTGGGGGTAAATTTTCAGCATGATGCATTGAGATGTAACTGCATGACCTCCATTAACTTTAATGGGATTCGCAAAGTTAAATCCCTGTGTGCTGCATTGGAACTGTCCCACAAAGCGTTAAGAACACACAACAATTAAAGTAACTATAAATAGACAGATATTGAATTCTGAATTAAAGGAGAAACAAGTAATAACTGAAGATACAATGTGGTGGCTGGTATATACCTTATTGCCAAACCCAAGAATTCAGAAATCATGAGTCAGGCCCAAAACTCACAAGACATTTTTTTAAAATAATAAATATTGTGCTTACTTTTCTTTGGTTTCTGGTTATCTGAGCTTTTAGGCTAACTTTGCTCTGTTTTCTAGCTCTTCTCTGTAACCATGAGGGCTAGAAAATACCTTTTAAAAAAATGAAAGCTGAGCTCTTCATGATTCGAAGAGGTGGGGCTTTAAGAAGATTACCAAATATCAATGTCCTGTGATACATTTCCTGAGGATTAACAGTGTGGCATATAGGTATTTATGCTCCCTTGATGCCCTCATATGTAGAATATAAAGTCACAGATTTGGAAATGTTATGTGTATAAACTGTGGCATTAGGAAGATTGGGATCTGCATGTCACATTTATAACAGCTATTGCCATCCAAAAGAGAAAACTCCATAAGTGAATCCAGGTATACTGACCCACAGAACACTGTAGGAGAGTGCATGGGACATGGCAGGAAAAGCATCCATAGCAGAGAAGTGGCAACGTTACACTTAGTATTTTATTATTAGCTATTTATAATTTTTTACTACCCAGTAACATAGAAGATGGGTCTGTTTCCCAAATGTCTTATAATTTAACTAATAAGCAAGGGGGGAATTTTCAAGAGCATTGAGCGTTCAACTAACTTGACTCCCATTGAGGGCAATGGGAGATGTTTTGTTGATTTCAGTGGATTTTGGATCAGGCCCCTAATTTGAAGAAATCAGAGCTGAGTGGAGGAGAGAAGGGAGAATCAATTCTTTGCTCCTTGACTTTCATTTCATATTTACATTTATTTATTTACTTACATAGTGCCAGACTTGCAAAACTGGGTTGGTAATTTACAACCTAAGCATAAAATCTCTCCTCCTGTGTGTTAGCATGACAATGATAGTAATGAACAAATTTAAAAGATTTTATTTACCCCTCCAAGACAATTATTCAGCCAGGGTGAGTAGAATTTTGCAAACCTGGAAAAGTACTTAGGAGATGGAAAATAATCATTAAAATAATTTTAAAAGACTGATTTTGCCCTTACCACAATGGAGTTCCTCACTGGATTATGGAAGCCAGAACAGGCCTTGTAGAGCACAGACTAACTCATATGAAATCTTGCCCTTCACAAAATTCACTTGGCCTAAGACATCAAACTAACTGTAGCCAAAACCAAAATAGAATCAACCAAACTATGTACAATCTGAAGAATGAGTCAAAAGAAACCTTTGCAACATGATGGGGACCAAGTCTCCAAGGTAATGGGTTGGCACTGAGAATGCCGTCATCACTCCTACAAAATCTAATTTCCGCCATCACCAGCCAAGGCCTTCATCTGACCTCAGTTATCATGGCAGGACATACTGAAGGTAGTGATACTTACATTACTGAGTCCTAGAAGCAGTGGCATAAAACCAGCTCAGGTGATTGTCCAAGCAGGTAGAAGTTAAATGAAGAAGAAGATGGGGGACAGTTAATAAAGAAGGATGAAACCAATACAGGACAAAGAAGGTAGAATAAGGCAAATACAAAATATCAATACAAGGCACAAGTAATAAAGCATATACACAAAGTTGCCCCAATGTTAATTTGTGCCAAAAGATGAACAATAGAAGCTCTTCTACTGTTAGGTGAGAGTTGGTTTTTGGTGGGATTGCTGTTGTTTAGTTATAAATAAAAATGATGCCGTCGTCTCCTTGCCTAGGTAGAATATTAGTGCAAGTCCCTGTCAACTAAACTCTTTTCAAATCACAGTTTTCTATTAATCTCTCAGACACAAAAGCCATCACAAAATTTTTGCAGAAGTCTTAGGACAGGGAAAAAATAATAGAAGGGAATGGGAATATAGTATCTTCTGATATTTCAAGTGTTCTCTTCTGGCCAGTCAGCTATGATGATGTAAAATACTCCATTGTTACATTCTCTAACTTAAAGTAAGAGGAATGAAGTTATATGAAGTTAGACAAGGTGACGCTACATTGGTAGCATTCTCTCTTTGTGCAATTATGCATAGTCTAAAATAATGGGAAATCAGAATTTCCTCACTTGGACTCCTTCCCATTTTCTACTTCTGAAGCTCCTCATTCCAAGAGAGATTTTTTCCAAAGGTAAGGAGACTGGAAAGTGGGCAAATAACATGGGAAAGGGGAAAGCTATTTACAGAGAGGCTGGAATCAGTCAGATAAGTGACTCTTCTAATAAACGTTTGACTTTTCTCCTTCACTTTCTAGAGAGAGTCAAGGCTTAAATAAAATGACTACATTAAGAAGCTTAATAATTTCTGCATTTAAGCTGACTTGGTTGCTTGTGGGAGCGCTTAAGGTTTATGCTAGCAATTCCCTTGCATCCTAGGGATCAGGAGTGGAAGCTGATAAGATAACTTGAGGAGCAGGAGAGGCATGTCTCACTCCAGTAGCTCTGTCTTCAGAGAATATTGGTATCTGGCATGAGGATACCATGGTCTGTTTCAGATACACAAAGTAAGCAAAGGAAGATAGCTACAGTATACTGACTTCAGTTGCTACTGAACACTCCCCTGAGAGTGAGAGCTAATTTCCTCTGCTCTAGTGGGTTTTTTCACATTTTCCCCCTCATACTAGAAGTGATACCAGGAACAAGAAGGGAAAAAAACAACAAAGTGATATCAGAATCATATTTAAATGTATATCCAGAAGTCTGAGAAATTGTGCTGTGGTCAAAGAAATCAGTGAGAAAAAATGTTTCCAGTTGATCTGCAAGCAGAGGCAAAAGAGACTGAAATTGTAGAGATGTAATTCAAGGCAAACCCAGACTACTCAGGTGTCTAAAATGGTAGTTATTACAGGCAGTCTGAAAGCTTGAGAACTAAGGAGTTGCTGAACACTAATATAGTTCTCTTCTGAGAGGCTACAGAGTATCACTGCTCTGGATTTTCCTGAAGAGAATTATACTTGGAATCGTGATCAGAGGATGAAGGAGTGCATTTTCTTCAGAGCGAACTAAAGAAGCAATTGAACAGATTTCATAAAGTTGTTTCCACCTGCTGACCAGGAAACAACTGATTTATCCAGGGTACCATTCTTTCTGTACATCTGGGGAAACTATCACCTAACAATCAGCAGGGAGGAAATGTAACTCATGCTGCTGGACTTGTACAAGGGAACAAGAAATTAAAAGCCTACACACTGTCAAATAGCGCAGACTAGTAATTATGCCTTCCCATTCCAAAATTTCTGCTGGTCTTGGTGTTTTTTTTCCCAGTGGTTTTCAGAAGGTTATGACAACTGATGAATCACAGTATATTGTACCACTGAAACGCCTTTTCACCCAAAGACCCATTTCACATATATGACAGCACATAGTAAGTACAAAGCTGTATTCTGTATTAGAAACTCACTTTACAAGACAGTGTTTTTAGCTACAGATGTTGAGTTCATTAATTAAATTAAAAATAACTTAAATTATGTGGGAGTTTCACTGAGAACTGGCTGGATACTGCAAAATATTTCTGTGAATATTCATTTCAATCTGTAATCAAATTTGGTTTGCCTGCATTCACATTCCTTCTACCTTCACTTTCCACAAATATTCTAGCTAATTAGGTTAATGTCAGGAATGTTTGCTGAAACTAGAGCAGTCAGAAAAGTTCTATTTCATCAAAAATGGAGCGTATAGGTGGAAATTGTGAACATTTATAGCCACAGGTTTTTTTAAATTAAGTGAATGCTCTAAAATATTAATGGAGAGTGAATTCTAAATTTTTAACCCTGAGTATTTGCACCTGTGACACATTTTTAAGAGTTATGTGTATCCAATCAGGGAACAGGAATATACTATGAGTCCTACTGGAGTAACACAATTATTGAATGTTTTCAACAAAATGCTCACTAACAAACTGCTGACCAGTAACTGGGTCGACATATTCAATTGCAGAGTCAGAGCCTAAATGAAGGCATGACATGACAAGGTGAACTGGAATATATGCAGTTAAGTGAAACAAATAAACTTTAACAAAAGGGAAAGGAAAGTGAAAGAAAGAAGGCAAAACATTGTCGTGTTCTATCCCTTTCACCATCATTCACCATCAGGGCCTTATCTTCAGTACATATCTGTGAGACTCCACATGCACTTTGGCACTATATAAATAATAAAAGCAAGGTAAGACAAAAGCAGAAGGGAGAGAATGAGACAACTCAGCAAAGAGGTTGCATACACAAGATTCTGAGTTTACTTGAAGGCTCAGACTTTGTCTTAAAATGTTTTGGGGAGGGCTCCATGTGTTTAAAAAAATGTATCAGAGGAATAAATATCAGGAAGGGAGGGAATTATGTAAGCTCAGTACCAATGTGGACACAAGAACAAATGGATATAAACCGGCAAACAGGAAGTTTAGACTTGAAATTCGATGAAGGTTGCTAACCATCAGAAGAGTGAAGTTCTGGAACAGTCTTCCGAGGGGAGCAATGGGGGGCAAAAGACATATCTGGCTTCAAGACTAAGCTTGATGAGTTTATGGAGGAGATGGTATGATGGAGTAGCCTAATTTTGGCAATTAACTGATCTTTGACTATTAGCAGTAAATATGCCCAATGGTCTGTGGTGGGACGTTAGATGAGGTGGGAACTGAGTTACTAGAGATAATTCTTTCCTGGGTGTCTGGCTGGTGAGTCTTGCCCACATGCTCAGGGTTTGGGTGAGAATCTGTGGCCTGTGCTGTGCAGGAGGTCAGACTAGATGATCATAATGGTCCCTCTGACCTTAAAGTCTATGACTCTATGACTCTATGTATTTGAATATTTTGACAGTGTGTATCTGGGAGGGAATGAAACTATAGGAGAGAAAGAGTGGGAGGGAAGGAAGGAGAGATGAGTATTGAAGGAAGAGGGAGGGAAATGACTGGAGGTCCAGCTGACGGGGGGTTGTTCCCACTCTTTTTCAGGTCTGGTGAAGGTAGAGTAGGCACTGGTTGCTCTCCCTATACACTGCTTGCACAGCTTCTGCTGCCTGTGTTAGCAAATAACTCTGAATAACAAATATATTCAAGAAAATCATGGTTTGTTCATGGGCAATTTGCAAATGCAAGGAGAGGCTAAATTCAACAAATAAATGACTTGTTGTGAATTATTTGCCCTGCCTGCTCTGTTTGCAACTCAACAACCATGCTTGGCTGGTGGAGCTAGCAAGTCCCTCCTCACTCGCCTTCCTCCAATGCACAAGCCAAATCACTTCTGACTTTATTATTCTTGTGGCCTTATAGCACTGGCTTGCAAAAGAAGCACACATCTACAGATATCTTGGCATAACTTCAAGAGCAGTTCAGTAAGCAATTCACAACTGTTGACCATCTGGCTGCAAGATCTGAGAAAGATCTGTTAATGCTAGAGCTAGAATGTGTCCAAACTACAGCAGAGATTTGAAGAGAGAAGTGTATACATATTCTCTTGTTAAAAACCCAAGTGGAAATTACTACAGTTGTTTGATCAATTCATTTACTCAAGTAACAACTTATTTATTAATATTTATTCTTATTATTATGTATTAATTATTCTGTTAAAATAGTGTCCAGAGGCATCAATCAAGATGGGAATCTCATTGTTCTAGGTGCTGTACAAACAAAGAAAGATGTGGTCTCTACCCTGAAGAGCTTCAAATCTAAGACAAGCAATATATGAAGGGTGTGAGAGAGGGGTGCATTCAAGATATGTACAATTTTATATGTACTGCTTCTATAACCTAATGCTTCTCAACCTATCCTTTCTTGTCAGTGTCACAGAAGAAGTATTGGTTAGGAAGAATTTGGAGGAAAAGGTAGTTGACCTGTAAATGAATTTGTGGAGGGCATTACACGCATAGGGGCAACAAGGAAGAAGGTGAAAAGTGGCAGTTGATGAAGCAGACACGAGTTATGGGTTAACATTACCGTTTGTTGCTTTACAAAATGTTGTTTTGGAAGCCATAAGAGATGGTAAGCCAGCATGCATTTGTAGATGTCCTAGAAAAAGGATTTTGGAAAAAAAATCTGAATACTGTCTCTTACCTGTTGTAACTTTGTTGCATTTATTTGGTATCTGTACTGACGCCCAGCAATCTTACCCAGGACTGGGTTCTCATCTCTTTCTGAAATAGATGCTCAAAGAGAAAGCAGGTATGGAAAAAACAAAACTTGTGGTATTCCACCCCTAATGCTTGAACCTCCAGAGATCAGACAGGCCTTGTCTTTCTCTACAGAAGAATTAGAATTTATTTACAAACCTCTTTCTCCTTGGGCTAATGGTTTCCTAATATGAAATATTAGCTCAAAATTGCTTTGCTCTCCTATATAAGCCCCTAAAGCTCAGATAAGCATCTGAACATTAGGGAGCTTATCTGAACTGAACCCAGTCCCTAACCCTTTCGAGATTGGTCCATCACTGCTTACATTGTCATTCTGAAAAATATGCTCAAGGCTATTTAATTAGTTGTTCTTGTTTTCAGTTCAACATAGATTAATACCTGTGCTGGCCACAGATCAATGAGTTCTGGAGTCTCCTACAGATTAGCACATCTGCAGTTTACAGCCATTTTGCATTAGAAATGTGTGTGTGTGCGAATGTTTGTGTATATGTGTGCATATAAATTCCCATGTGGACTACTCCAGGGATCAATTCATAAGCAAAAGAAAACATGCTATTCTCAGGAAGGAGACCATGTATTTTATATCATTACAGTGATTACTAATATGTGACAACTGGAGCATATTTAACGGGACACAATTAATCTATTTAGGCAAAAAATGTCCCCCTTTAAATTCTTAAAATGTGATGGGAAATACCTTTAAAATTCTGTGACATTTTGAAAAATAATAATCTAGAGTATTACTTATGGCATGAAACAAATAGGGCTCCATAAAATTTCTTAGGGTCCTAGGAAAACTATTCTAAAGACCTACAGACTTCAGTATAGAAGGCTTAGTGTCAATAATTATTTGTCAGTGCAACAATTCTGAAGTAGAGCAGGATATGGGATGTTTTTCCCCCAACCAAATCATGATTCTTGAAAAGGGACTTGTCTTTCTTCTCCAGTCCTTCCGAGCCTCGTTAGCCTGAGCCACTAACATGACAGGACATAAGGGTACATATAATGAAATGCGTGTTTCTGTCTCATTGTGTTGAACTTAAATATCTTTGGAACCTGTTACCTGCTAAGCACTTCTTGAGAGCCGATGAGGTGAGGTCAATGCAAGTTAAAGGCACTGATGGTATTCAGGCAGAGCCATAGAACTGAAGGCCAAAATGGACCATCATGATCATCTAGTCAGACCTCCTTCACATTGCAACCTACAGAACCTTACCCACCCACTCCTGTATTAGCCCCCTAACTTCTGGCTGAGTTACTAAAGTCCTCACATCATGATGTAAAGACTTCAAGTTACAGAGAATTCACCATTTACACTGGTTTAAACCTGCAAGTGACTCATGCCCCATGCTGCAGAGGAAGGGAATACCCCTCCGCCCAACTACCATTGGCTTCTCTGACAGTCAGGTGATGAAGTACCTTTGGAGGATTTGGGTTTAGGTAACAGAGCATGCCCATCAGAGAGAGATCCATTCAAAACATGACCAGCTTAGTAGGAGGTGCTGTTGCACCCACTTTATATCTTTTAGCTCAGGGATTAAAGCATTCACCTGGGATGTGGGTTCAACTCCCCTGCCTGCTTGCCGGGGAGAAAGGATTTGAACAGGGGTCTCCTACCTCTCAGGAGAGTGCTCTAACCCCTGTTTGCAGTATAGTTGTAGACGTGCTGGTCCCAGGTTATTAGAGAGATCAGGTTATTAAGATCTAATAAAAGGTATTACTCTACCCACCTGATCTCTCTAATCTCTGGGCACCGTCAGTGTTTTGTGTGGAGAGAGGCAGTTGCCTAACTCCTTCTTTCCAGAAACAGCTATGCTCCCTGAATCCATGAGAGAGGTTACCAGTGGTGGATCTCAAGCAGACACAGGTGCCACCCTCCAGCCCAAATTTAAGCACCTAACTCTGTGAGACTGGCAGGCCTTAAAATACAACCCTCTTGTCAGCATTTCCCATTGGCCAATTTAGGCTGCTCCCTTCCTACCATATGAGTTTTTATGGATCACATCCTGAGTCATCTCTTTCTCCCTAGGTTGTATAAGGAGCCTAGATGCCCAATTCAGGCTTTATGGGTTGCGCTGTTGTTCCTGTGAATTTCTAAGTCCATTTGTGGATCTGGGCCTTCAGCACAGGCATAACTCTTATGCAGGTGAGTAGTCCCTGTGACTACTCATGTGCTTAAAGTAACACTTCTGCTTAAGTGTTTTGCTGCACTGGGGCCTCAGTTGGGAATCTCTCTAAAGGTATGAAACCCCAAACCATAAAAAGTGAGAGCAAAGAAATTAGAAAAAAACAGTCAAAATGTTTACTAAAATGGACAACACTGTTATTTTTTCTTACCAAGTGGAAAAACACTTTAAAAGGAAGGGCTCTAATCCTAATGAAGACAAAATCCAAATTATCAACATTAAACCAATAATCAAAATGGAGGATAAAGCATAAGCTAATCAAAGTGCTTAAAAAGGGATTTGAGATTCTAATTTAGCTTCCCATTTAAAAAAAAAAATCTTGGCTAAAGTGTTCAAAATCACATCAAATCCAGTGAGAGTGAAGCATGAGAGGCATAGAGAGGCATAGTGGCTTGAATATCAAACAGCCAGGCAGAGAAGGAAATGGTAGCTGCTGAGTTTGAGCAATATCTTTATCTCTATCAATAAACCGATAACTTCAGTAAGGCAGGTACAGTCAGCTGCCAACATCCATCGCTGATACAATCCAGAACATGCCAGCCCTTCCGGTTAGCTGGGCTGATGGAGCAAATGTACTCACCAGGGAACATTACAAATAATGAGGACATACAAGATGCCGTCGGCCAAATTGGAACAAAAAGGCTTTGCTCCATATAAAAAGGTAATGGGACTGATAAACAGACATTTATCGCCCAAATAGGCCAAGGTGACTGTGCAGCTGGGCTGAAACCACAGCTACGAGGCTCAGAGGTGGGGAGAATAGTGGCCAAA
This sequence comes from Dermatemys mawii, assembly GCA_007922305.1. NCBI lineage: Eukaryota > Metazoa > Chordata > Testudines > Dermatemydidae > Dermatemys > Dermatemys mawii. The sequence goes on from ML677326.1 coordinate 26,328,640, forward strand.
GCCTGTTGATACCTGCCCCTCCTACATGCAGTGTTTTGCTCCATTGGATTCACTGAAGTGCACAGATCCACATTTTCCCCAACCCACCCCTGGGCATAGGGATGCCACTGCATTGCCCCCTTTCTCCTGTGAGGTTAATACATAGGAGCAGATCCTCAGCAGACTTCAGTGGAGCTATGACAGTTTTACAGCAGCTGAGGATCTGCCCCACAATCTTGGACCCAGTGCTCCCCTGAATTTGGTCCTGCATTAGTAAACTGTCACGGGGTAGCATTATCTGGAAGTAGTGCATAATGAAATTCCTACTTGAATGCCAAGTGCTTTTCTGTAGTACATAACCAATGCATTTTCTGACCCTGCTTATTACTTATTTCTAAAACCATCATTACAGAAGCAGTTAAAAAAATAAACTTTCTCCTTTTAAAATGTTGATTTTGGGTTTTTTGCAGAAAATGTGCTGTGAAATGTTGAGTAAGCACTAGGTAAAGGGCTACTACACCATGCCAGCAGGAGCAATTTACTGCTTATGCATATATTCCTAAACATCATTTTTGTTCCTTTTTTCTTTGTGAATGGGCACCACTTGGCTACAGAAGTTGGAATGACTCTTTTTTTCACAGCTACAGCCTTTTCTTGATCTGCAGGAGCATGGTTGAGGGCATGCACAGTAAAGGTACACGTAGCAGATCTGTGGATTAGTAAATATATTTGCCCCAAATGCATGCTGTTTAGACATATCAGTTCAAGCTGAAAATTCTACATTTTCTGCATGTTAAAATTGTGTTAAGCTGTTTAATTGTTTTGTGATTACCAGAGCACTTACCTTGTAAGGATATTAATTATCCAGACATAAAAAGACTTAAGTTTCTCTGTGAAGAGAGAGCCATTCTGAATATTTTTTTCTTTTCTTTTTAGTTATTCAAGTTTCTTTTAGTTATTCCAGTTAAATAGATCTTGCCTGGGAAAAAAAAACAGGTCTAAATGCAAATTAACATTACTGTTTAAATATCACAGACCATTTTCTCTGAGCCCAGTTACAATAACTAGTAATTATAAAAATTGCTTGCCTTGGGCTTCTGGCTAAGCCAATGCTAAACTTGTCCTTTTATTAGATCTGTCAGACTGAGTTAATTATCTTTATGATAATAGATGTGCCTTACCTCAAACAAAACAAATACCCTTATAATTAGCTTTTTAGTTAGAATTTTAATTTATTTATAAAGACTGTTTGTTTGGTTCTTTTTTCATTTTACAAAGAAGTTCAATTTATAACAGGTTACTAGTCAACTTAGTACTTTTTAGGGAGACAGATTAATTAAACTGACCAACAGGTTCTGTCGTTAACAGTGTATCTCTTCTAGCTAGCGTGAAATCAGTTCAGCTACATGTTGTGAGCAGGGGAAGCAGGATTAAATTTTACTCCAGAAAATTCTCTTTGAGCTGTCTTTTAAAAACATTATATGAACAGAATCCAGTAGAGAAGTGGACTAGCAAGCACTAAGCCTAGCCGGATGGTTTCTTTGGAATCCTTGTTTTGAAGTCTGAGCTGAATTTTCCTGAAACCATTGAAGATCTATTAAACTGGATCCACATTTTCCATCTGTATCTGCCTGCACAAAATCCCTTGCTATCTCTCGCTCCTCTTTATAGTTCTTCTCCTCTTTACAGTCCATTGACCCAATTCTGCAAATTTCCCCTCCTCACTGAACTCCCAATAAGAGTTAAGACTTGCAGGATTGGGATCCCAATTTAATTTCAGGTCATCACACAACTCTTTCCTCCTTCAAGAAAAAGGGTGCCTTATGCCTTAGGACCATCAAACAGCTACTAAAGTGAGTAGCACTAGCTTGGCCAAAATTTGATTAGGGATCAAGTATTGTTTAGTAGTTAAAGCATATGATTGGGAACCAGGATTCTATTCTATCTCTGCCACTGAGTTAGAGCCTAATGCTAAAAATGGAACAGCACTGCAAAGATCCCTGTGCCCACATGCTAAAATCATAAAACATAATTTGGGCAGCTCACTTACCCTCTTTCTACCTAAGTTACCCCATCTGCTCAATGCTTACCTGCCCCAAAACAGGATGTTTTAGGTTCTATTCATGTTTCTATCCCAATTTGTTGAAATCCAGACATAAATATTTCGAAGATTATTGTATAATGTCTAGCTCCTTCTCACTGCAGTAACAAAGCAGGATTTATAGTCAACAAATATGGAGGGAAATGTGCAGCAAGAAAATGTGGTAGCAATTATTGTAAGTGAGGACATTAGCAATATTTACAAGTTTTTCAATTAATAATGTAATTTCCAAAGTAAATAGCTTTTCAACTAAATGAAAGCAAAAGCTGGTGTTTGGTCAAGAAAAAGAATACCTATGCCATCCACATCGTGAGACAGAAAAAGGGACTTAAGTGAGAACAATTCAGCTATAACTCTATACTGTACAGATACATAATATCAACAAAATTACTGAGTGCCAAAGGAGTCAGGAATTAATATATAAAAGAAATAGAGAAGACTGAATAAAAAAATAATAGTGATCTTATTCTCAAAAGCAGTCCATTGTAGTCATATTTTCATTTGAAATTTAAAATGTCTTCATTTATTTTTCATGAATTAAAGATTTTGGTGAATTTTTTTCTGTGGACACTAATAAAGATGAATATGACATTCTGTTACATTTTGATAACTAGGTGCAATCTGTTGAACCGGAGTCTGATCTGAGTAAAAACTGAGGACTGGTTGATCCCCTAAACTTATGTGGGCAGAGAGAAAAGAAAGATTATGGAAATGCTGTAGGTGTGAGGGGAGAAGGGAAGGAAAATGTGGTGACCTCATTTAATACATTGTTGGGAGTGGGAGGAAAGTAAATTGTTCTTCTGTGTTTCATATAGAGGTCCTTGAAGTGCTATGAGCAGTAATATTAAAACCTCACTGTTATGATTGTAAGATCATTGTTTTTCTTAGGTTTCCAGTTTAGATTGTAAAATCTGTGTGTATTGAGATCAAGAGATCTTGGCTTTTTATTGATTATTATTTTATTTATTTATTCGTAATATTGTAACGCCAAGAAGCCAAGTCTAGCTGTAGACTGTACTAGGCTTGATTCTATATGTGCATACAGTAAAAGACAGGTCCTGTCCAAAGGGGCTTACATTCTAAATAGTGACAAGATATAACTAGAGAGTAGAGCATACCTAGCCCACTGGCAGTATAGAAATCATCATACTTATTATTAATAATCATAACTATCTGATGTAAGGTTTCTAAACAGCCCTTATAGAAATCAGCAAAATAAAAAATTATATAAGGAACTGTATCTTAATCTAGCCAAGTAATTATGGTCTAGCCAAGAATTTTCCCATGCATGGTTCCTGATTTCATATGAAATCCATACAGTGCAATGCCTGAAGTTCTGTTCCTTTCTTATGGAACCTTACAGAGTTGTACACCAAAAGCCCTTAAACATGGCTATGTCAACAGCCATTTCATTGGTTATATAACATGTGATGGAAACTAAAATGGTTCTATGTAAAAACCGTCTCTCCTAAGAGTGAGTTTTCTTCCCTGGCAGCTTGGAGAAGCCCCTACATAAAAACAGCGTAGGATGGGGGCACTGTGGGTGTAGCTGGGAGGCTATGGTACTGGAAGGCAGCCATGCTGAGTAGCCTGCCCTAACCTGGGGGTTTCCCAAGTGGAAGTCTATATGTGAGTTAAGAGAAATGATTTTCTTCCACAACACCAGCCTTCCATAAGATTCTCTTCCACAACACCAACCTTCCATCAGAGAAAGAGGCAACAGGCTACAACCACAGCCAATGGCAGTATGGCTCCTAATGGAGACAGGAGCATCGAGAGGACAGAATTTCCAGGAATGGGCGAGGCTGTGTAGAACTATGCTCTGCTTTCCCAGGAATCCTTTCGCTCTATGGAATGTGCACAAGTTCACATGTAACTTGTGCACATTCCCCTCTCTGCAAGGGCAAAAATTCCTCCACTTGGAAGAGAGACTGTGGTGGCAGCTCCTCATAGTTTCTGGAGTAGCATGTTTCTCTTCACACAGTTTTTTCTGGGAGCGGGGTATTTCACTGCCTGATTAAGGACTGCAGAGATAGATCTTATAAGTGTCATTGCTGGCACCTCTCTTCTACGCATATAGCTCATCATCATCATCATCATGGCCAATACCAATGGGATGTGGTTTCCTTGCAGATGGAGCATCACCTGAATCAGTCTCTGGCTAGGTGGTCTGGCTGGATAGTCTGTTTGTTTATCACTGGCAATCTTACTACAGCACCACAAAATATTTTTGGTGCCCACGTGATCACCAGCTGCATAGTGGCACTCTTAGATACACATGCTTTTTAGACATATTTTGGAATTCATTGGTTTGTGCGTGTATAAATAAAACCTACATTAAAAGAGCATTAACATTGCAAAGGCAAACACTAAAAGTTAGGAACGGCCTGAATTAAGGCTGCCCATGCACCCCCCAACCCTGTGCATATTTCTTTTGATACAGTCTTTAATTATATGATCGATTTTTTTTCCACGGGAACCCTGTATCATTCAGCACACAGGAAGGATGCACAGTGCTGCTGCCTCTGCACATAATTTATGAACATGAAGCAGTTATTATAGAAGGCTAAACACTATTTCTGAAATATGTAGGTGAAAGGTAGACTGGGGTACATAAATTCTTTGCATCTGTACTTGCTGTACATTATTGTGAGAGTTGTTCTCCTTTGAGATTAATAGTGACAATTAGGCTGTCAGGGATGAGCGAGCCTGTCATGTGAGCTTTGACAGAATGCTTGGGCTGATTAGCTTCATGCAGCTATCATGGTTTAATATTTACATTTGAGTAACTAACATTTTACAAATGCTCTTAGCATTTTTCATGCTCAGAGAACTGCATCCATATATATAATTTATGCCTTACAAATAACAGCATCACGTACTGTACATCACTTAAATATGTTAGTTTACATAGGTTGTAGCCATAATTATCAAAGGAAGATTAAAATGCCATTTCCCATTACCATATCCCTTCCTATACCCAGACGGAATAAGAGTGAGCTGCACTTTGTCTAAATACAAATTAGGGCTATTGAAGATGAAGACTTGGTATGTTCTAGGCCCCAAGTATGGGTTATGCAGTGATTTAAATAAGTGGGTGGGAAAGAGAAAGGGGACTCCTGCTTAGAACACCTGTCCTCCAGTCAGGTGGTAGTGGTTCTGCTCACCCTATTGACAGGAAGGCTTGGAGCCATGAACACCCTAGTCAGGTGCCAACTCTTCCTGCTGCTCCCTTGTTATACTTCCCTTCCTGGAGAGTCCTTGCTTCAGGACAGATGCTGCGCTTCCCCAAGTTTGGGAGAGGGAGAATAGAGGAAGAAGAATGGGAAAAGGAGCTGTGTTTGCCTTTAACTCCTGGTGATATGTACTGAGTGACATATGGTAATGCATATTGTTGATGTGAGTTAACTACGTGGCTCATGAATGACACTGAGGTGCCTTCCACCCCTGCAAATGCTGTTATCTCTTTAATACCAGCAGGACCCCAGAGTACGTTTTCCTACTCATAAAAGAGATCTTAAATTTTTAATATTCTAATACAGTATATCAAAAGGCAGATTTCCTTGAAAATGTCACATATCCCTCTCAGCAGGACTTTTACTTTTCAGTGATCTTGGTTATATACACCATCTGCTTTCACTGGTGTCCTGACCAAATCTCCTCCTTGATGCTGAATGTCTTAGACATTACAAGGTCAGAATGCCTGAGAAGATATCCTCATTATTATTGTGCCAAAAGAAAAACACTTTTCTTAGTTTTCACTCAGGTAAAACTCTAATTAATATCAAATAAGGACTTCAGAATCTGGACCGTAATAATAGTGCTGCTAATTATAATATTGTTTAGAATGAAAAAAATGCTATGTAAAATGCACTTATAAATAAAATGTAAATGAATGTACACAGTGCTTTAAAACATGAATTAGGATGTATTTGTCCTAAATATGCTTCTCAGGGGAAGAAGGATTGGCTGGTGGCTAAGACACAGCCCAGTGCTATAGTCCGAATTCTAGTTCCAGCTCCACCAGGATTCCTTTGTAGCCCAGAGTAAGACACCTGAGATTTCCAAAGGAACCTTCGAAAAAGTTAGAAGCCCAACTCCCCTTGGATAAATTAGGAGCTATGCACCTAATTTTCAGAGCCTCTGTGAAAACCATAGCCTTAATCTTTGTCTGTCTTAGTGTCCTTTTCTGTGACACAAGAAGTATTTGTTGTCCCATCTCCGTGAGGTGTTATGATACTTAAATTAAAGGACTGGAACGTTGGGTCTAACTGGGCTATACTCAGTGCAAAATCAGAGGCGTGAGGGAGAGTAATCTCTTAGCCACAATTCTGCTCCCCCAGTCCTGGGGCTGGGCAGGGGCTAGTTCTGGCTCCAGCATAAATTAAACCAACCAACAGACTACTCTAAATTACACCTGCAACAATGGTCCTTTCCACCCCCATCATGCTCCTACTGTGGGGAAGGCCAGAAGAAGAAGGCATATTAACAGTCATCCTGCCCCTATTCCACAGAATTTCCCTGTGCGAGGGGATATTAGACAATTCTTATGGAAATTACTGACTGTGAGAAGAAGATAGGAAGAATTGCTTGAAGAAGTGAGTTTTCAAGAGGGATTTGAAGGAGAAGAAGGAGGGTTGATGACTACAATGTGAGAGGTAATAAGAGCATGAAGAGACAAAGGGGGTACTAAGCAGATGAGAGGGAGGAGGAAATGTAGGGGAAATGGTAATGGGAATGTAGATGGGAGCAAGATTAGGGAGAACCTAAGGATGAGGATGAATGTGAATCTCATAATGAATGTGAATCTCATTATTATTTATTTATTTCATTTGCAGTGCAGTAGCATCCAGATCATGGATACTGTATGTAGGGGCTGCATGGGAGAAGACATGACAGTTAGAAATGGAGAAGCAAAGGGAGCGGTAGGGCTGGCATCATTGAAAGAACAGACAAGGACCCTATCGCACCAACATCCCTTCCTGAATGTTCCACCACCAATTTAAACATATTATGGCCCCAAATGAATTCACTGTTCATACAAAAGATTCTTTCCTCCCCAGGTCCTGTCTCACTAGAGTGGTGTTTCAGTTAAGGAATAAAAATCACGAGCTCGGTTTTTGCCATGTTAAGGTTTAGTTGGTGGTGGGAATGCCACAAGATGCATAAGAGCAAGACACAGTGCTAGAGACTCACAGGGAGGAGATAAGTAGAATGGTGGGTTTGTGCATAGAGATGGCACTTGAAAATGCTGAGAAAGAGTATTACAACTGCCGTGACTAACATGCCTCCCCTTGCAAAGGATCAGTGACCATGATAGGGCTGCCATGAACACCACCTGTACTTGTGGCTAGAGGACAGGGTTATTTCTTCCCTTGCTCCTACATATTCCTCCCACCCAGTACCCTTTGTCTTGAGTTCCAGGATTTGACCCTGGATGAAGGAAAGCAGAAGAAAACTAGAAGAAGAAGATTGTCTGAAAGAATCCTTTTCATTCTAAACTCCTCCATACCTTATTAAAATTTACAATCCAACGTACATGGCCCATCAACAAAGGCGAGGGTGTATAAAGCCATTAAAATATGAGATCTATCTTCCCAACATCCAATAATATCTAAGGATCAGAATTACCTGTAATTTGCAAATGAGTTCAGCCCATGTTTACAGCCCAAAATGTCAGGGAAAAATGGGAAGTCACTGGATTATAGTTATTACCAAGATAGAGAGAAAAATTGCACAGTAAGCCAGCATATTTATATCTACGAAAACCAGGAGAGCAAACAAAAAGTAAAATAAAAAACAAAAAACCCACACTAAAAAACCCCTGTGTTGGTTAACAACAAAAAGAGTGTAGATTGCTTCACAAATAAACCTTTATATTAAGGAATATATTTGCATACAAGATAAATTAGATGTAACTCATGTTAACCATGGGCCAAATCCTGAACAGCAAAATCTGACTGAGTGATGACTGAGAAAAAAACTTAGTGACAACTTCCAGCTTTGGCCTAATAACAGGATTTGAATGTACAGGTTAAAAATTTAATCCAAAGGGGTAGATTTTCTTCCTGATGCACGCATAAGCTTCTCACTAATGGTAATGGGAGATGTGAACACATTACAGGTAGAATATACTACTAGCACTTAACTGAGATTCATTTAGATTAATGAGATATTAAATAGACATCTATTAAGCTTTGATATGAAGATTTGACTACTGTACAGTACCTTTCTAGCATTCCCATTTTTAAAAAGTGACTGGCCCTGAATGTCTACTCTGTAGTTTTATAGCCTCACAACCTGAGCCTCGTGAGCCCAAGTCAGCTGACACCGGCCAGCTGCAGGTGTTTTATAGCAGCGTAAACATACCCTAAGTCACCTAGGTGCTTTTGAAAATTTTACTTACAGTATTTTCTAATAGGATTAACTGACCATGAGGACTGTGTCATGTCCTGGGAAGAATGACAGGCACAGTAATTGTACCACTCTGTCTTAATCAAAAAATCTGGAATTAAATACATAAATTGTTTTTATCTATTACTTTAATCTACTGTACCCCAGTGTGTGAAATGGTGCATCACAAAATCAGCAAGACCTCAATAGGGAAAGAGGAGAGAAAAGAAAGTGAAAAAATTTTGCACTTTGTTGTTTTTACAAAAACAAGATAAGGGTCAGAAAATGGATTGTTTTTCCTATTATTGTGATTATGTCCTTGGGTCTCAATCAAATCCCACATAAGTGACTGGAAAGACTCCCATTGACCTCAGTGGGATCTGAGTCAGGACTAAAATGAGGCAAAGGAATGACTCTAAATTAGAGACTATAGACAACATGTCTTTCTGTCTAGGCACTTATAGGCTCCAGTCTCTATATTATCTGAGCACCTCAACCCATAATTTGTCTATCCTCACTGTGCAATCGTGTAGTTGGGAGGTATTAATATCAATTTACAAACAAGAAACTGAGGTCCAGAGAGATAAAGGACTGATTCATCAAAAAATTTAAGTATGTGCTAAACTTCTAAATTAATGGGATTTAAGCTTTTGCTAACCAAAAGATTAGCACGTTTGATGATGTGTATAAATCCCACGCTGAAAAGGAAGGTGCCAAAGATGTCCTGGAGGAGTCTCATGTATGGTCAGGAGGAGGTCTTTAAAAAGGGCAGTAAGCTGGAGGAGGCAGACAGGACTGCCCTAAGCAAGAGACCCCTGGAGCCGCTGAAGGAGCTCCCAGCCAGGAGATCTTCACCCTGATCCTATGGAGAGTGCAGCAAACTTCCAGGGAAAGTCGGAGGGACTTAAAAGGGCCTGCAAAGAGTAGGTCTTCCTGTCAGTTACAAGCTGTGCTGGAGACACCCAGAATAAAGTGAGATTCTCCCACCACGAGGGAGAGAAAATGCAGGGGACTTTTTTACATCATGGTTAAGAGCTTTGCTGAAGCAGGGCCATAATTCTCTATTACATTCTATAGGTTGGTATTAAAAAGTTCTAGGATACATATAATTCTCTGTTTAATTCTGTACATTTTTATAGTATTTCTGTGGGACCATATAAATATGTGTGTGTGAATGTATGTATATATCTCCCTGCTGACTACATCCTTAATAAATCTATAAGAGTGCACAGTTTTGAATTAAATAAGCACCAAATAAATTCTAAGCTTGAAATTCAAACCAAAGCAAACTTGAACATTTTTTGACATTCATGAAATATTTGATAAACTTTTTAAAAAACACATTTTCTCAGTGATTTTCAGTTGCCTGTTTTCTTTCTGGACAGGAAGTGTAAATAGAAAAAAAAAAAAAAAAGAAAGACTATTATCATGAGATCTCTGATCTAGCCACAACCAGGAAGTCAAGCAAATCTCATAGGAGGGCCTCTTCTTGTAAGCTTTCCAATCCCGAGGCACACCATGGCTGAAACTTGCTAACGTCAATTATGCTTGTGAATGTTTGCTGGCAAGGTTCTGGCATGGTTTTCTGGACCAGTGCTACAGGCATTTTCTTTTAACCATGTTATAAAACCATACTATATGGTACCTATATCTGTATTAGTTTATAGACATGGTTTATAGCAGTTGTTTCTTGATTGTTTGTTTTTTAGAAACCCACATTCACACTGATCAGACAAATATACTAGGACCTTGATAGCCACAACTGTGTTTAAACACCAAACTATCAAATTGTAATATGGCCAGGACCAAGAATTTCAAAAAAAGTACCCATACTTTTGGCTGTGTAACTGAATTGAACTTTCAAACCTTTTCAAGTTTACCTGTCATTATTTTCTTCACAGGTGAAATATTTAAGACATGGCAATATGTTGGAGGAAGTTGTATTTACGAATAATACAGTTTCTCTAGATGGAAGGGGATCTTTCTATGTGCTAGACTAGTAGTAAATATTTCAGCCTCATGGGAAATGACATCATTCTCTGACATATTAAATATGGGGCCAAATTCTGCTCTCAGGCACTGGAATTGTATCACAGAAGTCAATAGTTACTCCTGTGTAAATGAGACCAGTATTTGATCCATAATGTATTATACCAGGTGACTTTCTCTGTTTACATATATCCAGCTATGTTTAGATATACCCCACTGTTTACTATTAAAAGCTGCTTTTATCTGATGAGTATTGGTGATCTCCTCCCACTTCTAAAGTAGCACTGTTTACAGTAAACAGAAGATGATGAAAGCCCCCTGAATCATTTGCAATCTTCAATATCAAAATATTGCAATCACCATTTTTCCTAAGGCTCACTCTCCTGCACAATACACTAATGGTGTGTGCTTTAATCTTACCATTTTCAGCTTGTGACAGAGTTCAGCTAACCACAGTATCCTCGATTCAACACCACCCACCGTTTCTATCCATTTTGTACTGTCAGAAGCACATCAAGCGGCCTCTGAGTGTAATCACATCAAAATCGATTTTCATGGATGAGAGAAAAATAATGGAAATTTCTCTAATGTAGAAAATGTATGTGTTCCTTTTGGTTAACCAAAATAGACTATATATCAGGCCTGTCAAAATTAAGTTTTCTTGATTCAGTGCTCTTACCCACACTTGTATACAAATTACAAGGACTCACGGCAGAAGTGCTTAAAGTAATTTTCAGAAAGGCGGCCTCAATATGACTCTCACAAAATGAACAATCTTCCCAAGTTATAGACTCCAGATTAATCCCCTTTGTTGGATTCACAAATAAATTATTGGTTGTTATAAACTTATGCCTTGATCCTGCATTCAGTTCAGGATATCTGAACGTTTATGCCTGCATGGAGTCCCAATGACATGAGTGAGGCTCTGTGTAGGCCATAGGTGGGCTCACATGAGTCCAGTTGCGTGAAAGGGAGCATAGTTTAAATAAAAGATTCTCTTTATGCCAGTGTATCTTCCTGTAAAAGTTAGAATCTAATTGGCATATGTTATGAGTAATGCTCAGCAACTAATTCAGAAAGAATCATGTGTTCAGACACAAGAATGTCCACCAATAAGATCAAGATTTCTCCGATTTATTTATTTATTTGAAATTATTTGATTATATTCTTTGTTAATTTTGTTTAGTTGTTGGTTTGCCCTTTGAAATTCGTAATTTGAACTCTGTTATCTTACTTGTGATTGTTCATATTAGTCACATGGTATTGTGTCTGCTGATTGATTGGTTTTGCTTAACTCTTACAATCAGTTCTCAGGTGTACAAGTGAAGTCAAGTGACTTTACTTCAGTTATTCAGGTTGTAATCAATGACAGCTAGAGCGTGAGGGCCAAGAGCAGAAGTATAGCCAGTGCTGGGAAAACTGAACCTTCTATGCTGATTATTCCACTGATGGCATTTCCTTGGGGCCATCTGGAAACCAGAGGCAAAGAGAGGGAGAATGGGAGCAGCAATAGCCAGCTACAGGCTATTGTGATGAAGGAAAAACATTCATGAAGGAAATATCTGTAAACTTCAAAAGGTTATTTTAAATGACAGTAAGTAAAATATTTTTAAATTACGAACATGAACTAAATAGACTCTCCATAAAAATTAGATTCACTTTCATTCATCCAAAAAATTACTGTTTTCTAGTGTTTGTTTAGAAATAGGAGAGTCAATTCTTGATTCTGCATTGTACATCCAAGTACTCATTACTGCCAACTTGTAATGGTGGCCTCATGCAGAGTCTCTTTGTGACTGTAAGCATTTTAAAAACCATAATGTAGTGTTTCCAGTGCTTGCAATTTAAACACAAGTTTCATGTGATTTGTTTTTTTTCTTAAAACCTCTGTTCCTGGAGTCATGTGATTATGTGAAAATTACAGCTTTCATTTGGGGGAAAAAACTAAGTTTTTAACCCTCATAGTTACAGAGAAAAGCTTGGAAAAGTGACAGAAAAATCACAAGGCAAAAAAAAACACCCAGCATTTATTATTTTTAAAATCTCATGATATTTTTGGGCCCTGGCTCATGGAGGGGGTTGGCAATACTGAAAATAATGTCTAATTTAATCCACTCAAATTAGCCTGATTTTCCTGAACTTCCTTGCTAGACTCAGTATTACACAGAAGGCAATACTGCTTGAAAAAACAGCTCTAATTTAGGATATTAAAACATCCTTATATCCTTTTAGAGATCTTGATCATTTCTACATCTGTCAGTGTTACACAGAGAATGCTATAGATAGTACTTTACATGGTACAGAAAGTTCACTCAGAAGGGGATTGTGGCAGCACAATGTGGCTGCAGTGATCTCTTTGTTGGAAGTCCTCTGGCCGGAATCAGACGTAGCTGGAGTATAAAGGATGCCCTGATTCTGCATATTCCCTGGCAGCCTCTATTAGTGGAGCTCTGGCCAAAAATTAAATCTTCTTTATCCCAGCAAAATCCTAAAGGAAGGATGTAGATAAGAGCTACGTCTCACCTCCCTTGCTTTAATCCTTCTGGGGCACACCAGATCTCACAGGCCCCAAATATAGAATCATAGACTTGTAGGACTGGAAGGGACCTCAAGAGATCATCTAGTCCAATCCTTTGCACTCATGGCAGGACTAAGGACTAACATGCATGTATCCCCATCACACACAATCCCCAGTATAGATGCATGCCGACAACCAGAATAGTTTTTAAAAAAATAAGATTCTTCCCCCTGCTACCAAAAACCAGGACTCTTTACCCTTCCTTTCTACATATTCTACATATTAATGTCCACTATGATTCACTTTTCTTTCACCCTTCCCCCCTTAAAATCATTCTTCCACCTCTCTACTCCTCCATTCTGCTCCTCTTATTCTATTCCCCAACTCTTCTTGTATACAAGTCTCACTATTTCTCTCTCCTCACAGAGAAAAGGTGAAATGGGTGCTGGGGTCAGATCTTTGCCCTGTGGAGAAAAGTAAAAAGAATTTTAGATTCACAGATTCTAAGGGAATTATTGTGATCATCTAATCTGACCTCCTACATAATACAGGCCATAGGACTTTACTCAGTGATTCCTGCATCAAGTCCAATAATTTGTGTTTGAGATACAGCATCTATTCCAGAAAGACATCCAATCTTGTTTTAGAAACTTCATCACAGCCCTTTGTAAAGTACATATTCTCAGTGTTAAAATATGCACCTTATTTCTAGTTTAAATAGCTCTACCTTCAATTTCCAGGCATAGACTCTTGTTATGCCTTTGTCGTCTAGATTAAAGAAACCCTCTAGTGTCAAAGATTGCAAGGACAGAAGGGACAATTGTGATCATCTAGTTTGAACTCAGGCTACAGAACTTCCCCAAAATAATTTCGGGAACATATCTTTTGGGAAAACATCCAATCTTGATTTTAAAATTGTCAGTGATGGAGAATCCGCAACAACCCTTGGTAAGTTGTTCCAGTGGTTAATTATCCTCACTGTCAGAAATTTATACCTTATTTCCAGTCTGATTTTTGTCTTGCTTCAACTTTGAGACATTGAATCATGTTATACCTTTCTCTGCTAGTTTGAAGAGCCCATTATTAAATCTTCGTTCCCTATATAGATACTTATAGACTGTAATCACATCACCCCTTAACCTTCTCTTTGTTAAAATAAATAGATTGAGCTCTTTGAGGCTATCACTATGTGCCATACCCAGACTGACTGTGTCACTCCTGCCCTGTAACCCTGGGTGCCTTACAATGCCTTGCTGAAGAAGTTCCCATCTGGACTATTCACAGAGAGCCTTCAAGCATGCAGACCACATCCTGGGTGTCTGTGTGCAACTGGAGCCTGCGTTACACACTTGGGTTACACTCTGGCTCTCACCTGGCTATATTGGCTATATTGCAGGGTGAGCCCAGCACACACATCCCCCAGTCCTAGATCTTCCCCCAGAAATGTCTGTGCTCTACTGCCCAGTTGTCTCCTGGACAATACAAGCTTATATAAAGTCAGTCATTTTATTAATAGAAATGATATGAACACACCTTGTTGCCCCAAATGGAGTTTCCCAAATGTGTCAATTCAAACACACTGGATTTGATAAAACAAAAAACAAGTTGATTAACTAGAAAGAGAGAGATTTTAAGTGAATACAAGTAATGAGGCATAAAAGTCAAAAATGTTTATAAGAAAAATAAAGATAAAATGCAGCTAGTGCTTGCTTAACAAACCATGTTAAATTCAAATTAAAGTTTTTCTCACCAGATGCTCTTAGCACTCTTATTGGCCGAACATCTTAGGCCTTTTTCTGTGTAATAACTGCTTCTTCTGTTCACTCTGGTGCAGTGAATCGATCGGCTGAGAGAGAGGAAGAGGGGATTCCTTTTTATAGTGTCAGTCCTCCCCTTGGAAAACATTTTCAGATGAGGTTCCCAGAGAGTCTATAGAAAGTATGTTTCCTGCTGCTTTTGGTCACCTGTTTGAGGTTTCTTTGTCTACCTGTACTGCTTGATGACTCTGTTTACCGCTTAATGCAAATTAAGCAGAGCACACATTCCTTTGTTTGAGACAGACCTGTTTCCCAACCTTATTTTGGAACATGTGCTAAGATCACCATACAGTGGAATCTTATAACTTCACATACAATGTTACAACACATATTTTATCAGGACAATACTGAATAGTAAATTATGAGTTTTCACATATTACCATACAAGGCATACTTTATACAAAATTTATTACAATAGAATGTAGTGTGTAGACACAGGAGTACATTCTGCCACACACTATAAGGCATGTTTTCTAATCCTTTAATCATTCTTGTGGCTCTTATCTGAACCCTCTCCAATTTACCAACATCCTTCTTGAATTGTGAACACTAGAATTGGACACAGCATTCCAGCAGCAGTTTCATCAGGCCAAATACAGAGGTAAAATAACCTCTCTGCTACTACTCAAGATTCCTTTATGTATCCACCACCTCACACTGGGCACTCATGTTCAGCTGATTATCCACTAGGACCCCAAAATCTTTTTTCAAAGTCATTACTTCCCAGTCTAGAGTCCCCAGTCATGGAAGTATGGCTTACATTCTTTGTTCCTGAATGTATTTAGCCATATTATAACCTATATCATTTGATTGAGACTTTTTACCAAGAGAGATAGATCACTCTGAACCAGTGCCCTCTCTTTCATTACTTACTACTTCCCAATTTTTGTGTCATTTGCAAACTTTATCAGTGATTATTGTGTTTTCTTCCAGATCATTGATAAAAAATTTAAATAGCTTAGGTCCAAGAACTGATCTCTGTGAGACTTCATTGGAAACATACCCACTTGATGATGATTTCCCATTTACAAGTACTTTTTGAGATTTATCAGTTAGCCAGTTTGTAATCCATTTAATATGTTAATATGCCATGTTAATTTTACATTGATTTAGTTTTTTAATCAAAATGTTGTGCAGTACCAAGTCAAACACTTTGCAGAAATTTAAATATATTATGTCTACACTATTGCCTTATCACCCAAATTTGTAATTTCAGGAAAAAAATCAAGATATCAGACCGGAATAAGTGAGCAATAAATTGAGCTCCTTAGTTCTCTCACTGTATGGTATGTTTTTCAGACTATGAAACATTTCTGTAGCTCTTTTATGAATCCGCTCCAGTTTCTCAATATTATTTTTGAAGTATGGGCACACAAAGGCCAGCACCCAAAGAAACTCCTCAGTCATGCACTCAAGCCCAGATCCTCAAAGGGCCTCCAATGGAAGTTAGGTGCCTAAATACCTTTGAAGATCTGGCCTATTTCATATTCTCCTGTCTAGTGAGTCTTTAATTCACCAGGCAAAAAAAAAGGCAAGTTCCAGAGACGCAGGGATGCCAAAGGAAGGGAGGAGAAGGGAAGCTGTTCCTTTATCTTTAGCAATGGAGAAGAGGCTGTGCTCCCCCACACTTTCCCTTAACTTAATATCTGACCAGCAGCTACTCTTATCCAAACCCAAGCTTACAAGAGAGAGGGTGGAGAGCAATTGTGGGTGGCTTTGGCTGCACAGTTGGAGGAGAGACGAGTTCAATGCAATCCTCAGTGCACAGTGCTGTTCTGACAGAGTAAGATTTGGCCCAAAAGGAGAGATTTTCTGTCCCCGCATGTCTTCAACATGGTTATGACAGTCCATAAGCAAAGATCAGAGTCCACAGAAAGAATCTATTATTGTCACTGAAAAGCCATGGTAGCTTGTGAGATTTTTCTTGTTTTATTCGTTTTGCTCTTGGGAATCACACTATTACAAGATCCTGGCTGGCACAGATGGCTGTTGTGCTTTGAGGTCTGCGTTAGTCATGTTTTAGCTGCTTTCTCTCTCCAGCTTTTATAGGGTTTGGGCTGATTTTAGCTTCCTTTATTTGCTTGACAATTGTTTTGGTTTTTGTTTTAGTTTTTACTTAATTAGTAGGAATGTTATAGTGTGCTTCATTCACTCTTTCTGAACTTGTGGTAACCAGAATCAGTGATGCAGTTTTACCTTCTTTTGTTTGTTTCAAACTGGCTCAGGGCAGCTGTTTTGATTACAGTAGCAGCTTTCCTGGAAGGTCAGTGTTAATTTGCTGGGGCTGCTTGACTGGTATTTTTCAACTGTTGATTACTTTCCCCCTTGCACTGCTTCTTTCTCAGGATCACTCTTGTTGTTAGAGTGAAGTAGAACTGCTCATACACTGGATCTATTAGCCCAAACCCATCCTCAGGTTTACTACCGAATTTCTATTGCTGCTTCCCCCACTCCCACCTCTCTTGTCTAATTAATTCAGCTGCAGTGCTGCTATTTTCTGCTTGCCGGATTATCTGCATTTAATGCTTCTTGGTCCTAGTGCCTATCACTGATATTGCCTAAGTAATAAGAAATAATGAAAGATTGTTTGGACTACTGTATCTAAAGCATACACTCTAGCTTAATCACAAGGCACAGGCTTCACGTGGGACTCACTGGATGAATTTCTATGGCCTGTTATGCAGGAGGTCAAAGTACATTATCATAATGGTCTTTTCTGGCCTTAAAAATCTATAAATCAATTACTATAGCTCAAGGCTTACTAGTTTGATCTTCAGTAACCTTCTAAAGACTTGTCACCTGACTGCGTCTGTGTGGCAAACTATTTGGGGGCAGGAGTTTGCCATAAAGTTGGAAGTAGTGCCAGCGTGGTTTTGAGGCAGGCAATGCCATAGAAGTGACTGTGTGACTTTGAGGGAATGCTGAGGCAGCAATTGCTGAAGCCACAGAGAGTAGCAGCATAAAGTAGGGATTGCAGTGAGGGCTTACTATCCACTTAGATCACACTTTCTCTTCTCTCCCTCCCTAGTCATCTCCCACTCTTCCTGCAAGAGGTAAACAGCAGAAACATGTTTTTAGATTTCAGGGATACTTTTTCTTTCATTTAATTGAAACACTAGTACCTTGTAACAGTCTGAAAACATGTGGGGTTTAATGTTCCCCCTGCATGATGTGAGTAATTAATTGTGATGGTCTCAATATTATAGTATTGGGTTTCAGCATTGTGCCCAAAGGGAAAATATCTTGAGCTGAACACCACTAACTTACTGTACTTGCTTCCTATTCTTCTGCCATGTGATTTGCATAACTGCATTATAGTCAATGGCCGTTGCTTATATCCTGTGGCAGGGGAATAGGCCCCTGGAGTTTTAACTTTTATCTGCTCTCCATGTTAGCCTGTTTACAACTAGATGACTCCAGCCCAAAACCCCAAATCCAAATACCCCCAAATTTTGGGGACGTTTGGATCTAGCTGTGAACTTCACAACTCAGGCCCATCTCTAATTACAACAGACAAATTATTGGGATAATTTCTTCTGCTTTATCTTTGCAATTCACTGGAGCAGTTAATTTCCCAAAAAGCAGGCGCATCCTTTCTCATTAGAAATTCCTTTTTGGTCTTTTTAATACATGTTCCCTTATTATAAAAAAAAAAGTTTTGCTGATGCTGATAAGGGATTATATGACTGGTACCTAAGATAACATGAGATGTTTAACAGAAACTTGGCTTTAGCCACTAGATTATTTGCCATTTCTTGAAAGCAGCCTCAGCTGATTTCTCTTATTTTTCCGTTACTACTGCCAAAATTCAGGGGTAGCAGAATAAGAATAGCCACGTTTGTTCATATGCTTCCATAAGACAATGTCTGTATTTTTGTTGCCAATTTGTTATTATTTTGAATACTTACTCCATAGCATTATGGAACACAAATTTCACAATTTCCATAGTGCAAACTGTAGAGTACTTTCTCATCTAACTACAGTGGAAATGGTGTATTTTTCATTCACATATTCAAATCTTTTCTGACTTGTTTGCCTTCTCTTTACAGACATATCTTACTGTCTGGTACTGCTACATCCTTATTATTATTATTTGTATTACATGCACTCCCCGTTGGACTTGAATGGGGAGCCTGATATTGACATCTGTGGGTGAATGGGGAGAAGATGTTCCAGACTGGTTGGAGAACTCCAAATGGACAGGGACTCAAAAGGGCACAGGGCTCTCAGCCAGCACCATTGCTGAGCAAGGGGAAACAACCAAATGCACCGAATTTCAGTTATGTGACAATTTGTGGCATTTTGGTCAAAATGCCAACAAGTTTTGAGTTTGGGGGTACTCATGTTATTAGCCCTGTTGAGCACAAAAGGACAAGATAGCTGCATCAAATGTGCCTGGGGTGAGTGGTCACCCTGAACAAAGAGTGTTCCACCACTGAATTGTAGAGCTGGCCCACAAACCAGAGCATGAAAGAAGGGGAAAGCAGTTCTTACCTTCTGGTAAGAGAGCATTCTAGATTAGAAGGACTCTGCTCGGTGTTGTATGCATCACTGATCCCTTAGTGAAGATTTTATGCGGAAGTAGTGTCAATGTGGTTTTGAGGCAGGCAATGCCATAGAAGTGACTGTGTGACTTTGAGGGAATGCTGAGGCAGAAATTGCTGAAACCGAAATTGCTGAAGCCACAGAGAGTAGCAGAATAAAGTAGGGATTGCAGTGAGGGCTCCCTATCTAGCAATTAATATAGCTAACCCCTGGGTTAGATGATACAGGCCCTACAACAGACCACGTATCACTTCCCTTTGGGGCCAGCAATGGACCTGCTTGAACTTTGGATGCTGCCACCCCTCCAGACAATAAACAGTAAGTAGTGGTGCTGTGAAGATTGGGAGGAGGGATGTAGCTATTGCAGGAACGCACTGTGTTATTGGACACTCACACCAGGACAGGAGGACTCAGATTAAGACTATTGCCAAAACACCTTTGTGGAGCTGGAAGCCTTACCTCTTGTATTTATACACAGCTATTGTTTACTGATTATTACTGGCTCTCCCAAGTTTATTCTATGACCCCTTTCTTCCCACTCTCATACAGTTTTCTTTATGTTGCACAACAGTCTCTGTGCTTGCCTATCAAGGATGCCTAGGAGGCATTTAGTTTTCTCAGGTTTCTGGATGGGGACATGAGCTACTGTTGTTTAAATTTTCAGATGGAACCCCTAGGTGTTTGAACTTGCCCCTGGCGCTTCAGACAATGCATGGTAGAAGGGTTACATCACTAGACCCTACTCGAGATCAGGGCCCTGTTTTGCTAGTACAGAGACATAAGAGACAGTCTTGTCCCCAAAGAGCCCACAGTCTAAATATATGAGGCAAACAAAGGAGATCGAACGATGCAGTGACTTGTCCATGGTCACACAGCAGGTCAGCGGCAAAGCCAGGAATAAAACTATCCACTAGACTTCCTCCCTCTGCTGTTTCATTTACTCACAAAAGATAAAGAGAGAGAACTGATAACCTAACAACCTGCACTTGAAAAAAGAGAATGATGCTACCTTGCCTCATGTTGACTGAGCATCATGTTTTTTAGTTTGATGTTACTGCGTAAGGAAACTGAGGCTGTTCAGGAGATTAGACCTGGACCCTATATTTTTGAGGCTGTTAGTCCGGATTCTTTCTAGGTTTCTGATGCTAAATCACTATTCATACTTCTGAAATCTTGGTCTCCTGACTTAGTCACAAAACTGCATGATTCTCAATTGCATAATATTTTGGAGATGCAGGCTTCATTGAAGTGTCATTGATTTTCAGCTATAGTGAAAATGCCCTCCTTTAATGCTTTCTTAACAGAATTAGAGAGAAGGCTGGGGAGGGATTGGAGAAAGTCATTATTAATTGTACAACACAAAATTGGGATATATATATATATATATATATATATATATATATATATAGTGATAAAGTTCCAAGTCTGTATTTGTGGGTCCTGCACTTCCTGGCAGATTTAGGGGCCTCAGAAACTCATCTAGGCCCCAGAGTGACATCCCTTTCTTAGTAACTAATTAGGGGAGGCAGAAATGGGGGATCCCAGGCCCGCCCTCTACTCTGGGCTCCAGCCCAGGGTCCCTAATAGTATCAGCTAAGATGGCTGACCTTTTATCCACAAAACACAATACAATTCCCTGGGCTACTTCCCCACAGCAGTCCCCGCTTCTTCAAACTCCACTTCACCCTTACCTCAGGGCCTCCTTCCTTGCATATATGTTGTCTACCACTCAGTCTCACCAACAGCACAACTTCCTTCCACAGCTCCTGACCTCCACACCCACCTGACTAACTGGGAAGATTTTTAACTGGTTTCAGCCAGCCCCTGATTGGCTTCAGGAGTCCCAATCAGGCCAGCTATTTCTGCTGCTTTCTAGAAGCTTCTTAATTGGCCTCAGGTGTCTCGATTGGCCTGGAGTAGCCTTTGTTTGGCTATCCAGGGAACAGGGACCTGCATGTCCTGAGGCTGCTATACCTGCCTTCCAGCACTCTCTTATACCCTTCTGGACTGACGCTGTCACAATATATATCTATAGATAGATAAAACCAGTAAAAAAAAAAAAAAAAAAAAAAAAAAAAAATATATCAAAGATTCTACTATATTTTACTATTTCTAAATCAAAATGTTGTTCTGAAATTATGTGTCTAATTTTATAAATGGAAAGACTCTCTTTTTGTTCAAGACTTTTAAATCCCTTTGCTTTGTTCAACATACCCCACGTACTTGCTCTGAGGGGATTGCTGATTGCTTTGTCAGCAAGACTGATGATATTCAATCTTTGATTTCTGATTCATTTGCTTCTTCCTTCCCTTTGATGAATAGAATAAACGTCTAGCTTTCCTCTCCTTTCAAAAAAATTTCTCTCGTCTCTCATATTCTTAGTAGCAAAACTGTTTTATGTGTGAAACATTCAGCCTGTCTGTTGGACTCTCTTCCTCTTCAGAGAGCTCTGAGCTATATAACATAAAAATTTCTCTGTTTCCTTCAATTGTTCCTGATGTACGATGTCAGCTTTGTCTTTGTGACTCATATTGCCTGCTTCCCCCTGTGCCGTAACCCCAAGCACCACTCAGGCAATGTTATATCAGGTGGCCAAATTTCTTCTGTGTTCCAGGAGCGGCTAGACAGAAAAGGCCATATTCTGTTTTCAGTTACAGTGGGTGTAAATCAGTTACTCCACTGAAATTGATGGAATTAGTCTGGGTTTACACCACGGAAACATAAGAACATGTGAATGGCTTTTCTAGGTCAGACCAATGGTCCATCCAGCCCAGTATCCTGTCTTCCAACAATGGCCAATGGCAGGTGCTTTAGAGGGAATGAACAGAACGGGTAATCATCAAGTGATCCATCCACTGTTGCCCATTACCAGTTTCTGGCAAATAGAGGCTAGGGACACTTCAGAGCATTGTTTTGCATTCCTGCCCCCTGGCTATTAGCCACTGATGGACCTATCCTCCATGAATTTATCTAGTTCTTTTTTGAACCCCGTTATAGTCTTGACCTTCACAACATCCTCTGGCAAAGAGTTCCACAGGCTGACCATGCACTGTGTGGAGAAATATTTCCTCTTGGTTTTTCTTAAAAGTGCTGCTTATTACTTTCATTTGGTGGCCCCTAGTTCTTGTGTTATGAGAAAGGAGTAAATAACACTTCCTTATTTACTTCCTCCACACCAGTCATTGCTTTTATAGATCTCTATCACATACCATCTTAGTCACCTCGTTTCCAAGCTGAAAAGTCCCAGTCTTATTAATCTCTTCTTATATGGAAGCTGTTACACACCCCTAATCATTTTTATTGTTCTTTTCTGTACCTTTTCCAATTCCAATGTGTTTTTTGAGATGGGACAATAGATCTGCATGCATATTCAAGATGTGGGCTTAAATGGATTTATGTGAAGGCAATATGATATTTTCAGTCATATTATCTATCAATTTTTTTAATGATTCCCAACTTTATGTTTGCTTTTTTGACTGCATTGAGTGCATGTTTTCAGAGAACTATCCACAATGATTCCAAGCTCTCATTCTTGAATGGTAAGAAATAATTTAGACCCTATCATTTTATATGAATAATTGGGATTATGTGTTCCAATGTGCATTAATTTGTATTTATCAACATTGAATTTCATCTGCCATTTTGATGCCCAGGCACCCAGTTTTGAGAGATCTTTTTGTAGCTCTGCGCAGTCTGCCTGGGACTTAACTATCTTGAATAATTTCATATCATCTGCAAATTTTGCCACTTCACTCTTTACCATTTTTTCCAGATCATTTATGAATATTTTGAATAGGACTGTTCCTGTACAGATGCCTGGGGGATACCACAATTTACCTCTCTCCATTCAGAAAACTGACCATTTATTCCTACCTCTTGTGTCCTATCTTTTAACCAGGTATTGATCCATGATTATTTCATAACATTACTTTTTAAGAGGCTTTGGTTTAAGAGGTTTAAGAGGCTTTGGTGAAGGACCTTGTCAAAGGCTTTCTAAAAATCTAAAAATACTATATCAACTGGATAACTTTTGTCCACATACTTCTTTACTCCCTCAGAGAATTCTAGTAGATTGGTGAAGCATGATTTCCCTTTACAAAAACCATGTTGACTCTTCCCCAACAACCATGTTCATCTATGATGTCTGATAATTCTCTTCTTTACTATAGTTTCAACCAATTTGCCTGGTACTGAAGTTAGGCTTACCAGACTGTAATTGCCAGGATCACCTCTGGAACCCTTTTTAAAAAATTGGCATCAGGTTAGCTATCCTCTAGTTATCTGATACAGAAGCTGATTTAAATGATAGGTTAAATTACAGCAGTTCTGCAATTTCACATTTGCATTCCTTCACAATTCTTCAGTAAATCTGATCCTGATGATTTATTACTGTTTACTTTCTCAATTTGTTCTACAACCTCCTCTAATGACATCTCAGTCTGGGACAGTTCCTCAGATTTATCACCTAAAAAGAATGGCTCAGGTTTGGGAATCCACCTCACTTCCTCAGCCATGAAGACAGATGCAAAGTATTCATTTAATTTCTCCACAATAGCCGTATCTTGGTTGAGTACTCATTTAGCCTCTCAATCGTCCAGTGGCCCCACTAGTTATTTAGCAGGCTTCCTGCTTCTGAGGCACTTAAAATATTTTTGCTGTTATTTTTTGACTATCTGTTCTTCAAATTCTTTTTTGGCCTTCCTAATTATATTTTTATACTTCACTTGCCAGCGTTTATGTTCCTTTCTATTTTTTCTTCAATAGGATTTAACTTCTACTTTTTAAAGGATGCTTTTTTTGCCTCTCATTGCTTCTTTTACTTATTTTAACCATAGTGTCACTTTTTGGTCCTCTTGCTGTGTTTTTTAATTTGGGGTATATATTTAAATTGAGCCTCTATTATGGTGTCTTTAAACAGTTTCCATGCAGAATGCAGGGGTTTCACTTTTGGCACAGTACCTTTTAATTTCTGTTTAACTAACTCATTTTTATGTAGTTCCCGTTTCTGAAATTAAATGCTATCATGGTAGGCTACTTTGGTGTCCCCCTCCCCCAACACACAATTAAATTTTATTATGTTGTGGTCACTATAACCAAGCAGATCAGCTATATTCACCTCTTGGACCAGATCCTGTGCTCCACTTAGGACTAAATCAAGAATTTCCTCTCCTCTTGTGGCTTCCAGGACTTGCTGCTCCAAGAAGCAGTCATTAAAGGTGTCAAGAAACTTTATGTCTGCAGCCTGTCCTGATATGACATGTACCCAGTCAATATGGAGATAGTTGAAACCCTCATTATTATTTAGTTTTTTATTTTTATTACCTCTCTAATCTCCATGAGCATTTCACAGTCACTATCACCCTCCTGGTCAGGTGATCAGTAGTATATCCCTACTGCTATATTCTTTTTATTCGAGCATGGAATTACTATCCATAGGGATTCTAACGTATAGTTTGTTTCATAAGATTTTAACTTCATTTGACTCTACATTTTATTTCCCATATAGTGCCACTCCCCCACGAGTGTGTTCTATTGTGTCCTTCTGATAGATTTTGTATCCTGTATTACTGTGTCCCATTGATTATCGTCATTCCACCAAGTTTCTGTGGTGGCTATTATATCAGTACTCTTCTTTAATACATGGCACTCAAGTTCACCCATCTTAGTATTTAGACTTCTAGCATTTAATTATAAGCACTTTAAAAAAATTAACTTTTTAACTGTCTGCCATTGTGTGATGTAATTGAAGGGAACTCTTTTTCATTTGACTGTTTCTCATCAGGTCCTATCCATACTTTATCATATTCTGTCCTCTTCTCCTTACTAGGATATAGAGAATCTCCATTAATAGATCCTCCTCTAAGGGATGTCTCTGGCCAAACAACATGCTCTTCCGCATCTGTGGGTTTTCCCCCAGCGCTTAGTTTAAAAACCGCTCTACGACTTTTTAAATTTTATGTGCCAGCAATCTGTTCCATTTTGATTTAGCTGGAACCCATCCTTCCTATAGGCTCCGCCTTCACCAAAAGGTTCCCCAGTTCCTAATAAATCTGCCTCCCGCGCACACACATACCATCTTCTCTTCCACACATCGAGACTCTGAGGTTCTGCCTGTTTAACTGGCCCTCTGCATGGAATTGAAAGCCTTTTAGAGAATGCTTCCATGGATGTACTAGTCTTTAATCTCTTATCTAGCAGCCTAAATTTGGCCTCCAGGACCTCTCTCGTATCCTTTCTTGTGTCACTGGTACCAACATGTACCATGATTACTGGCTCCTCCCCAGAAATACACATAATGAGAGATCTGTTACCTTCTCACCCAGCAGGAGAGTCACCATGCAATTTGCCTAGTCATCACAAGCCCAGCTATCCATGTTTCTAATGATCGAATCCCCCATTCCTATTGTGTCTCTTCCTAATAAGTGGAGATCCTTCCCCTGGGGAGGTATCCTCAGTGTGAGAGAGAGAGAGCACAGTCAATGTCAATTTATTTCAGTGCTTAATTTGCCACATGCTCTTACCATTTATTTTATGGATATCACGACAAAACATGTGGTGTATGTCCATTACATGTATACGTATGTACCATAACATCTAATAACATTTCTAGTAATGCAGTTATATTTAATATCTCTTAGCTGGTTTCATATATGTATTGTTTTCCTCTGCTCCACCAAGTAAAGTAAAGACATCAGTACAATGTACAACTCGCTATGCCCATTCTCTTCTCTCAGCAGAGGATGTTAAACATGAACAGAGGACATAATGAAAGGAGGTGACTTTCACTATCTGCCAGATTCTAGGAGTGATCCTAAATTTTTCTTCTTTCCTCCGGTAGAGTGTACTGATGCTCTTGTGTGCTCTGATTTTTATGCTAATAAGTGTGGACCCAAAACCCATTGAAGTCAGCGGAGCTTTGGCTCAGGTCCTCTGACTGAGTACTGCTTATTACTTGGGTAAAGCATCTGTTATCAAAATATGCTACAGCTAGCTGAACTTCTCTTTTGACCTCTACCTGCTTCCCTCCCCTGCCACTCTCTGTGATATATAAATTCATTTTTCACTTTTGGCAAAAAAATGAGCAAATCCAAACCATGAAAAGAACTTGTCTTTTTACAACACAGAGGAGTATCCAGGGTTAGCTGCTTTCACTTAATATGCAAATCTGTTTGCAAAGCTATAAGTGAGGTTTTTTTTTCATTTGCCTCAAACTACAGAAAAGTGTAAACAAAATGAAATGTGCAGTTTCTTCTCAGGCTGCCAGTCTGTGTGCCTGTCATATAGTACTTGAGAGAGCTCTTAAACAATTTGTTTTCTGTGATTCCTGTAAGAAGAACATCACATGCATGAGCAGATTCCTCAGTTAAGAAAATTGTTATGTGTGCTACATTTTTTGGAATTTCCAAGACCATAAAATAGGGGAGTGTAGTTTCAAAGTCTCTAGGGACATGCAGGGAGGAGACCTACTCCATAAAAATACTTAGGTGTTGATATACATCAGCGGTTCTCAAACTTGAGAGAACCGTGACCCTTTTTTTAGCCGCGGCTTCTCAGCGCGACCCACGTGCGTCCACCGAAAAGCCACCGAATTGATTATTTCTGCATTCTGCGGCTTTTAAAGGGACATGCCGAGCACTCCCGACTGAGAGCTCGGTATGTCCACCTAAAAGCTGCCGAATATGGAAATAATCAATTCGGCAGCTTCTCAGCTATGGCAGGGGCTCACGACCCCTCGGGAGGCGCCCAGCGACCCCCCGAGGTGTCATGACCCCCACTTTGAGAACCGCTGATATACATAATCTCTGTTTCATTGCTGATTATGGTATAAGTTTAGGACCTTTCTTATGCAGCAATACATAACCCCTGAGCAAATTTGCCTCCTAGCTAGTATACACAAAATAGGGACCAGATTCTGCAGTCTTGGCTCACCTGAGTAGTGTCAGTCTAAGACAAACATTCACTTAGCTTGGTAGTAGTTAATGGATCAATCCAGTGTATTTAATGGGGTAAGAAAATGCTCATTTACTCAAGAAAGAGAAAGAGCTTTCAAGCTGTTGTAAGGGAAATAAAAATCTTTTTACAAATATCCGAAATTTCTATATAATTTTTAAATAGTTTAGACAATTTTCTTCTCTCTACTGTTACATTTTCAAACTTTAATATGAAGGTTTTCTGGTCCTGCAGCCTCGGGGTTTATCAGGCTGGAGCTCCCCAGCTCCCTTGCCCTATTCCTCAGCACTGCTCCAAAGTACCTTCTCTCAGGCAGCCTGAAGTGCTGCCCAGCGGGAGGCCGCACCCCAATCTCCAGCCCTTAGCCCTCTCCTGCAGCCAGCAATGCATCCCCCCTCCTACACTCCAACCCCCCTCCTGGACCCTGAGCTGTCTCACATAGCACCTCATACCATCTTCTGCACCCCAAACCTCCTCCTGCACCCGTGCCCCATCCCTGACCCCTCTTCCAGAGCCAGGACCCTGTACCCCTTCCTGAAACCCCACACTCTGCTCCAGCACAGAGCCCTCTCCTGCACCCAAACTTTCTCCTATAGCTTGCACCCCTAATCCTCTCCTGCACCCCAACCCTCTACCTCAGGCTCAGCCCAGAGCTCCCTCCCAAACTGCAAACCACTCAGCCCCAGCACAGAGCCATCACCCCCTCCCAAACCCCAAACTCCTACCTCAACCCAGTGAAAAAGACCTATCTGGCTTTAAGACTAAGCTTGATGAGTTTATGGAGGAGATGGTATGATGGGGTAGCCTAATTTTGGCAATTAATTAATCTTTGACTATTAGTGGTAAATATGAGCAATGGGCTGTGATGAGATGTTAGATGGGATTGGATCTGCGTTACTACAGAGAATTATTTCCTGGATGTCTGACTGGTGAGTCTTGACCACATGCTCAGGGTTTAGCTGATCGCCATATTTGGAGTTAAGAAGGAATTTTCCTCCAGAGCAGGTTGGCAGAAGCTCTGGGGGTTTTTCACTTTCCTCTGCAGCATGGGGCACAATTCACTTGCTGGAGGATTCTCTGCATCTTTATTTGAGGACTTCAGTAGCTCAAACAGGTTAGGAGTTTACTACAAGAGTCCGTGGGAGAGATTCTGTGGCCTGC